>CM038681.1:520584472-520873513 GCA_021605205.1 Aegilops longissima
ACAACCTCGAGCATATGACATCAAGCTGAATCCGTAAAAATGCGTTTTGGCGTACCGGTGGAAAGCTGCTGGCTTCATCGTATCCGGTAGAGGAATTGAAGCAAACCCAGCCAAGATCCGAGCTCTGTCACAGCTAGATATCCCAAAAGACCTCAAGCAAATACAAAAATTGACGGGATGCGTGGCGGCTCTAAGCCGCTTTATCTCCCTTCTAGGAGAAAAGGCATTACCCCTCTATCGCCTCCTTAGGCGCACCGAACACTTCGAGTGGACGGATTCCGCCACCGCCGGACTCGAAGAAATAAAGGCCATATTGGCAACAAATCCGGTCCTGGCTGCGCCCAACCTGGGCGAACCAATGTTGTTATACATCGCAGCAACGCATCAAGTTGTAAGCGGTACTCGTCGTCGATCGAGAGGAAGAAGGGCATAAATTCCCTCTTCAAAAACCAGTATACTACGTATCCATCGTGTTAACCCCCGCAAGTCCTGTTACCCGCACTATCGTAAGATAGCATACGCGGTGTTCATGGCATCCGGAAGCTCGACACTACTTTCAAGAGTGTTCGATAATGGTGGCCTCTGAAGTACCACTTAACGACATTATAAACAACCGCGACGCGACAGGCAGGATTGCAAAATGGGCCATTGAGCTCTTACCATTTGATATAACTTACAAACCTCGGCGAGCTATAAAGTCACAAGTTTTGGCTGACTTTGTCGCTGAATGGACCGCCGAACTCCCTAAAGTACGGCGCATACTCAATTGGATTATGCACTTGACGGCTCTAAAATGTTAGCGGATTGGGGGCTGGCGTCGTATTGGCGTCCCGACCGGGGACACGTCCAATCGTACTTCAGATAATGTACACGGACTCCAACAACGCGGCCGAATACGAGGCCCTTTACATGGTCTCCGGATGGCAATCTCCATGGGCATTCAACGCCTAGAGGTGCGCGAGGATTCAAACCTCGCAATATCCCAAATAAGCGGAGACTTTGGCGCCAAAGATCCGAAAATGGCAGCATATCGCAACGCTGTCCTAAAATGTCAGCCGGTTTGAAGGACTTGAATTCCATCACGTGGCAGGGATAATAACCAAGCAGCCGGCGTCTTGCACGCATTGGCGCAAAGCGCGACGCTGTCCCTCCTAACATCTTCACCGGGCGGCTCTTCAAGCCATCCGTACTATGGGAAGAGGAGTCGGAACTAACAAACCGGAACAAGCCGCACCAACGGCGATTCAGCCGATGACAAAACACCTTCCGCCCACGACATAATGGCAGTAATTGCCCCATGGACAGAACCATTCCTCGCCTACTTGCTTAGGCAGGAGCTTCCCAAGACCAAAATGAGGCCGCTGCATTGTCCGCGATCTAAAGCCTACAAGGTCTATGAGGAGAACTTTATAAGAAAAGCACAACCGAGTCCTTCAAAGGTGTATCTCCAAGAGGAAGGGCGAAACCTCTGGCTGAAATTTATGCCGGACTAAGCGGACACCACGCCGCAGCTCGGGCCCTTGTAGGAAAGGCATTCCGACAGGATTTTATTGTCCAACGGCCGAAGATGCTCGGGACTTAGTCCAAAGATGCGTCGGTTGTCGACTCTTTGCTAATCGAGCCATATGCCACCCACCCCTCAAAACTATACCCATTACCGCCGTTCATGTGCAGGGGCTTGACATGGTTGGACCACTTAAAGGGGGCCACAAGCAAAGGTACCTATTGGTCATGGTGGATAAATTCACCAAATGGATAGAGGCCAAACCAGTTAAAGCGGCGAGTCCGGACCAGTGATAGACTTTATATCCGGGTAGTACACCGTTATGGTGTCCCCACAGCATCATCACCGATAACAGCACGAACTTCACCGCCGATGAGGTTAAATCATGGTGCAAAAATATGGGCATCAAGCTCGATTACGCTTCAGTCTATCATCCTCAAACCAACGGTCAAGTGGAACGAGCAAATGGTCTAATAATGAGCGGCATCAAACCCGACTAGTGCGGTCCTTACGAAATCGACACGCCTTTGGGTAGAGGAGCTCGACTCCGTACTCTGGGGCTGCGGACAACGCCTAACCGTACTACCGGATTCACACCATTTTTATGGTATCGGCGCGAAGCAGTTTTGCCTGCGACATCATTCATGACTCACCTCGAGTGCGCATGTACGAAGAAAGAGAGGCCGAGTTGGATCGGCAGGACAGCTTGGACGCATTGGAGGAAGAACGCCATCGCCAAGGCTCGTTCCGCATTCTATCAGCGAGGCTCGAAGATATCAAAGCAGAGAAGCACGGGCCAAGACTTACAGCGTTGGCGAACTGGTTCTCGCTGCGGACAAGAAAAAGGACAAGCTCAAGCCCAAATGGGAAGGCCCTTCATCATCGATCAAGTCCTGACCGGCGGAGCCTACCGTATACGAAATGCATCGGATAACCGACTCGAGCCGAACCCATGGAACGCAGCCCGCCTCCGAAGATTCTATGCCTAGCGCCGGACTAAGAGTTCGTCCCTTTCCCCGCCCAAATTTTTTTTTTTTTTCTTCAGCTGCCTTTTGTTTCTCTTTTTCTTCTCAACCCTATTCATCCAAGCCTTAAAGGGCCTACTTGCGCAACGTTCGCGCGCAATTGATGTGCTATCCGCACTCATTATACCTGGGGGCTTCCTTACCAGAAGCTTAATTATAAGGGCTTCATGCCCAGCACATGTGTCAAGCCTCCACATGTACCTTTTATTCACCATTATATGCATCAATATGACTTAAGTTTTGGCCAAGCTGGGTTGCATGGCTCCTGCTTACCCCTCACGTTCCCGATTGTTCGGCTAGGAGGTAAAGGAGCACCTCTGCGATTATTACTGCTGGTCAGCCGGATGTGTACCTCGACTGGGTGAAGCCGAAAGCTAGCGTTCTTAAGGGAATATTCGGTCGGTGACTTAAAAGATGATTTTTATCCACTTATTTATCTGCCCCATGTTTTTCTTTTTTTGCAGTCCGGACATGCACTTTAGGGCATGCCACCCCGAGGAAAGGAACCCTTAACGGAACTATTCTCCCGGAAGATGTTTCTACTACCCATGTAATATAACATAACTAGTTGGGCACTTATGCGATAAAGCACCGATGACCCCTACGCCTGGTCTCCATGCATACCCGGTTGTTTCATAACCGAGAAGGTATTCGGACACACTCGGACTCTAGGGTCCCGAGGTCGAAGCTTAAAAGGTCGGCTAAGACAAGCGATCTACAATCCGGCTAGAAGGCATTTTATATGTCATTTTATAATACATTGTCAAATCGGTGATTGTATTCTTCCTCAATCCCGCCTAACAGTGTTGTCTAATTTACATCCTGTTGGGAAAATTTAGCGCCAACTCTACTTGGCGTATACTAAACTCACAGGGATCTCCTTCCCATCGGGCCCCACAGTCCGACTTGCCATGTGGTTGGGATCCGCCTTCTTGTACCGCGTCTTTACCATGGCCCAGGCCTCCCTGGCACCTTGGCGGCAGGCCGAAATATTCCATAAATGGAAGCGCTGCCGCACTCCCTGCAACTTCTCCGCAAGCTCCCCAAGACCATCGGGTAAGGAGAAGGCTGGCCATAAAGCCTGGATGACGCCGCTCATTGCCTGCCGAACTCGTTCGATCAGTTGCAACAATTCTCCTTAACGGAGCCCGACAGCTCGGCCCGAACGCCTTTCAGCTCTTCTCCAAGCTGGGCATGGGCATCCTGGAGCTTGTTCCTTTCATGCTGCACCTTATGCAGCACCCTCTCGCCGACCTTTAGTTGGCGCGAAGTTCTCGCCTGTCCGGATCTTGTCCGCAGCACCACTGCAACGTCATTTTTAGACTTGCGCAAAGGCCAAACGCTACTTATCTTTCTAAAATAATGCGTTACCAGGAGAGGTCCTGCGTTTCTTCTGCGCCGGAGAGTGCGGCCTCAAGTTGGGCCTTGCACTCTTGCAGCTCTGAGACAGTTGGGTATTCTTCTCGGTAAGATCCTCGTTTCATATGATCCTTAAATCAGTTAATATAACTACTTTAAGTCACGGGCTCTTGGCATATATAACTATTAAATTCTCTTACCCGTATGTCTTTTACATACTGCTCCGTGGCTCTGGTAAAACCATCTTGAGCAGCACGAAGGTCGCGTCCCCGTGTTAAAGGCATTCAACGCCTCGGGGAGAAGCATCGTCACGAAATACTGCCGTGGCGCGCTGTGATTCACGGCACTCTCCACCTCGCGGACTTGGTGGCGGACAGTCTGTCGGCGTCCTCCGTCGGAGGAACGTCCGGCTCGCGCCTTCGCTCGCCTCCCCCTCGAGACCAGGTGCGGGAGCTGGCTGGTAGAGGTTGGATTGGCAACCTTCACGCCCGATCCGGCGGACGCTTTTTTCCCTATAAAATTCATGAGCACTCAAACGCTTCCTAGGAGCGTTGCTCTAAATAATGAATTGTGAACTACACCTTTACGGCGACGTTTCAGTCCACGCCGCGTTCCTCTTCCGCCTACTGGTCCAGACTGGACTTTGTTGGTCAGCCACCGCAGGCTCGGCTTCTCGCCCTAGGGGTGCCTCCTGCACAGCACCATCATATACGGTGGTCAGAAATGAGCAAGGAAGGAATAGCGGTGTCGAGGCTTCTGGCCGCAATCACAGGAAGCGGATATAGTCCGGGATAGTCGGCCGTTATGGCGACTAAGGCATTGTCTATGCTGAGCTGGTGGAACACCTCGTCGATTAGCTCCACCTTTATGTCCGGATCCTCTTCGAGGCGGATCCGGGATCTCTCGGATCCTCGGGCTCGGAGCGGACTTAGCATGTCCTCCACGGTCCGGCGCAGTTCCTGCGTCGAAAGAAGAACACAATATAAGAAACTTAAGTTTCAAAAGCGCGGGTCGGGCACACGCAGTGTTAAACTTACCCAAGGCGGAGATTATTCATGGAGAACCCATTTAGCAGGTTAAATCTGAAGAAATCCTCCTTCTCCCCCTTATATAGGCGGACAGGATCGTCACCGGATCTTGGCGAATCCGCCTTTGGCCATGGACGGGTGGCATCGTCCTCCCGTTGAAATCCCACATGGGTGGCCCTGTATTGTAGTGGCTGCACCCCCCGCATAATGCATGTTGCCACAACTCCAATCATGGTCAACCCGGCATGGGCCAGTAACCTTATTCGGCCCATCAAATAATGGACGCTATTGTCTTCCTCCAGATGGGGGCTCCGCGGACGCCAACTAAGGCGTTTCTTCAGAGGAGCATTGCTGAACTCCGGAGGCCGATCCGAACAGGGTCCGGCAGCGGGCGTCTTCTATAAAACCATTCGAAGGCCGGTCTTGAGCGCCTTCTTAGGAGTTCCGGATGGATATCCGGTCCGGCAATCGCCATATTTGGCGCCGCCCACTTGATATATGGACCCCTCGTGAGAGCGGGGTACAAGGCAGAACAACCTCTTCCACAGCGTGAAGTGGGGCTCGACGCCCAGGAATAGCTCGCAAAGAGCTACGTAACCCGCAATATGCAGGATTGAGGCGGGCGTGAGGTGATGAATCTGGAGTCCGTAGAACTCTAGGAGCCCGCGGAGGAATGGATGTACAGGAAATCCGACCCCCCTTATCAGATAGGGGCGAAGCATACCCGCTCCCCTTTGTTGGGATTTGGGGTAACCTCCGCTTGCTTCCCACCTTTGTAGGTGGCCAGCCCGCTCGAACCGGAACCATGAAGGCGGAGGAGATATCCCCCACTTGGAGCTTCACCAGCTCGTTGTGCGAACAGAGCATCTCCTCCAATCTCCGGCAAAGGGCTGGGGCCGCGAGAAGAGGAGCCGCGTTGGCGGTCCATGATGGAATGGATTCTTGGTCGAAAGCGCTCCGATGAGTATTTATGGAGGAAGATGGTGATTTAGATCCGGATTCTTGCCTCCCTTATAGGCAGATTATTCGCACAACTAGGGTAAAACATAAAACACCCTGGCTTTTCACGTTCGTGACAGCGTGCAAGAAGGCCATTATTGGGTGTGGAAGCGAGGACGCGCATAACATTGATGAGGAAGCTGGACACTGTTAACAGGTACATAGAACTTGAAGGAGAACCCGCCTTGCAACGCCAAGACTACACACACGCTGGACTTATCGTCATTGAAGCCTGGTTAGGGGCTCTTGAGGAGTCCCGGATTAGGGGTGTCCGGATAGCGGACTACCATCATCAGCCCGAACTCTCATAGGCGGACTATCATTATCGACGGACTCCAAGACAATGAAGATACAAGATTGAAGACTCCCCCGTGTCCGGATGGGACTTTCCTTGGCGTGGAAGGCAAGCTTGGCGTCTGGGATATGTAGATCTCCTACCATTGTAACCGACTTTATGTAACCCTAGCCCTCTCCGGTGTCTATATAAACGGATGGCTCTAGTCCGAGGACACAACAACAACCCTTACAATCATACCATAGGCTAGCTTCTAGGGTTTAGCCTCCTTGATCTCGTGGTAGATCCACTCTTGTAAACATCCACAATATCAATATCAATCAAGCAGGACGTAGGGTTTTACCTCCATCAAGAGGGCCCGAAGCTGGGTAAAACATCGTGTCCCTTGTCTCCTGTTACCGTCCGCCTAGACGCACAGTTCGGGACCCCCTACCCGAGATCCGCCGGTTTTGACACCGACAGCGGGCAACACGGAGGCCCCGCGCGCGCCCGCACAGCTCCAAGCGGTCTCCAAGGCCACTCCAATGCCAACCAGGCCGTCAGCACCAGGCTAACAGCGGCGCTGCCTCCGCCCCCGGCCAGCGAAGGAGGACTCACCACAGCCCACGGCCCCAGTGGGCAGCTACCACCCCTGTGGGCGCCGAGCAGGCTGCGTGGCACGCGGGCACTACAGCTGAAGCATTGAGGTGGCGTCCCTCAAGAGTATGTGCCTCACATGATGGATCAAGGGCACGCGCAGGAGGAAGACCATGGCTCGCTCCTCGGCCCAAGCTGGGGGGAAGAGACACCCGAAGCTGAGCTCTTTCAGGAGCCCTGGGGAGGCCCCGTCGACCGCGCTGGAGACGACGATTATCGGGTACCGCTAATTCCTCAGGAGCAGGCATACGCTAACCATGGATCGCAGGAGGTACAGGTCGTCGCGGCGGATGGCTGCCCCAATCCAGCGGCTTCCTACCCCTCAGGAGGAGGGCGCCGGGGGCTGCAGGAGAGGGGCCGAGATCCGGCATCACCACCGCAGCGTTCGGAGCAAGGCGTCCTCAGGAGGTAGGCCCTCTGCCGGGGAGGTGCCTCAGGGCCTACCCCCGGCAGAGGACCCGTGGTCGTCGGGGGAACCGCTGGCGACCGCTCTACCCCATCGGCGGCGTCCTCGGTCTTCGGCCGTCGTCGATGGCACTAGAGTGTGGCGCAAGGCGGGGCCCTCGTCTAGCGATATGAAGCAAGGCCGGTACGTGTGAAGAAGGCCCAGTGCCTGTGAAGCTCGCCGCCCCGTGACACTCTCACGTAATAATGAGTGGGGCTGTACACGCCCCGGAGTCTCAGGAGCGCCAGCCTCAGGCCCTGGGGCTCCCTCCCACGCCCAGTGGCAGCACTTAGCTCCGCGCTGGTGAGAAGACGTCCAAGACTAGACTAGGTGCCGGACGTGGCTTTTTTCTGCTTTTCTTGCTCTTCCCCTTGGCTGTCGTCTTTTCCCCCATTTGGATTTAAGTCGGATTTGAGCTTGAGATTTGGGTGTGTTTGGGGAAGGGGTGTTTAGTCTCGTTCGAACAATCTCTCTCGTTCTGGATACCACTTTGCCTCAGCTGCCTCCCCTCGTGAGCCCCTCACGAGCCAGGCCAGGCCTAGCATGCATGCAGCCCGGACTGCCGTCACCTCGCCCTCTCAGGAGGTTCTCATTACAAGTTCAATGGGCTTGTTCAGGAGGCACTCGGGACACCACAGCCCCCCGCAGGCTATCTCGGGGACCACGCAGGTCAAAGGTAAACAAGCCAGCCAGCTCGTCTCAAGGCCAGCCACTTGGCGCAGGCGTACAGGTGATATCGCATCTACTAATCGCTTAATCGCAAGTTTTACACGAGGCTCCCCTCCCAAAATGCGCTTACAATCTTGAGGCAAAGCCGAACTCTATCTGCGCAGGGTAAGAAAGCAGGAACAACAGGCGGTCAGTCGGATAAATCCCCCAATGCATCCTCAAGGGCACCTCCTGAATCGTCGCTGGCGTCGCTGGCCTCGCCATCGCCCTCCGCGTCGTCGTCAGCGGCATCAGGGCCGTTCACCACGCCGCCTTCATCAGCAGCCACGACCACGCCGTCGTTGTCCGTAGTGAAGGCCCTGACGAGGGCATCCACATTGTCCTCCACCAGGTCGCCAGTGCGCCCGGATGGCACTGGGGTGCAGGCGATAAGCGACATCAAAGTCAAAGTTGGGATCCATGTTCCCAAGATGGCTGAAGACGCGAGAAAAAGCACGCCCGAGCAGGGCACGACTCCTCTCCTCCACCAACCTGTTGGCTCTGCCCGACCGCGCCTCCAGCTACGTCACCACATCAGTGAAGAACTTGAGGTTACCAGCATAGTTAACCGCGTGAGGCTCCCCAACGGCCGCCTCACAGATGTTGCCCAAGGCTGTGTTAGCTCTTTCCCAGAGCGTGCGGAGCATAGGGCCATGCTCATGCTCCAGGATCTGCCGCTGGCGTATCTCGTCCTCGTTCCGCCGCGCAACGGCCTCAGCCGCGTCCACCCGTTGGCGGAGAAGAAGCACCTCGGCGCGGGAGGAAGTCAGCTCCTCTTGTGCCGCGCCAAGGGCGGCCCGGGAAGCATCAGCCCGCCGCGTCACCTCATCCAGCTTGGCCCTCAGGGAGGCGGTCCTACCTTTCGCTTCGGCCCTGATCAACTCCAGCCTCTCCTCGAAATCGCGCTCGAGGTCCGAGCGGGCCGCCGCCACCCGGCGATCAACCTCTTCCAAGACTCGGGCCTCCTGCGCAGCAACATCATCCTCCGCCTGCGCCACCAAGCGCTCTCTCATCTCCAGCTGCTCGAGGTCACGGGCGCGCTCGGCAGCTTCCAGCGTCAATGCCTCCTCACGTCTCTGGAGCTCCGCCTGGTCGACCGAAGCCCCCTTCATCGATGCAAGGGCCATCTCACGCAGCTCCACCTGCTGCTCCAGGGAACTGCTAGAGGCCTGGAGTTCCCACGCCCGCTCCTCCGCGGCCTCACGCCGCCGGTCAGCCTCCCGTGCCTCCTCGACGGCCCGGGAACGGGCCTCCTGAGAAGCCGCCAGCAACGCCTCGGCCTTCTCAATGTCGAGGTCACGCCGGTGGCGTGCAAGGGCAACGGCCACCTTCAGCTTTGCCTCTCTTCAACTAGGCCCAGGCCCTCAGCTTCAAGGCGCGCGTCTCGTCAGCGAGCTCTACACCAAGCTGGCTCACTGTGTCAGCCGCCCTCCGGAGAAACCCTTGGCGAAAGGCGCGGCACTCCCGGGCACGCTCGAACACGTCTTTCGCGTCGTCCTCCGCCCCAGGTGTGCGCGGCGGGCCACGAATCAGCGCTCCCCCTCTGGGCAGGGGGCTGGGGGCTGGCACCCTCGCAATGGCCGGGCACGCTTCGCCAGAAGCCCGGCCCGGAGCCGGCTCATCCTCAAATGAAGACCACAGGGCCGACCTCAGCCAATCACCGTCCACGACCAATCGAAGAGCCCAAGGCAGGCTGGCTATACCCTGGGAAGGCTCGTGAAGGAGGGTCGCGAGGTGCGCAGAATCATGATGCATCACAAGATGGCTCACCTCTCCAACCGGCCTCACCACGAGGGCAGTGCTTGAGCTTGGAGCGCTTGGGGACGGTGGAGAGGGCGAGGCCTAGGGGGATGGCTCCTCAGCCATCTCCGTGAGCTCGGCAGGAAGGGCCCTGCAGAGCGAGGATCAGCCGAAGCAACGGGAAAATAAGATACTAAGAAAGGGGAAGGCTTTCTCATCAATGGCGAAATACTTCCTGCGCTTCAGTAGGCGGCAAGGATAATCATCACCCAAGGCCTCCTTTCTCTTTAGGAGGGCCTCGAAGTCCATGCGGAAGCGGCCCAGGAGCTCGGCGCAGGGGTCAGCCTGCGATGAGGAAGAAGCACCAAAGTGGCCAGCGTGAGGGGCGTCGTCCTGGCGCACGCCGCCAATCGCCTCACCATGAAGGGTGGCCGGGGCTTCAGGGGCCTCTGCCACGGGAGCCGCGGGCCGCGGCTCAACGCCTTCAGCCGCCGCAGGGCGGGCCGCAGGAGCTGCCACCTCAGGAGTGCCGCCTGGCGTCGTCATCCCGGCGGAGGCCCCCTCAGCTCCCGGTGGCCCTTGCCTCCCTGCTCCACCACTCGAGGAAGGACCGTCATGGGCAACCGGAAGGGCAGCCACCACAACTGGGTTCGCACGAGGTCCCATGAGGCCTGTGGGGCACAGCCCCCATTCGTCGAAGCTGGGCATCTGCTTCACGAAATCACCCCTATTTCGAGCAAAGGTATAGCAGGGCACCCCCTTGCCGGATGCTGCCAGGGGAAGGGTCCCCAGTCAGGACCATGAGAACCTTCCTCAGCACTTCAGACGTCAGGTCCTCCTCCTGGAGCCTCATGCGGTCTTCACGACCGCCAAAGGCCCACATCTGGCGGGAATGGCGCTGGAGAGGGGCAATGCGGCATAGGAGGAACTCCTTCACCACCTTGGGCACCGTCACGCCAAGCAACCTCAAGTACGCGAAGCGATGCCAGATGAAGACGAGCCGGGGGCTCGTGAGCGTCTCCTGGCCCCAGCCCGAATTGGGGATAGCGGGTAATGTTGGCTCCGAAAGCAGGGGGCTGGGCACCCCGACATCCACATACAGCCACCGCTCGCGGAACCCAGGCGTGGGTGGAGGAAGGCTGAAATCAATCCCTGAAGCCGCTGTTTTTGGTGCGTCAATGAAGCTCACGCACCCCGAGTGTTGGGTGGGGTCGCTGAGGCGCAAGGAGAAGAAGTGGCGCAGCAAGGCAACTGAAGGAGGAATGCCCATCATCGCCTCGCAGACAAAAGCAAAAACGGCAAGAAGAGTAATGGATTCGGGACCCAAATGCATCATGTGGATCTGGTAATGGGAAAGCACAGCGTTGAAGAAATTGGAAAAGGGGGGAACCAGTCCATACAGGCGTCGGCAAAATCTGGGACCTCGGTGACTATTACATCAATGGAGAAGTGAGGCGGGCCAGGCCGTCGTCCTCCGCTTTTCGTTGAAGATGGTGGCGAGGGCAAAGCTGACCTTGTCCAAGCCTTCTCGGTTGAATATGATCGACCGGTCGACAGCAGGAGCCGTCGGCGGTGGCGAGCGGGGCGGAGGCACAGGTTTTTTCCCTTTCCCCTTCTTCGTCGGAGCCATGACAGCGAAGGGGAGGATTCGAGATCGGATTAGGCGGAGGCTGGAGCTCGAGAGGAAGAAGAGCAGGAGAAGCTCGAGCGGCGAGAAGAGGGATGACTGTGTGCAACCACGGGTCCGCCTAGCTGGGCGCAAAATAAGGAGGCGTGGGGGAACAGGGGCGCCCGTGTCCAATCAATCGCCACGCGGCGCCCGAGGCCGCAGGCTGTTAGGGCCCGTGGTGCTTCGCAATTTCCCCTTCGCTTCTCTGCCAAGCCAAGTCCAGGCGCGCCTTGGGCCCGGGGGCTACTGTCGGCATTCTGGGAATGGGGGTACCCAGACTTGCCTGCCTGCGGCCTGCGGCGTGGCTCAAAGGGTGGCCCGGTATGGCCCATCTTCATCAGCACAAGCTCAAGACCCTCGCAAGGGGCCAAGCCTCGCGGGGCGGACGACAGGAAGCTTCCTCAGGCACGGCCTCGTCAGGCTGGCTCGCGAAGAGGCGGAGAGATCAAGGCAGGGTACCTCACGAGGTGCCCATGACGCAAGCCATGACGACCGAGGGCGCCAGGCAGGCGCCAGCCCGTGCAGTGTCCTCATTTCCTCTTTGGTGCAAAGGAGGCAAGCGCAGGCGAGAGTATCAAGCAAAGGCAACCATTTCGGTGCAACAATACCAAGACCAACACAACGGCAGGAAGGAGGTCATCGTGGAGCCCAAGCCGGCGTCATCGTCAGAGCCTTTGGCAAGCGAGGACCAACTTTAGTCAGGATAAGTGTACTAGATGTTCCCCTTCAAAATGGCCAATTGTTGGCGCCCTTCCCGCTCAATATTTGGGAAGAGGCCCAGGGCCTTTGCCTATAAATAGGACTAGCCACCCACAAGGTAGAGGGATCCGGAATCAAGGACAGAGCTAGAGATCAAGCAATCTAGAGAGAGAGAGAGAGCGCCGAACTCCCCTAGCAGTTAAATCGTCTTGACCGCCAAGAATAGACCCTCGCGAGGCTGTTCTTCCTTGTACTGTTCATCATCAGCCCCTGAGGCAATCCACCACACCACACACTGCTGCAGTAGGGTATTACACCACAATGGTGGCCCGAACCAGTATAAACCTTATGTCCCTTGTGTTGCTCTGTGTGTAGCTTAGATCCTTGCGAGGCGGCGAGGTGTAGGTAGGTAGGAGGTGAGATCTCCGCGTGCACCCCAGAGTTCGAACCTAGAGGGTCTGCCAGAACCCGAA
This sequence comes from Aegilops longissima, assembly GCA_021605205.1. Lineage (NCBI taxonomy): Eukaryota > Viridiplantae > Streptophyta > Magnoliopsida > Poales > Poaceae > Aegilops > Aegilops longissima. Next base: position 520,597,053 of record CM038681.1, read on the forward strand.
ATCCGATAGAACCGAGGACCCCTGAAACGCTCCCCGCTGGCGAATTGCTGATGGTTCAGAGATTTATCAGCGACTTCTTCCTGAATCACTACATCAATCCCACTGGTGATAATGAAGATTTTAGCATGCATTCTCCGGAAACATTGAGTAAGAGTTAGCCGCTAAACATATATGCATGGATCCATTGTTTTCCATCTGATGATGTCTTCGTATTTCATACACTACGATTAATTATGTAATTTATATATGTGTGGACAAATTATTGGAATTTAGCTACAATATGTCCAATTGCAATTGTTGCGAAATCTGATGAATGTTCTTCCTGTGTACACTATTTGTTCAATTGAATATTGTGGCAAATTTGCTTTTTGCATGCCGATTCAAAATGGGATATTTTTGTTTTAACCTGGCAATTGCTCCGCACACGGTTGAACTAAATGAGTGTGTGCGATCCACATCGGAAAGCATACGCTAATCGTAGCGGAACCGTCGGTGATACACAGCAGATCGCAAACGATTTGCAGCGCTACTACGTGTGCGTAGGGTCTCCAGAACCGTTTGTGATATCACGGTATCGCACACGAGAGCTTAGAATAAACCATGCCAATTTAAAATATAATCCCAGTCGTAATTTTTTCAGGAAACATGTGGGATCCCAAACAAAAAGCACACGTCACTCTTGGCGCAACCATCGGTGATACACAACAAATCACAAATGGTATGCAGCACTTGTATGTGTGCGAAGGGGATCCTAAACCGTTTGTGATAGAACATTATCCCACATGGTAATTGTTGGGAAACGTGTGCGACGGAATATTGCATGGCAGACGGGTTCCGCAGAAAACTCGTGGGCGATGGGGCACATATCACACACAGTTCATATGTTGGCCCATGTGCCTTACATACTGTTTCCCAAACGTTCATTATGGCACACCGTTTGGTTTCACTGTGTCATTAGAAACGTTTAATCAGTGATCCCACACGTGCGAAAGAATTTAGTGTGTGCTGCATCGCACACGATTACACTTTGCAAGGCCTCTAGATCAAGGCTCCATATTCCCGATGGTTTCTGGGTCGTGTGGGAAGGACACCCTATCGCCCACACTCACTTGGCGACGGTTCAAATGCCGTCGCGAGAAGGGGTTAAAAACCGTGTGTATAGCACTGACGCGTACCAGTGTTCAAATGATAATAAGTTTTGTATGCTCGAATCACTCATGTACCAACTAGGGCTGTCAATATCTTCCATGCTAGGTGGGTTATTCTCACGATGAGCAGATTCCGCTCATCATTCACGAGGAAATGGCCGGTAACCGGGATGCCTAGTCCCATGCTCAAATCAAATCAAAATAATTTCAAACGAAACTCCCCCGGAATTGTTCTTAGTTTGACGGTACCCGTTGTTTCGGACCAGCCGTGGAGTGTGCTTGTTGGTGGTGGGGGGAGTATGAACTTTGCCATTCTGTTTGGGAACCGCCTATAATGTATGTAGCATGGAAGATACCGAGATCTCTTGGTTTTTATGTTGACAATGAAAGCATGCCGCTCAAAATATTATTCATCTCCATTTCAAAACTCAATCTCTGGCAGCTCTGCAAATCCCTGCTTCCCTCTGAAAAGGGCCTATCTATTTAGTTTTATTGCTGAGTCATCATCCTCTTATAAAAAGCACCAGTTAGAGAGCACCGCCATCATTTGTATGCATTGTTATTAATTTATATTGAGTATGACTGTGACTGGATCTTTTTTACCATGAATTACAATGTCTAGTCAGTCCTTGATCCTTAGGGGTGCTCTGCATTTATGTTTTGCGGTCTCAGAAAGGGCTAGCGAGATACCATCTTGTTATGTTATATCACGATTAAGGAGAGGACTTTTGAGATGGAGCGCTGCCGTCTCGAGGGGAACTTGGGCAGGAGCACTTTTGCCCTCCGGCGGAGCGATTCCGCCCGGGGAACTTCTCTCCCAAAGGGGGAAATCATCGTCATCATCATCGCCAACAACTCTCGCATCTTGGGGAGGGCAATCTCCATCAAAATCTTCAACAGCACCATCTCCTCTCAAACCCTAGTTCATCTCTTGTGTTCAATCTTTGTACCGGAACTATAGATTGGTGCTTGTGGGTGACTAGTAGTGTTGATTACATCTTGTAGTTGATTACTATATGGTTTATTTGGTGGAAGATTATATGTTCAGATCCATTATGCTATTTAATACCCCTCTGATCCTGAGCATGATCATCATTTGTTAGTAGTTACTTTTGTTCTTGAGGTCACGAGAGAAATAATGTTGCAAGTAATCATGTGAACTTGATATGTGTTCGATATTTTGATAGTATGTATGTTGTGATTCCCTTAGTGGTGTCATGTGAACGTCGACTACATGACACTTCACCATATTTGGGCCTAGGGGAATGCATTGTGGAGTAGTTATTAGATGATGGGTTGCGATAGTGACAGGAGCTTAAACCCTAGTTTATGCGCTATTCCGTAAGGGACCGATTGGATCCAAAAGTTTAATGCTATGGTTAGAATTTATTCTTAATACTTTTCTCGTAGTTGCGGATGCTTGCGAGAGGGTTAATCCTAAGTAGGCTTGTTCAAGTAAGAATAGCACCTAAGCACCGGTCCACCCACATATCAAATTATCAAAGTAGCGAACACGAATCGAATCAACATGATGAAAGTGACAAGATGAAATTCCCGTGTACCCTCAAGAACGATTTGCTTACTATAAGAGACCGTTTTGGCCTGTCCTTTGCCTCAAAAGGATTGGGCTATCTTGCTGCACTTTAGTTACTATTATCGTTTCTTGCTCGTTACAAATTATCTTGCTATCAAACTACTCTGTTACTTACAATTTTAGCACTTGCAGGCATTACCTTGCTGAAAACCACTTATCATTTCCTTTTGCTCCTCGTTGGGTTCGACACTCTTACTTATTGAAAAGAGCTACAATTGATCCCATATACTTATGGGTCATCACTTGCTAGTTGATTATGCCATTGATGTGAGTAAATGTGAGACCTAAATGTTATTGTGAATATGGTTAGTTCATAATCTATGCTGAAAACTTGAATGCTGGCTTTACATATTTGCATCAACAAGATCAAACAGAGTTTGTAAATTATTTTCTTTATTACTTTCAGCTTGTCAACTGAATTGCTTGAGGACAAGCAATGAGTTAAGCTTGGGGGAGTTGATACGTCTCCACTGTATCTACTTTTCCAAACTCTTTTGCCCTTGTTTTGGACTCTAACTTGCATGATTTGAATGGAACTAACCTGCACTGATGTTGTTTTCAGCAGATTGCCATGGTGTTATTTTTGTGCAGAAACAAAAGTTCTCGGTATGACCTGAAACTTCACGGAGACAAGTTTTGGTATAAATAAAAATATTGGTGAAAGAATCAACCAAAGGGGGCCCCACCCTGGCCACAAGGGTGGGGGCGTGCCATCTGTTCTTGTGGGCCCCCTGGACCTCCACCGACCTCAACTCCAACTCCATATATGCACGTTCGGGGAGAAAAAAATCAGAGAGAAGGATTCAACACGTTTTACGATAAGAAGCTGCCACCAAGCCGTGTTCTTCCTCGGGAGGGCAGATCTGGAGTCCGTTTTAGGCTCTGAAGAGGGGAAATCGTCGCCACCGTCATCATCAACCATCCTCCATCACCAATTTCATGATGATCACCGCCGTGCGTGAGTAATCCCATCGTAGGCTTGCTGGACGGTGATGGGTTGGATGAGATTTACCATGTAATCGAGTTAGTTTTGTTAGGGTTTGATCCCTAGTATCCACTATGTTCTAAGATTGACGTTGCTATGACTTTTCTATGCTTAATGCTTGTCACTAGGGCCCGAGTGCCATGATTTCAGATCTGAACCTATTACGTTTTCATGAATATATTTGTGTTCTTGATCCTATCTTGCAAGTTATAGTCACCTACTACGTGTTATGATCCGGCAACCCCGGAGTGACAATAGTCGGGACACTTCCCGGTGATGACCGTAGTTTGAGGAGTTCATGTATTCACTAAGTGCTAATGCTTTGGTCCGGTACTCTATTAAAAGGAGGCCTTAATATCCCTTAGTTTCCATTAGGACCCCGCTACCATGGGAGGGGAGGACAAAAGATGTCATGCAAGTTCTTTTCCATAAGCATGTATGACTATATTCGGAATACATGCCTACATTATATTGATGAATTGGAGCTAGTTCTGTGTCACCCTAGTTTATAACTGTTGCATGATGAATGCCATCCGACATAATTATCCATCATTGATCCATTGCCTACGAGTTCGTTTCATATTGATCTTTGCTAAGTTTCTTTTCCGTTGCCACTGTTACGGTTGCTACAAAACTGCTACTGTTACTTTTGCTATCATTACCATCACTTCCATACTACTTTGCTACTAAATATTTTGTTACAGATATTAGTCTTTCAGGTGTGGTTGAATTGACAACTCAACTGCTAATACTTGAGAATATTCTTTTGCTCCCCTTGTGTCGAATCAATAAATTTGGGTTGAATAATCTACCCTCAAAAATTGTTGCGATCCCCTATACTTGTGGGTTATCAGAGAGGCATCCAAGGTGCGCCCCAAGTAGGATCCGAATCCGACTAGGGGTGTCCCCAAGTGGCGCCCCCCTTCCATAAAACACCGTAGAGAAAAGGGAAGGGGGAAGAGAGAAGGAAGGGGGGCCGAACCCCCTCTTTTCCTTCTCCCAATAGGCCTCCTGCCATAGGGGGGGTGTGCCACCCCTTGTGGGATGGTGTGATCCCCACTCATGACCCATATGGCCCATATATTCTCCCGGGGGTATCCGGTAACCCCTCCGGTACTCCGATAAATACCCGATACCTTCTAGAACGCTTCCGGTGTATGAATACCATCGTCCTATATATCAATCTTTACCTCTCAACCATTTTGAGACTCCTCATCATGTTCGTGATCTCATCTGGGACTCCGAACAACATTCGGTCACCAAATCACATAACTCATATAATACTACATTGTCAACGAACGTTAAGCGTGCGGACCCTACGGGTTCGAGAACTATGTAGACATGACCGAGACACCTCTCAGATCAATAACCAATAGCGGAATGTGGATGCTCATATTAGCTCCTACATATTCTACGAAGATCTTTATCGGTCGAACCGTTATGACAACATACGTAATTCCCTTTGTCCATCGGTATGTTACTTGCCCGAGATTCGATCGTCAGTATCTACATACCTAGTTCAATCTCATTACCTGCAAGTCTCTTTACTTGTTCCGTAATACATCACCTCGTGACTAACTCCTTAGTCGTTTTCTTGCAAGCTTATGATGTGTATTATCGAGAGGGCCTAGAGATACCTCTCCGATACTCGGAGTGACAAATCCTAATATCGATATATGCCAACTCAACAAACACCTTCGGAGATACCTGTAGAGCATCTTTATAATCACCCAGTTACGTTGTGACGTTTGATAGCACACAAGGCATTCCTTCGGTATTCGGGAGTTGCATAATCTCATGGTCGAATGAATATGTATTTAACATGAAGAAAGCAATAGCAATAAAACTGAACGATCATAATGCTAGGCTAACGGATGCGTCTTGTCCATCACATCATTCTCCTAATGATGTGATCCCGTTATCAAATGATAGCTCATGTCCATGGTTAGGAAACCTTAACCATCTTTCATGAACGAGCTAGTCAAGTAGAGGGCTCACTAGGGACATGGTGTTTGTTTATGTATTCACACATGTATTAAGGTTTCCAGTCAATACAATTCTAGCATGAATAATATACCTTTATCATGAATAAGGAAATATAAAATAACAACTTTATTATAGCCTCTAGGGCATATTTCCTTTAGTCTCCCACTTGCACTAGAGTCAATAATCTAGATTACATTGTAATGAACCTAACACCCATGGAGTCTTGGTGCTGATCATGTTTTGCTCATGGAAGAGGCTTATTCAACGGGTCTGCTACATTCAGATCCGTATGTATTTTGCAAATTTCTATGTCTCCCTCTTTGACTTGTTCACGGATGTAGTTGAAGTGTCTCTTGATGTGTTCGGTTCTCTTGTGAAATCTGGATTCCTTCGCTAAGGCAATTGCTCTAGTATTGTCACAAAATATTTTCATTAGACTCGATGCACTAGGTATTACACCTAGATCGATATGAACTCCTTCATCCAGACTCCTTCATTTTCAGCTTCTGAAGAAGCTATGTACTCTCCTTCACACGTAGATCCGACCATGACGCTCTGCTTGGAATTGCACCAACTGACAACTCCACCATTCAATATAAATATGTATCTAGTTTGTGACTTAGAGTCATCCGGGTCAGTGTCAAAGCTAGCATCGACGTAACCATTTACGACGAGCTCTTTGTCACCTCCATAAAAGAGAAACATATCCTTGGTCCTTTTCAGGTACTTCAGGATGTTCTTGACCGCTGTCCAGTGATCCACTCCTGGATTACTTTGGTACCTCCCTGCCAGACATATGGCAAGGCACGCATCAGGTCTAGTACATAGCATAGCTTACATAATAGAACCTATGGCTGAGGCATAGGGAATGACTTCCATTTTCTCTCTATCTTCTGTAGTGGTCGGGCTTTGAGTCTGACTCAACTTCACACCCGTAACACAGGCAAGAACCCTTTCTTTGACTGATCCATTTTGAACTTCTTCAAAACTTTGTCATGGTATGTGCTTGGTGAAAGTCCTATTAAGCGTCTTGATCTATCTCTATAGATCTTGATGCCCAATATATAAGAAGCTTCACCGAGGTCTTTCATTGAAAAACTCTTATTCAAGTATCCTTTTACGCTATCCAGAAATTTTATATCATTTCCAATCAACAATATGTCATCTACATATAATATCAGAAAATGTTACAGAGCTCCCACTCACTTTCTTGTAAATACAGGCTTCACCGAAAGTCTGTGTAAAACCACATGCTTTGATCACCTCATCAAAGCGTATATTCCAACTCCGAGATGCTTGCACCAGTTCATAGATGGATTGCTGGATCTTGCACACTTTGTTAGGACCTTTAGGATCGACAAAACCTTCTGGCTGCATCATATACAACTCTTCTTTAAGAAATTCATTAAGGAATGTAGTTTTGACGTCCATTTGCCAAATTTCATAATCATGAAATGCGGCCATTGCTAACATGATTCGGACCGACTTAAGCATCGCTACAGGTGAGAAGGTCTCATCGTAGTCAACCCCTTGAACTTGCCGAAAACCTTTTGCGACAAGTCGAGCTTTGTAGATAGTAACATTAACATCAGCGTCCGTCTTATTCTTGAGGATCCATTTATTCTCTATGGCTTGCCGATCATCGGGCAAGTCCACCAAAGTCCATACTTTGTTCTCATACATGGATCATATCTCAGATTTCATGGCCTCAAGCCATCTGTCAGAATCTGGGCTCATCATTGCTTCTTCATAGTTCGTAGGTTCATCATGGTCTAGTAACATGACTTCCAGAATAGGATTACCGTACTACTCTAATGTGGAACGTGCTCTGTTCAACCTACAAGGTCCAGTAGTAACTTGATCCGAAGTTTCATGGTCATCATCATTTGCTTCCTCTCTAGTTGGTGTTGGCATCACGGGAACGGATTTCTCTGATGTGCTACTTTCCAAATTGAGAGAAGGTACAATTACCTCATCAAGTTCTACTTTCCTCCCACTCACTTCTTTCGAGGGAAACTCCTTCTCTAGAAATGTTCCATTCTTGGCAACAAAAATCTTGCCTTCGGATCTGCGATAGAAGGTGTACACAATTATTTCCTTAGGGTATCCTATGAAGACGCACTTCTCTGATTTGGGTTCGAGATTATCAGGCTGAAGCCTTTTGACATAAGTGTCGCAACCCCAAACTTTAAGAAACAACAACTTAGGTTTCTTGCCAAACCACAGTTCATACGGTGTCGTCTCAACGGATTTAGACGGTGCCCTATTTAACGTGAATGCAGTTATCTCTAATGCATAACGCCAAAATGATAGTGGTAAATCAGTAAGAGACATCATAGATCGCACCATATCTAATAAAGTACGGTTACGATGTTCGGACACCCCATTACGCTGTGGTGTTCCTGGTGGCGTGAGTTGTGAAACTATTCCACATTGTTTTAAATAAAGGCCAAACTCGTAACTCAAATATTCGCCTGCGTGATCAGATCATAGAAACTTTATTTTCTTGTTACGATGATTTTCCACTTCACTCTAAAATTCTTTGAACTTTTAAAATGTTTCAGAATTGTGTTTCATTAAAGAGATATACCCATATCTGCTCAAATCATCTGTGAAGGTCAGAAAATAACGATACCCGCCACGTCCCTCAATACTCATCAAACCACATACATTGGTATGTATTATTTCCAATAAGTCATTGGCTCGCTCCATTGTTCCGGAGAACGGAGTTTAATTCATCTTGCCCATGAGGCATGGTTCGCAAGTATCAAATGATTCATAATCAAGTGATTCCAAAAGCCCATCTGCATGGAGTTTCTTCATGCGCTTTACACCAATATGACCTAAACGGCAGTGCCAAAAATATGTTGCACTATCATTATCAACTTTGCATCTTTTGGCATCAATATTATGAATGTGTATCACCACAATCGAGATTCAACAAAAATAGACCACTGATACATCTCCAATGTATCTATAATTTTTTATTGTTCCATGCTATTATATTATCTATCATGGATGTTTTATATGCTATTTTATATGATTTTTGGGACTAACCTATTAACCTACAGCCCAGTGCCAGTTTCTGTTTTTTCCTTGGTTTTGAGTTTTGTAGAAAAGGAATATCAAATGGAGTCCAATTGAGCTGAAAATTTACGGTGATTTTTTATGGACCAGAAGAAGCCCCCGAAGTAAAAGAGTTGGGCCAAAAAAGCCACGATGCCTCCACAAGGGTGGAGGGTGCTCCCTACCCCCTGGGCGCGCCCTCTGACCTTGTGGTTGACTCGTGGACCCCCCTGACGTGAACCGACGCCAAAAATTCCTATAAATAGAGAAACCCCCAAAAAGAAACCTAGATTGGGAGTTCCGCCGCCGCAAGCCTCTGTAGACACCAAAAACCAATCGGGACCCTATTCCGGGAGCCTGCCGGAGGGGGAAATCATCACCGGTGGCCATCTTCATCATCCCGACGCTCTCCATGACGAGGAGGGAGTATTTCACCCTCGGGGCTGAGGGTATGTACCAGTAGCTATGTGTTTTATCTCTCTCTCTCTCTCTCGTGTTCTTGATTTCGCACGATCTTGATGTACCGCGAGCTTTGCTACTATAGTTGGATCTTATGGTGTTCTTCCCCCTCTACCTTCTTGTAATGAATTGAGTTTTCCCTTTGAAGTTATCTTATCGGATTGAGCCTTTAAGGATTTGAGAACACTTGATGTATGTCTTGCATGTGTTTATCTGTAGTGACAATGGGATATTCACGTGATCCACTTGATGTATGTTTTGGTGATCAACTTGCGGGTTCTATGACCTTGTGAACTTATGCATAAGGGTTGGCACACGTTTTCGTCTTGACTCTCCGGTAGAAACTTTGGGGCACTCTTTGTAGTTCTTTGTGTTGGTTTGAATAGATGAATCTGAGATTGTGTGATGCATATCGTATAATCAAACCCGCGGATACTTGTGGTGACATTGGAGTATCTAGGTGACATTAGGGTTTTGGTTGATGTGTGTCTTAAGTTGTTATTTTAGTACGAACTCTAGGGCTGTTTGTGACACTTATAGGAATAGCCCAATAGATCGATCAGAAAGAATAACTTTGAGGTGGTTTCGTACCCTACAATAATCTCTTCATTTGTTCTCCGCTATTAGTGACTTTGGAGTGAATCTTTGTTGCATGTCGAGGGATTGTTATATGATCTATTTATGTTATCATTGTTGAGAGAACTTGCACTAGTGAAAGTATGAACCCTAGGCCTTGTTTCGAAGCATTGCAATACCGTTTTCGCTCACTTTTACCACTTGTTACCTTGCTGTTTTATATTTTCAGATTACAAAAACCTATATCTACCATCCACATTGCACTTGTATCACCATCTCTTCGCCGAACTAGTGCACCTATACAATCTAGCATTATATTGGGTGTGTTGGGGGCACAAGAGACTCTTTGTTATTCGGTTGCAGGGTTGTTTGAGAGAGACCATTTTCATCCTATGCCTCCCGCGGATTGATAAACCTTAGGTCATCCACTTGAGGGAAATTTGCTACTGTCCTACAAAACTCTGCGCTTGGAGGCCCAACACGAGTCTACAAGAAGAAGGTTGCATAGTAGACATCAAGCTCTTTTCTGGCGCCATTGCCGGGGAAGTTAGTGCTTGAAGATATATCTTTAGATCCTGCAATTGAATCTTTTAGTTTCTTGTTTTATCACTAGTTTAGTTTAAGAAAATTACAAAAAAATGGAATTGAGGTTGCCTCATATGCTTCATCTTTTTTAATGTCTTTTGTGAAAATAAGGATTCCGATAATTGTGCCAAAGTGTTAGAAGAAGAATGCATTAAAATGTTTGGCACTAAATCTTTGAATGATGAGCATGATTACAATGTTGTTAGTATGAATTCTTTTAATATCCATGATGCTAATGACATGCAAAGCCACAAGCTTGGGGATGCTATGTTTGATGAATATGATCTTTTTAGCCCCCCAAGTTTTGATGAGAATATTTATTATGATGATAGCATGCCCCCTATTTATGATGATTATATTGATGAAAGTGGATTTGGAGAGGTCGTGACTTTATTTAGTGACGAATCCACTATTTTGGAAGAGGTTCCAAATTATTATGAGAACAAAGTTACTATCTATGATGATTATTGTGATGACATGTATGCTATAAAGAATAATGACAACCATGAAACTTGTCATCTTGATTTTAATTTTCAATTGGATTAGTCCTCACATGTTAGTTATTTTGTTGAATTTGCTCCTCCCACTATTACTCATGAGAAGAATTTGCTTATGTGGAGAGTAGTAAAACTTCTATGCTTATGAATCATGAAAATAATACTTTGTGATGGTTATATTGTTGAATTCATTCATGATGCTACTGAAAATTATTATGAGGGAGGAATATATGCTTGTAGGAGTTGCAATAATATCAAGTTTCCCCTCTATGTGCTTAAAGTTTTGAAGTTGTGCTTGCTTTGCCTTCCTATGCTAGTTGATTCTTGTTCCCGTAAATTGTTTGCTCCCAAAATCCCTATGCATAGGAAGTGGGTTAGACTTAAATGTGTTAGTGATATGCTTCATGATGCTCCCATTATGTTTCAATTCTTATCTTTTATTTGAGCATCATTGAAATCATCATTCCTAGCTAGAAAGGCATTAAAGAAAAGCGCTTGTTGGGAGACTACACAATATTAATATCTACTGTTTTTGTGTGTCCACATGATTATGCTACTGTAGTAATCATCTTTTATTGCTTTTGTTTCAATAAAGTGCCAAGTAAACCCTTTGGGACAGTGTGGATGATAGTTGACTTGATTCTGTGCAAAAACAGAAACTTTTATGCCCAGTCCAGGAATTTATAAAATTCACTGGAACGTGTATTTGATCTGAATTTTTTACAAAATATTGATATACAAATTTTCTAGATTTTCCTAATTTTTCAGAATTTTTGGAGTTACAGAAGTATGATTTCAATTCAGATCTTTACAGATTGTTCTGTTTTTTGATAGATTCTGTTTTCGATGCATAGTTTGCTTGTTTTCTAGTTTCTATGGCTTATATTGCTTAATATAAATTGTAGAAATAATAGGGTACAGTAGGCATCATGTGAGAAAAATTATGAATTTTTTCTTGAAAGTACCAAAGTGAATGATTTGTTTTATTATACTAACGGAGCTCACGAGTTTTCTGTTAAGTTTTGTGTTGTGAAGTTTTCAAGTTTTGGGTAAAATTTTGATGGACTACGGTATAAGGAGTGGCAAGAGCCTAAGCTTTGGGATGCCCAAGCCACCCCAAGGTAATATTCAAGGAATACCCAAGCAACTAAGCTTGGGGATGCCCCGGATGGCATCCCCTCTTTTGTCTTCAATCCATCGGTAACTTTACTTAGGGCTATATTTTTATTCACCACATGATATGTGTTTTGCTTGGAGCGTCATTTTATTTTATTAGGATTTGCTTTCTGATATTCAGAGACATGTTTTCTATCTTTTAGTTCAATAAAAAAGTCAAGTGTAGCCTTTACCATGCTTATTTTGCAAGTCTATATGTTGCTGTTTTGAAAACCAAAAGTTTGCTATTATGTTTTGAATATTTGTGAATAGTCAGAACATGATAAAATCTTGAAATTTTTACACAATGAGTATCAACAAATTTTCTACAGTGTGGTAATTTTTCAGAAAATTTGGAGTTAGGAAAGTATGATTCCTCTTGCATTCTTTACAGACTGTTCTGTTTAGACAGATTGCTGTTATGTTTGCTTGTTTAATGATTCTATTTGAGTATAGGAGTATTAAATATGCAGAGGCATTTAGTATGCAATGTAAAATAATAATTTTAGTGATTTTCTATAGTAGATAATGATAAGGTTTTCCATTGGTTTATACTAACTTATCTCACGAGTTCTTGTTGAGTTCTGTGTGCATGAAGTTTTTAAGATTCCGGGAAACTATGATATAAGAGGAATTAAGGAGACACAAAAGCTCAAGCTTGGGGATGCCCAAGGCATCCCTAATTAATATTTCAAGAAGTCTCAAGCATTTAAGCTTGGGGATGCCCGGATTGGCATCCCACCTTTCTTCATTAACAATTATCAGTTAGCCTCGCTTGAGCCCAAGTTCTTGCTTCTTCACATGATATGTGCTATCCTTGCAAGGTCATTTTATTCTGTTTTGCTTGCTGTTTGAATAATATCCCAAGATCTGAAATTCTTAAATGAGAGAGAGTCTTCAATAGCTACATAATTATTCAACTAGTCATTGATCATCACTTATATTTTTGGAGTAGTTTGTCATTTACTCACGTGCTGCACTTATATCCTATGAGTAAATGGTTGAATGAATTGAATATCATAAATCTGAAATTATAGATGCTTCATATGCTTATACCATGGGGAGTAATGACTTCACATATAATAAGTAGATGTGGTAAATTTATTTAAAGTTAGCAAACATAGTATTGGTCACTTGAACAATTAATGAAAGAATATTGAAGGAAGAGAGATTTCACATATAAATTGTAGCGACCCGACCCGAATGGATCAAGTCTCTGTGCTCAGGTGTCATCCCTGGATCAGTAATGCTGACACCACACAGTACTTCGAAGGATTTATAACAGAGTAGCAATCACACACTTATTACATCATTGCCCAAAAGAGGACTTATTACAATAAATATGGCTTAAGGCCATCTAATAACGATAACAGCGGAAGACTTGGAAGATAAGTGAGTCCATCAACTCCAGCGGCATCACTGAGTATAGAACCACGACCTAAAAGCACCTTACTTGTCGTCTGAAAAGTCTGCAACATGAAAAGTTGCAGCCCGAAACGGGTCAGCACATGGAATATCCTGGCAATGTAACACATAGAGAATAATGGATGATAAGCCTGTACTACATGCATATGTGGCTGGTGGAAAGCTCTCTGTTACTGAGTTTTGCATAAAGCCAGTTTTTCCCTACTGCAAAGGAATAAATTTGTTTAACTATCATGGTGGTTGTTAAACATTGAGAATGGTTGACAGCATCCTCAATCCCAATTAAAAGTACTCATTAAAAACCCAACAATACTAATTAGAGTAACATGTTGAGATTCGCATGATATTCAAGTACTAGATACTCAAGATTGTCCATAACCGGGGACACGGCTAATCATGATTAGTTTGTACACTCTGCAGAGGTTTGCGCACTTTTCCCCACAAGACTCGATCGCCTCCGTTTGGTTTCTCGCACTACATGGTGTTTGAGAGACGGATGACCGAGACATAGTCTTTCAGAAGCGTTTGCACCTTACGATGGGTAGACCGTACCACCTATAACCCCTACATCTGCTAGTCTACCACTGTAAGAGTTCACACGACTTAATCAACTATGCCAGAGCCCATAATGGCTTGTGGCTGCACACGGAAGTTACTAGCATGAATGATCTTATGATCCCTTTGAGCCTGGGTGGCGGTCCAAGAAAAACAGCAAGTCTGATAGAAACCAGGTGCCTCAATCCACCCGGATGTGTGTTTAAGTTGCCACCTTAGATAAACCATTAATAACAATCTCACATCTGTCATGGAATTCACTCACCCAATCCACGTCTACTAGCATAGCATAGCATAATAAGCGGACGAGAAGTAACTCCCAAGGTTTCATAAGTAAAACAGGTAATAGGTACTACCTCAATCTACTTCCCATCCCAAAATTTAATTAGATTCTAATCATGCAAGTGTTTGAGGATTGATCTAATGCATAAAAACTGGGTATGAGAAAGTATGATCAAAGTGTTACTTGCCTTGCGATGATCCATGAAACCTAGAGACTCAAGTAACAAGCGGCGCACTCGGGTGATCTATCGCAGACAAACAACAAGCATACAATAAGTACTCATCTAATGCACAGGTAAATCTCGAATAAAAGATCTAACCAGAAAGTTCAACTTAAGAACCCTGGTTGCAAAAGAATCGAATCTAATAAAGCAACAAAAAACATCCGGCGGAAGAAAACAACTCGGTTCTAGCAAGTTGAAACTAGGTCAAATTTTATAGTAGCAAAACTTTGTTTAAGTTGATTAGTCGGAACGGCGGTTTCGAGATGAAACTCCAGGCGTTTGAATCACCTGATTCCGATAAACGAGCGAGAAGATAGACTAGAAAGAAAATCGGATCTGAAATCGCTATCAGAAAAAAATAGCGGAATAAATCCGATGAGAAAGAAAACGACGAACGGTTGAACGAACGGACGTTCATTAACCGAAGCAAACCGATGATCACGTTCGTTAGGACAAACGATCCGGCGAACGCTTGCTAAACAAAACCGGAAAGAAAAACCGCGAGAAAACCGATCTAGGGTTTGGAAAGAAAACCAAACGAAAAACCGATCTAGAAACGGGACGGAATCGAACGGAAATCGAACGATTCTGAAAAACCGAACCAAGGAAAAGAAAAGGTGGCGGCGTGGGGCTAGTACCTCAAGAGGCGAGGGCTCGGCGGCGGTTAGATGGTGGCGGCGTGAGGCGGCGGCGACGGTGTGGCGGCGGCGCAAGGCGGCGGGCGGTGGTGTGGGCGGCGGTGTAGAGAGGAGAGGAGAGGTGTTGGTTTGATGTGTTAGAGGGGGTGTGCTTGGGTATTTATATTGGGGAGGGGAGGGTTTTGCTTGGGGTAGGGGACAAGAAATAGACTAGGATTAGGAAACAAGAGGGAAAAGATCTAGAAACAGATACGGAATAAACGGAAATAGGACAAGAGTCCTACTAGGATTGGAAAAAGAGCGGCGGCTCCCTGGCTCCCTGGCGCGCGCGCGATGGCATTGGCCTCCTGGCCGGCCGGTGGCTTGGCGGCTTGGGCCTTTGGCCCAAGGCGCTGCGGGGTTTTTTTTTAAACGGTCTCGCACGCAGAAAAATAAATAAAAAGAATCTAAACGAACTCCAAAATTAATAAAGTAAACTTTCCCCGACTCCTAAAAATGAGTTGAACAAAATGAACTTTAACACGGGGCCAAAATGCAATTTTTGAAACCACGCATTTTTCCCTAAGGCAAATAAACTCTGAGAAAAATCCAAAATTTGATTTATTTATTAAATCTTCATTTTTCCTAAATTTTGGGAAAGTCATATTATTCCCTCTCTTATTTTTGATATTGGAAAAATATTTGAAGATAAAATAAATGAATCCAACGATCCTCTTTTCATAGTTTTGAGAGAACTCAAATATGAAAATTTCAAAATCTCCAACTCTCTCCGAGGGTCCTTGAGTTGCGTGAAATTTCTAGGATCAACAAAATGCCAGAAAATATGATATGCATGATGATCTAATGTATAACATTCCAAATTAAAAATTTGGGATGTTACAAACCTACCCCCCTTAAGATGAATCTCGCCCTCGAGATTCGGGTTGGCTAGAAAATAGGTGAGGGTGGTCTTTGAGCAAATCTTCTTCTCTTTCCCGGTGGCTTCATCCTCGGTGTGGTGGCTCCATTGAACCTTGCAAAACTTGATAACCTTGCTGCGAGTAACTCTGCTGGCAAAATCGAGAATCTTGACTGGTTTCTCCTCATATGTCAAATCATCCTTCAACTGAATTGCTTCAAGTGGCACTATATCTCTTAGCGGTACTTCCGCCATCTCGGCGTGACATTTCTTCAGCTGAGAAACATGGAACACGTCATGAACTCCTGACAGTCCCTCTGGTAATTCCGGCTTATAAGCAACTTCTCCCATGCGTTGCAAAATCCTATATGGTCCAACGAAACGTGGCGCCAATTTTCAATTAACTCCAAAACACTTAACTCCTCGAAGTGGGGACACTCGAGATAAACTCGTCTCCAACTTCATATTCTATCGCCTTATGCTTTTGAATCCGCATAGCTTTTCATGCGGACTGGGCTACCTTGAGCCTATCGCGAATCAACTTAACTTTCTGTTC
Organism: Aegilops longissima; assembly: GCA_021605205.1. Lineage (NCBI taxonomy): Eukaryota > Viridiplantae > Streptophyta > Magnoliopsida > Poales > Poaceae > Aegilops > Aegilops longissima. Next base: position 520,613,682 of record CM038681.1, read on the forward strand.
GACTCCTTAATCAAATCTGGTCCAAACAATCGACGGTCTCCAACTTCGTCCCATGATAACGGTGTCCTACACCTCCTTCCGTATAAGGCTTGAAGGTGCCATCTTCAAGCTGGTTTGGTAACTGTTGTTATAAGAAAACTCTGCATACGGCAAGTTATCATCCCAACTAGATCCATAATCTAGTGCACAAGCTCTCAGCATATCCTCCAAAATCTGATTGACTCTCTCGGTCTGTCCATCGGTCTGTGGGTGGAAAGCTGTACTGAATTCGAGCCTAGTTCCCAATGTTTCGTGCAACTGATTCCAAAACTTTGAGGTAAATTGGGTTCCTCTATCTGATACGATACTCCTCGGAACTCCGTGCAAACACACAATTCTGGTCATGTATATCTTTGCCAACTTAGCACTGCTATAGGTAGTCTTGACTGGAATGAAATGAGTTACCTTCGTCAAGCGGTCGACTATAACCCAAATCGAGTCATAGCCTGAACGAGTCTTTGGCAAACCCGTGATGAAATCCATGCCTGGTTTATCCCACTTCCATTCGGGTATTGGCAATGGCTGCAACAATCATGCTGGCTTCTGATGTTCTGCCTTCACTCTCTGACATACATCGCAAACTGCTACACACTCTGCAATATCCTTCTTCATTCCGGTCCACCAGAATGTTTCCTTCAAATCTAAATACATCTTGGTATTTCCTGGGTGAATCGAATAGGGTGAATCATGTGCCTCTTGCAGAATCAACTTCCTGATCTCCGGGTCATTTGGCACGTAAATACGGTCCTCAAACAATAGGGTATCGTGCTCATCCTCACAAAATCCCTTAGCTTTTCCTTCGCTCATTTTCTTCTTTATATCCGCAATCTCTTTGTCCTTTTTCTGAGCTTCCCTGATTTTATCCATCAAGGTAGACTGAATCTCCAATGCTGCTACGTAGCCTCTCGGAACTATTTCCAAACATAGCTCACGAAGATCTTCTGCTAGCTCCTTTGGTATTTCTCCCGTCAATAGCGTATTGACATGGCTCTTGCGGCTTAATGCGTCAGCTACTACATTAGCCTTTCCGGGATGATAATGCAATCTCATATCATAATCCTTGATGAGTTCCAACCATCTCCTTTATCTAAGGTTTAACTCCTTCTACGTGAAAATGTACTTCAAACTCTTGTGATCCGTGTATACCTCACAATGATTTCCAATGAGAAAATGTCTCCATGTCTTCAATGCATGCACTACGGCTGCTAACTCCAAATCATTTGTGGCATAATTTAATTCATGAGGCTTCAGCTGTCGTGAAGCATACGAAACAACTCTTCCTTCCTGCATAAGCACTGCTCCAAGTCCTCGACGTGAAGCGTCGCAATACACTTCATAATCCTTGGTCTGATCTGGCAAAATTAGCACTGGTGAGGTAACCAATCTTTTCTTCAACTCCTGAAAACTTGCCTCACAATCCTCAGTCCATATGAACTTGGTATCCTTTTTCAACAACTCCGTCATAGGCTTTGCAATCCTTGAGAAATTCTCAATGAATCTCCGGTATTATCCTGCGAGTCCAAGGAAACTCCGGATCTCTCCAACTGTCGTTGGTGCTTCCCATTTGGTTACGGTCTCAACCTTTGTGGGGTCAACAGCTATCCCTTCTCCGGATATAACATGTCCAAGAAATCCAACTTCCTTTAGCCAAAACTCACATTTGCTGAACTTGGCATATATCGATGTTCCTCAGTTTCTCCAAAACCAATCGCAAATGTTCCTTATGTTCTTCTTCATTCTTCGAGAAAACCAAAATATCATCTATGAACACCACGACGAACTTATCCAAAAACTCCATAAACACTTTGTTCATCAGGTTCATGAAATAGGCTGGCGCGTTAGTCAGTCCAAATGACATAATGGTGTACTCATACAGTCCATATCTTGTGGTGAACGCTGTCTTAGGTATGTCCTGCTCTCGAATCTTCAGCTAATGGTACCCTGATCGCAAATCGATCTTGGAAAACACTTTAGCTCCTTGCAAACGATCAAACAGATCATTTATCATAGGTAGTGGGTACTTGTTCTTGATTGTTACTTCATTTAAACCACGATAGTCTACAACCATCCTTAATGATCCGTCCTTCTTCTCTACTAAAAGTACGGGTGATCCCCAAGGCGAAGAACTTGGGCGTATATAACCTTTATCCAATAGCTCCCTAATCTGCTTCTTGATTTCCGCCAAATCACATGCGGGTATCCCGTATGGTCGCCGATATCGGGCCTGTTCACGGCAACAGCTCAATCAAAACTCAATGTCTCTATCCGTGGCATTCTGGCAATTCCTCAGAAATACATCAGGAAATCCTTACCACCGGTACTTCTTCCTGCACAACTCCCGATAAGGAATTTATTCAGGTGCTCTCCTCGGCTCATGCCGTGATACATACTTGATTCTCCTCCTTACGGGTGTTAAGCAAAATTGACTTAGTGGCGCAATCTATGTTCCTCCATACTTGATAACCAATCCATGCCTAATATCACATCCAATCCTTGGGATTCCGAACTATTAGGTCCGAGGAAAAACATAGTGTCCAATTCTTAATGGCAGTCGATCACACCATATACTAGCCATGTATTCTGCTCCGGGTGAGGTTACTAGCATGGGTGACCTAAGGCCTTGGGTTGGTAATTTGTACTTATCCACAAATCCCCTTGATATGTATGAATGTGATGCACCAGTATCGAAAATTACTAGTGCAGTAAATGACTTAACCAAAAACTTACCGATTACTGCATCGGGCTGATCTTCAACCTCCTCCACATCAATGTAGTTCACCTGTCCTCTGTTGAAAGGGTTTGGCTTCTTTCCAGCACTTCCATTTCCTCCTTGGCCTTCGGGACATTCATTTGCATAATGTCCGGTCTTAGAACACTTGTAACAGGTGACATGGCTCAAGTCTTTCTTGGCTGGGGTTGATGGTGTGGTCCGGTTCTGACCGTTGCTTCCTCCATTCCCATTACCATTCTTGTGGCCATTATGGTTGTGCGAACTACTTCCTCCATGGGTATGCTGAAACTGCACTCCCTGCATAGGGGTATAACGGGCTTCTTTGGGCTCGAGTTATACTTCCCTGCCCATACTTCCTCTTGCGGTTCTCAATTTGCTGCTGCTTTCCTTCAATCATGAGGGCGCGGTCTACCAACTCCTGGTAGTTATTGAAACTTGCTACCATCAACTGCATGCTTAACTCATCATTCAGTCCTTCCAGAAACTTCTCCTGCTTAGCAGCGTCTGTAGCAACGTCATCTGGGGCATAACGTGCTAACTTACTAAAATCATCCACATACCGCCAACAGTCCTTCCTCCTTGGCGTAAGTTGCGGAACTCACGCTTCTTCATGGCCATAGCTCCTGCTGAGACATGGGCGGTGCGGAAAGCTTGCTGAAACTGATCCCATGTGACAGTGTCTACAGGGTAAGTGGCTGTGAAATTCTCCCACCATGCTTGTTGGGTCCTTCAAGCTGGTGTGCAGCAAACTTCACCTTTTCTCCATCTCACATCCTGCAGTGGTCAACTCCCTCCCTATCTTACGGAGCCAATGAACTGCTACAATCGGCTCGGTGCTACTAGAATACACCGGCGGATTCAGCCTAAGGAAACGAGTCAAGTGATCCGCAGGTGGTGGTGGTGGTGGGTTGTTGTTGTTGTTGTTGCCTTGGTTCTGTACCAATGTTTGGATCAAAGTGTTCTGCTGCTGGATCAACTGGGTGATCTCTGGCGGGAAAACAAACCCGGGGTCGCGTCTCGGAGGCATCTGATGGGTTTAGAAAAGATGAGAAATTAAGAAATAGAGTGAGGTCTAAGGAGAAACACTACCCAAATGCACATGAGCAAATGCACACAAAATCACTTCATTCAATTCAAACAAAGGGCTTACAATGATCTAACTATCGCAAAAGTGCGTGTACTATGATGTTACATGGAGGTAATACTACTAATGTGTGAGGGTCATCTACTAATTTGAACCGGTGGAAGACTCCATGATGTCTGCTCCAGCTTCGTCTTCAAAGTCGGGTTCACTTGGATCCGAATCGGTGTCATCGATGATGATGTAGTTGCTCGGACAGCCGACGTACTTGTCTTCATTCTTGAGCGCCAATTTCTTCTTGAGTTCTTCAATCTCACACTTAAGATCGTTATTGTGTCTTGCTACAGCTACGATGTCGTCCATGTAGTCCTTACGTGTAGACTTTAGTTCTCCTTCAAGTTCGATGATCCTTCCCTTCGCATCCTTCAACTCTATCATATCATTGCACATCTGGTTCTCCAGGCATCGAATGTGCTGGTTTAACTCCTGGATGAAAGCTGCAATGGATCGGTCCTTCTTGGTGCTGACTATCTCCCATTGTTCATTCCGGCGTCCGCAAATCTGGTAGATAGTGTCCTTGAGGTCTTCTTGATAAACTTCTCCAATGCGTCCCATGGTGATATGAGCTGCCATGTTCTTTCCCAGACTCCAGGTTGGTGCACTGAAAACACTATCTATAGGCTTGGTGATTGGGGCGAATGTCCTTCCTTAACGTGGGCTTGAATCTTCCGCTCCTCTTGAGCAGAGTGGCGTTGAAAGTCCCGTGAAACTTGGTAGTCCAATGTTCGGTACTTGGTGACTTCCTTCAAGTGAAATCCAAAAGGTGTGCCTTCATCGGTTGGGCGTACTTGATCTTGGCGTCCAGTCATCCTAAAGAGTAGAAAAGATGAGGAGTTAGAAAATGGGAAGAGAGTAGTGATCTATGGTTTTAACTTAGTGGTCGTGTCCTACGGTCGGTGTGTGCTCGATACCATCTCTCAGAGCGACCCGACCGAATGGATCAAGTCTCGTGCTCGGTGTCATCCACGGATCGAGAATGCTGACACCACACAAGACTTCAAGGATTTATAACAGAGTAGCAATCACACACTTATTACATCGTTGCCCAAAAGAGGACTTATTACAATAAATATGGCTTAAGGCCATCTAATAACGATAACAGCGGAAGACTTGGAACATAAGTGAGTCCATCAACTCCAGCCGCATCATCGAGTATAGAACCACGACCTAAAAGCACCTTACTGTCGTTGCGAAAAGTCGCAACATGAAAAGTTGCAGCCAAAACGGGTCACACATGGAATATCTTGGCAATGTAACACATAGAGAATAATGGATGATAAGCCTGTACTACATGCATATGTGGCTGGTGGAAAGCTCTCTGATTACAGTTTTGCATAAAGCCAGTTTTCCCTACTGCAAAGGAGTAAATTTGTTTAACTATCATGGTGGTTGTTAAACATTGAGAATGGTTGACAGCATCCTCAATCCCAATTAAAAGTACTCATTAAAAACCCAACAATATTAATTAGAGTAACATGTTGAGATTCACATGATATTCAAGTACTAGATACTCAAGATTGTCCATAACCGGGGACACGGCTAATCATGATTAGTTTGTACACTCTGCAGAGGTTTGCGCACTTTTCCCCACAAGACTCGATTGCCTCCGTTTGGTTTCTCGCACTACATGGTGTTTGAGAGATGGATGACCGAGACATAGTCTTTCGGAAGCGTTTGCACCTTACGATGGGTAGACCGTACTACCTATAACCCCTACATCTGCTAGTCTACCACTGTAAGATTTCACACGACTTAATCAACTATGCCAGAGCCCATAATGGCTTGTGGCTGCACACGGAAGTTACTAGCATGAATGATCTTATGATCCCTTTGAGCCTGGGTGGCGGTCCGAAGAAAAACAGGCAAGTCCTGATAGAAACCAGGTGCCTCAATCCACCCAGATGTGTGTTTAAGTTGCCACCTTAGATAAACCATTAATAACAATCTCACATCTGTCATGGAATTCACTCACCCAATCCACGTCTACTAGCATAGCATAGCATAATAAGCAAACGTAGAAGTAACTCCCAAGGTTTCATAAGTAAAACAGGTAATAGGTACTACCTCAATCTACTTCCCATCCCACAATTTAATTAGATTCTAATCATGCAAGTGTTTGAGGATTGATCTAATGCATAAAAACTGGGTATGAGAAAGTATGATCAAAGTGTTACTTGCCTTGCCGATGATCCGCGAAACCTAGAGACTCAAGTAACAAGCGGCGACTCCGGTGATCTATCGCAGACAAACAACAAGCATACAATAAGTACTCATCTAATGCACAGGTAAATCTCGAATAAAAGATCTAACCAGAAAGTTCAACTTAAGAACCCTGGTTGCAAAAGAATCGAATCTAATAAAGCAACGAAAAACATCCGGCGGAAGAAAACAGCTCGGTTCTAGCAAGTTGAAACTAGGTCAAATTTTACAGTAGCAAAACTTTGTTTAAGTTGATTAGTCGGAACGGCGGTTTCGAGATGAAACTCCAGGCGTTTGAATCACCTGATTCCGATAAACGAGCGAGAAGATAGACTAGAAAGAAAATCGGATCTGAAATTGCTATCAGAAAAAAATAGTGGAATAAATCCGATGAGAAAGAAAACGACGAACGGTCGAACGAACGGACGTTCATTAACCGAAGCAAACCGGTGATCACGTTCGTTAGGACGAACGGTCCGCTAACGCTTGCTAAACAAAACCGAAAGAAAAACCGCGAGAAAAACCGATCTAGGGTTTCGGAAAGAAAACCAAACGAAAACCGATCTAGAAACCGGACGGAATCGAACGGAAATCGAACGATTCTGAAAAACCGAACCGAGGAAAAGAAAAGGTGACGCTGCTGGGCTAGTACCTCAAGAGGCGAGGGGCTGGCGGCGGCGCGTAGGTGGCGGCGGCGTAGGGCGGCGGCGGTGTGAAGGGCGGCGGGCGGCGGCGGTGGTGTGGGCGGCGGTGTAGAGAGGAGAGGAGAGGTGTTGGTTTGATGTTGAGGGGGGGTGCTTGGGTATTTATATTGGGGAGGGAGGGTTTTGCTTGGGGTAGGGGACAAGAAATAGACTAGGATTAGGAAATAAGAGGGAAAAGATCTAGAAACATATACAGAATAAACGGAAATAGGACAAGAGTCCTACTAGGATTGGAAAAAGAGCGGCGGCTCCCTGGCTCCCTGGCGCGCGCGCGATGGCCTTGGCCTCCTGGCCGGCCGGTGGCTTGGCGGCTTGGGCCTTTGGCCCAAGGCGCATGGATTTTTTAAAACGGTCTCACAGAGAAAAATAAATAAAAAAATCTAAAGGAACTCCAAAATTAATAAAGTAAACTTTCCCGACTCCTAAAAATGAGTCGAACAAAATGAACTTTAACACGGGGCCAAAATGCAATTTTTGAAAACACGCATTTTCCCTAAGGCAAATAAACTCCGAGAAAAATCCAAAATTTGATTTGTTTATTAAATCTTCATTTTCCTAAATTTTGGGAAAGTCATATTATTCCTCTCTTATTTTTGATATTGGAAAAATATTTGAAGATAAAATAAATGAATCCAACGATCCTCTTTTCATAGTTTTGAGAGAACTCAGATATGAAAATTTGAAATCTCAACTCTCTCGAGGGTCCTTGAGTTGCGTGAAATTTCTAGGATCAACAAAATGCAAGAAAATATGATATGCATGATGATCTAATGTATAACATTCCAAATTGAAAATTTGGGATGTTACAATATACTATCTTGGACATCTTCTATGATTGTTAGCCCCATTAATTATTTTCAAACTTGATCAAATTAGTTGAATTTGGACAAGGAAGACAACATAATGAGTTATGCTTGGGTATATTTGTATAGAATTTATATTGTTATGGATCCTCCAACAGGTGGTGCTTGCTTTTTAGAATCTTTTGTTAACCAAAACTTCTGTACTAAGCGGGAATACTGCTTGTGCATCCAAAATTCTTGAACCATGTTTCTTCCATGAGTGTCCACCATATCTACCTATATGCGGTATTTACCTGTCGTTCCAAGTAAATTTGCATGTGCCAAACTCTAATGCTTCCAATAATAATCTGTTTTGTATGACCGAATCGCTCATGTAGCGAGTAGGGGCTGTCAGTATCATCCATGCTAGGTGGGTTATTCTCACGGTGAGTGGACTCCGATCATCATTCACGAGAAAATGGATGGTAATTGGGATGCTCAGTCCTATGATCAAAAGATCAAAAACAAAATCGCAAATAAATTAAACAAAACTCCCCCAGGATTATTGATAGTAGGACGGTACCCGTTGTTTCGGACCAGCCGTGGAATGTGATTGTTGGTGGAGGGGGAGTAAAATCTTTACCTTTCTGTTTGGGAACCACCTATAATGTATCTAGTATGGAAGATATTGGGAACTCTTGGTTGTTACATTGACAATGAAAGCATACCTCTCAAAATTATTCATCTCTATTTTAAAAGCTTCGAGCTCTGGCACCTCTGCAAATCACTGCTTCCCTCTGCGAAGGGCCTATCTTTTACTTTTATGCAAGAGTCAGTAGTACTCCTTCTCATTCCAACCTACTCTTTAGTTGGCAAGCATCATGTGATGGGGAAATATCTAAGCATATATGGCCATTCAAATGTATTTGATCATGAATTATTATTGTTGACTATTATCTATATGATAAATAAGTTGGGAGGCGAAACATTAAGCCCCTATCTTTCTCTGTGTTTGATGGATGTTATTTGTTCTAAATATATGCTTTGAGTGGTAGCAATCATGCATGGAAGACTATATGATAGTTGAGTATGTGGGATTTGCTAAATAGAAGATCTTACATAGACCCTTCCAGAAAATAAGATGAATTGCAATTGTTTGATGACTGAGAACATAGTTTGTTAGTTTTCAAGAAAGTTTATGGTCTATGCTTTAACATGTGAATAGCTTGTTACTTGATAATGAGAATTTTTATGAGATGAGCTATTGTTATGATATATAATGATGCTAGAAAAAGTGATTGAAATTATCATTGATCAAACTTGTGCACTTGCTAGCATTCCACATCAAAAATTCTATTTTTATCATTTTCCTACTCAAGGACGAGCAGAAATTAAGCTTAGGGATGCTTGATACGTCTCCAACATATCTATAACTTTTTATTGTTCCATGCTATTATATTATCTATCTTGGATGTTTTATATGCATTTATATGCTATTTTATATGATTTTTGGGACTAACCTATTAACCTAGAGCCCAGTGCTAGTTTCTGTTTTTCCTTGTTTTTGAGTTTCGCGGAAAAGGAATATCAAACGGAGCCAATTGAGCTGAAAATTTTCGGTGATTTTTTATGGACCAGAAGAAGCCCCCGAAGCAAAAGAGTTGGGCCAGAAAAGCCACGAGGCCTCCACATGGGTGGAGGGCGCGCCCTCTGACCTTGTGGTTGACTCGTGGACCCCCCTGACGTGAAACCAACGCCAAAAATTCCTATAAAGAGAAACCCCCGAAAAGAAACCTAGATCGGGAGTTCCGCCACCGCAAGCCTCTGTAGCCACCAAAAACCAATCGGGGCCCTGTTCTGGCACCCTGCCGGAGGGGGAAATCATCACCGGTGGCCACCTTCATCATCCCGACACTCTCCATGACGAGGAGGGAGTAGTTCACCCTCGGGGCTGAGGGTATGTACCAGTAGCTATGTGTTTGATCTCGCTCTCCCTGGTGTTCTTGATTTGGCACGATCTTGATGTACCGCGAGCTTTGCTACTATAGTTGGATCTTATGGTGTTCTTCCCCCTCTACCTTCTTGTAATGAATTGAGTTTTCCCTTTGAAGTTATCTTATCGGATTGAGCCTTTAAGGATTTGAGAACACTTGATGTATGTCTTGCATGTGTTTATCTGTGGTGACAATGGGATGTTCACGTGATCCACTTGATGTATGTTTTGGTGATCAACTTACGGGTTCTGCGACCTTGTGAACTTATGCATAGGAGTTGGCACACATTTTCGTCTTGACTCTCCGGTAGAAACTTTGGGGCACTCTTTGAAGTTCTTTGTGTTGGTTTGAATAGATGACTCTGAGATTGTGTGATGCATATCGTATAATCAAACCGTGGATACATGTGGTGACATTGTAGTATCTAGGTGACATTAGGGTTATGGTTGATGTGTGTCTTAAGGTGTTACTTTAGTACGAACTCTAGGGCTGTTTGTGACTGCTACCTCTTGAGCATGTGTTGGTTTTCCCTTGAAGTGGAAAGGGTGATGCAGCAATGTAGCGTAAGTATTTCCCTCAGTTTTTGAGAACCAAGGTATCAATCTAGTAGGAGGCCACACGCAAGTCCCTCATACCTATACAAACAAAGAAGAACCTTGCAACAAACGCGATAAAGGGGTTGTCAATCCCTTCACGGCCACTTGCAAAAGTGAGATCTGGTAGAGATAATAAGATAAATATTTTTGGTATTTTTGTTGTATAGATTGAAAAGTAAATATTACAAAATAAACGGCGACGGAAATAGCTAGTCGATGGAAGATTAATATGATGGAAGATAGACCCGGGGGACATAGGTTTCACTAGTGGCTTCTCTCAAGATAGCATAAGTATTACGGTGGGTGAACAAATTATTGTCGAGCAATTGATAGAATAGTGCATAGTTATGAGAATATCTAGGCATGATCATGTATATAGGCATCACGTCCGCGACAAGTAGACCGACTCCTGCCTGCATCTACTACTATTACTCCACACATCGACCGCTATCCAGCATGCATCTAGAGTATTAAGTTCATAAGAACAGAGTAACGCATTAGGCAAGATGACATGATGTAGAGGGATAAACTCAAGCAATATGATATAAACCCCATCTTTTTATCCTCGATGGAAATAATAGAATACGTGTCGTTTCCCCTTCTGTCACTGGGATCGAGCACCGCATGATTGAACCCAAAGCTAAGCACTTCTCCCATTGCAAGAAAGATCAATCTAGTAGGCCAAACCAAACTGATAATTCGAAGAGACTTGCAAAGATAACCAATCATACATAAAATAATTCAGAGGAGATTCAAATATTGTTCATAGATAATCTTGATCATAAACCCACAATTCATCGGATCTCGAAAAACACACCGCAAAAATAATTACATCGAATAGATCTCCAAGAGAATCGAGGAGAACTTTGTATTGAGATCCAAAGAGAGAGAAGACGCCATCTAGCTTATAACTATGGACCTGAAGGTCTCAGGTAAACTACTCACACATCATCGGAGAGGCTATGGTGTTGATCTAGAAGCCCTCCGTGATCGATTCCCCATCCGGCGGAGCACCGGAAAAGGTCCCAAGATGGGATCTCACGGGTACAGAAGGTTGCGGCGGTGGAAATAGGGTTTTGTGGTGCTCCTAGTTGGTTTCGGGGTATATGGGTATATATAGGAGGAAGAAGTAGGTTGGTGGAGCTGCGATGGGCCCATGAGGGTGGGGGCGCGCCTAGGGGGGTAGGCGCGCCTCCCTGCCTCGTGGCCTCCTCGTTGATTTCTTGACGTCTACTCCAAGTCCTCTGGATCACGTTTGTTCCAAAAATAACTCTCCCGAAGGTTTCATTCCGTTTGGACTCCGTTTGATAATCCTTTTCTACGAAACACTGAAATAGTAAAAAAAATCAGTTTGCACTGGGCCTTGGGTTAGTAGGCTAGTCCCAAAAATAATATAAAAGTGCATAATAAAGCCCATTAAACATCCAAAACAGATAATATAATAGCATGGAACAATCAAAAATTATAGATACGTTGGAGACGTATCAAGCATCCCCAAGCTTAATTCCTGCTCGTCCTCGAGTAGGTAAATGATAAAAACAGATTTTTTTCATGTGGAATGCTACCTAGCATATTTCTTAATGAAATTTTATTTATTGTGGCATGAATGTTCAGATCCGAAAGATTCAAGACAAAAGTTTAATATTGACATAAAAATAATAATAGTTCAAGCATACTAACAAAGCAATCATGTCTTCTCAAAATAACATGGCCAAAGAAAGTTATCCCTACAAAATCATATAGTCTGGCTATGCTCTATCTTCATCACGCAAAGTATTTAATCATGCACAACCCCGATGACAAGCCAAGCAATTGTTTCATACTTTTGATGTTCTCAAACTTTTTCAATCTTCACACAATACATGAGCGTGAGCCATGGACATAGCACTATATGTGGAATAAAATGGTGATTGTGGAGAAGACAAAAAGGAGAAGATAGTCTCACATCAACTAGGCGCATCAACGGGCTATGGAGGTGCCCATTGTCGGTGTCAAAACCGGGGGATCTCGGGTAGGGGGTCCCGATCTGTGCGTCTAGGCTGATGGTAACAGGAAGCAAGGGACACAATGTTTACCCAGGTTCGGGCCCTCTCGATGGAGGTAAAACCCTACTTCCTGCTTGATTAATATTGATGATATGAGTAGTACAAGAGTAGATCTACCACGAGATCGTAGAGGCTAAACCCTAAGAGCTAGCCTATGATGGTATGATTGTAATTGTGATCGGCCTTCTAAGGACCAGCCTCTCCGGTTTATATAGACACCGGAGAGGGCTAGGGTTTACATGGAGTCGGTTACAAGGAAGGAAATATAATATCCGGATCGCCAAGCTTGCCTTCCACGCCAAGGAGAGTCCCATCCGGACACGGGACGGAGTCTTGAGTCTTGTATCTTCACGCTTCAATAGTCCGGACGATGTATACAGTCCGGCTGTCCGGATACCCCCTAATCCAGACTCCTCAAGAGCCCTGAACCAGGCTTCAATGATGATGAGTCCGGCGCGCAGTCTTGTCTTCGGCATTGCAGGGCGGGTTCCATCTCTGAATACTCCAAAGTAATTATCGAACACTTAGACCGTGTCCGAGTCAGCGAGGTGATTCTCACATACCATCGCAGGGAATATGTCATAAATCCGATCTGCTGGCAATCTCCGTACGTCGTGCCTTTGTATCGTGGCCCGGTCCAACATGAACCGGCGTTTCTCGCCCCACCTCGACTCGCGGTGCGAGGTGGTTTTATTGGTACGTCCTGCCAAAGCAGAGATCGTGTTCCTCTTATTACGGGGTCTTCCATCAATATGGGCGTTCATAACCCTACGACGGCCGTTGGTATGACTCCGTGTGTTTTTAGATAAGCTTCAAGCGGTCATGCTGAGGACTCTTGATATTCACCCTCTTTATAAAGGGGCCGAGGCCTATGCCTCTTTTCCACCTCCCTCGCGCCTTCTTGCACCTTGAGTTCTAACACCCAAGACCTAAGCTCCCATGCCCTAGATCCACCAATATGTCCGGATCCAACCCTCAAGGCTGGTGGGTGGCCTCCTCGATCCAAGAGGAGGACACTGCGAGGCTTAGGGAGGTCGTACATTTGACCGCCGACATCCAGCACAGGCTTCCCGCTCCAGGGCAGGTCATCCCTACACCAGAGCCCAATGAGAGTGTCGTGTTTGTTCCTCACTTCCTCCTGGGCTTGGGCCTCACCCTCGATCCCTTTGTGAGGGAACTCATGTTCTATTACGGGTTGGATTTTCATGATCTAGCTCCGGACGCTATCCTCCATATCTCGTCGTTTATCATTGTGTGCGAGGCTTTTCTCCACGTCACTCCACACTTTGGCTTATGGCTCAAGACCTTTAATGTGAAGCTGAAGATGATCGAGGGGCGACATGCAGAGTGCGGAGGTGCCATAATAAGCAGGAACGCCGATGCCCCATGGCCAGAGGGTTCTTTCCCAGAAGTATCCGATGTATGGCAACAGAGGTGGTTTTATGTTACGGCTCCCAGAGGCACAAAGTGGGTAGCCGCCCCCGAGTTCCGCTCGGGCCCTCCATCACAACTGGCGTCTTGGACCGACGTAGGACGGAATTGGTGGCCCGCTGGTGATGTACCAGTACTGCAGAACTGCATCCGGGAGCTTCTTGAGAGGGACATTAACCTTGTCAGCATAATTCAAGTGATGTTAATCCGACGGATGTTTGTGTTAACGCCGCCTCTCCGGATGTGGGAGTTCAATCCAGAGGGTCCGCGGACTCTTAAGCACTTCTTCGGTCTGAAGCTCGAAGGGATGTGTAAATTATTCTTCGGACCACAAGTAGAGTGTCCGAACACCACCGAGGATGCGGGCCTAAGCTGCAATCGCCTAGATACCCAAGTAAGAAACCTTGATATCGGACACTTTGTTTTATATTGGTCATAGTTGTTATTCTGAAAATCATCTGTGGCCAGGAATGGCTTCGTAAGGCGGAGAGAATCAGGTGTCCGGCGCCACTTCCCGAAGGCTCGCCTAATCCCACCATTGCCAAGATGCTTGACCGAGTGCTCGGCAAAATGCCCTCAGGTTAAGACAAGGGGAAGAACGAAGAAACTGAACTTCACACGCTGCGCATCTGAACCGGGGGAATTGTTACCTCCCCCGAGGAGGATAGTCGGGAAGGGGAGGCTAAAGCCTCCTCCCCGCGCGAGAAGAAAAGGGCTGCCTCCAAAGACTTAGAGACGGAGATGCACAAACCAGGGAAAAAGGTATCCCCAGAGGGCTCTGCCATGACGGGCACCCTCACCGCGTCATGCCCGCCAACGGGCCAGCCCTCCACCGAGCTGTAAGTTAATCGTTAATTCGAAGGTACTGCGTTTCTCCGAGATTAATAACCAGGATTCATCTTTTGCAGTTCGGCTAGCAGCTCTTCTCAACAGAGTTCGTCTTCGGGGGATCTTCCTCCGGAGATGATGGAGAGCGAGACCCCACCCACCTCTCCGCCTCATGAAGCGGGTGACACCGAGGTGTCGTCACGGAGGAGTCCGGATCTGCCGAAGCCGGAAGCCAATACGCCAGCCGCCCTGAGCACGAGGCGTTTGGCTCCCACGGGGGTGATAGGAAGGGTCCGACACAGTTCGATGTCCGGCCGGACATACTGACAGGCCTTCTAGAGCGAGCTGCACTCTCGGAGGAGCACAACTCATTCATGAGCGCGGTGCTCAAGAAGGTTTCATCCGCCACAAGTGGTTTGAATGAAGCATTTACAGGCCTGCTCAGAGGCTTTGAGGTATGTAGTGAAAAATACACTATTGTTTGGCTGTGAGGCACGCGCTAGATGTGCTCCATATGGATAGTAGCCCCTGAGACTCTGGTTTCCCGCCCTAGGCGGCAAACGGGGGATCATATAGTAAAGATTGTGCTGTGCATATGCACAGGTATCTAAGGGTCCGGCAGCCGACCACTCCGTTGAAGTTGCCGAGCTAAGGAGGCAGATCGGATCTATTGATGTCGATATCACGCTGGTGAACAAGCGGCTGGACGATTCACAAGGTATGTGCTCTGCTTTCCTTATTATGTTGTATAGGAAAATAATAGGTGGGCGTAATATTAATGCAATATGCTTGGACTGCAGATGGTGCTGCTGCCGTGGAAGCCCTAAGGGCAGAACTTGCCCAGGCCAAGGAGCAAGCTCGGGTTAGCAGTGCAGCTGCCCTAAAGGCGGCCGAAGAATTGAGAGCCGAACAGGCTGCTCATCGCCGAAGCAAGGAAAAGATAGCCGAAATGGCTATGGATTTGAAAAACGCCGCCGACCGGTATGAACTCCTTGAAAAGGAGAATAAGGCTAATTCGGCCGACCTGAACAAGGCACTTAATGCCACCAAGGAGATGCGGACCGAGGTCAGGGGTGTGCGGGAGGAGCTTCAACAGGCCGGTAAAATCGCGGCTGGGGGCTCCTACTTATCATGGACGAAGTTTTTGGATCCGTAGTATGCTCCCCTGGATGGACGCTGGAGTCCTGCAGATGCGTATGCGGACTTGGCGAAGAGTGCCGCTGATGCAGCCAAGTTTTTCAAGGATCAAGGTGATAAAGAAGTGGAGAAGCTTTTCTGGTCGCAATTCAATGCTCCCGCGCGTCCGCTGCCGTTAAGTGAGAAGATGGCTGCTGTGGCGGAGCTTCACAGGTTGTCCAGGCTTGCAATGCGGTCTGTAATAGACCATCTTTGGCCAAGGGGGCCTAAGCCGGACAGTTACTTTGCTTTGGTGCAGCAGCTCCTTGGGGCCATGCCTCAGATCGTTGCCATGAGGAGGTCGGCGTGCATAGAGGGCGCACGAATGGCTCTTGCCCGCGTTAAAGCATATTGGACAGATGTGGAGGCCACCGTTGTAGCGACCCAGAATCCGGCGCGAGGACAGTATCCGGCCGAGCCTATTTGGCGCAGGTAACAGAAGGTGCCCGCTTAATAGAGGCGCAGTGCGCGAAGAATGTCTTATTTGAGTGACAGATTGAACCATTGTAAAAACAATTTTATTTTGGTTGTAAGGCTATATTTATACTTTTTGCCGAAGGTATTATTGTGTCTCTCCTGTGTGCCGTTTATATATATATATATATATATATATATATATATATATATATATATATATATATATATATATGTGTGTGTGTGTGTGTGTGTGTGTGTGTGTGTGTGTGTGTGTGTGTGTGTGTGTGTGTGTGTGTGTGTGTGTGATCCGAAAGTTAGCAGTCGTTATTTCAGCCCCACGCATACAATGCGGGGTGTTCGCAAAAATATGCATAATCACACTTGATCCAACGCCTTGGTCCATTAAGGAGGTGATCGCACGTCGGACTAGGCAACCGGACTATATAGTTGTAACACCTTCGCTTAGCCATGGGAGTCTAATGGTGGGGCTACTATGTAGCCCCTGGTACTTTCGCGTGCATCCGAATACGGGCGCGGGTGTACATGACCGGGAAAAGGTCCTTCGTTAATGCGGAGGGATCCTAAAGATTCCGATAAGTGTTCGAGTGGTTGAACAGTCTCTCGCTGTATCATGATAGTCAGTTTTCGGCTTTCTCTACTGTGGTGCTCATCCGGAATAACTAGGGCACAATCGCAGTAGTTCTCCTTCGGCCACCTTAGCCGATAAGAACGAAACGTAAGGCGGCAAACCCAGGAGCCGGGCAAACCCAACATTTGACCAAAGACATGATTCGGAGCTGATGCATATAAGGCCAATCTCGTGACGCCGAACACTCCTGAAGGTATTCGGACTTTGCAACAGAAAATGGGCTAAAGAATGCCCTTTCATTATAAACTCTGTATTTCCAGGTACGTGCGTTAATCTGTCGTGGTGAAATGCCAATAACGGCAGGATCCTCTGTGCGTGTAGTACCCATGGGATGTGTGAACAACAAGAGGCAATATAAAAGGTTTACACAGGGGCTTAATCTAAAAAGAAACCTTTGAGCGGGGACCTGCTGCACGTCTGCGCCTTTGTCTCCGTTGTGCCGTTTCCTGGAAGGGTATCGCACGCGTTGTGTCTGTAAAAAAGAAAAACTCGGGTAGGAGAGTACAACGTAAGTATGCGAAGGATAGTAGAAGTGTAAGATGCTGGCCTGCCAATAAGGTTGAGCCAAGTGTGGGGCTATATTGAATATTTATAGCCCCTAGTGTCCTCTATGGGATTACATATACGGCACCCTGGTTCATTTTTATCCAGGCTGCCGGACCCATCTAACCGTGTCCGTGGTCTTGACGACCAGTCATTCTTTTTGGTATTGGAGGCCGCTTAGAGTTCGGCTGCTAGAGCCATCGCGTGTTCCTCTGCGCGTGAAGAGCGCTATGTGTTTCCATTAACGGTGATGACACCACGTGGACCGGGCATCTTGAGTGTAAGGTAGGCATAGTGCGGTATTGCTTTGAAGCGGACGAAGGCCGCTCTTCCAAGCAACTCGTGATAGCTGCTTTGGAAGGGTGCGATGGTGAAGAGTAGTTCTTCGCTTCTGGAGTTGCCTGGGGAGCCGAATGTTACCTCCAGTACGACGGAGCCCCTGCCGTAGGCTTCAACGCCTGGTATTACCCCTTCAAAGGTGGTGTTGCTTTGGCTGATTCTGGATGGGTCTATCCCCATTCTGCGGATAGTGTCCAGGTATATTAAATTGAGACTACTGCCGCCGTCCATAAGGACGTGGGTGAGATGGTATCCGTTGTTTATTGGGTCGAGCACCAAGGCCTCTGATCCTCCGCGCCGAATACTAGTTAGGCGGTCCGTGTGATCGAAGGTGATCGGACAAGCCATCCAGTAGTTAGGTGTGGGTACGATGGGCTCTATAGCGTAGGCGTCTTTGAGCGCGCGTTCGTGCCTTCTCGTGGATGTGTGAGTCGCGTGGATCATGTTTACTGTTTTGACCTCTAGTGGGAATTTTTTCTGTCCCCCAGTGTTCGGCTGACGAGGTTCATCCTCGTCTTCACTTGGTGTTTCCCTTCCCTTGTGTTCGGCATTTAATTTGTCGGCCTGCTTGAAGACCCAGCACTCTCTGTGCGTGTGGTTCACAGGTTTGTCGGGGGTGCCATGAATTTGGCATAGTCTGTCCAGAACTCTGTTCAGATCGGACGGTCCCTCTTTACTGCCTTTAAGTGGCTTCTTTTGCTGATCGGGTCGAGAGCCCCTGAATCGGCGTTTACCGTTGTGTTGTCCGGGCTCTCTTCCTTGTTTTGGCGTTTGTTTTTATTACGCCGTGGCTTCCCGTTGCCATCCCTTATTTCAGATGTGCTGGGATCGCTGGTGCCTTTACGGGCCAGACATCTGTCTTCACCCGCACAGAAGCGGGTCATAAGGCTTGTTAAGGCTGCCATTGTCCTTGAGTTTTCTTGGCCGAGGTGTCTGGCGAGCCACTTGTCGCGGATGTTGTGTTTGAATGCTGCTAAGGCTTCGGCATCCGGACAATCGACAATTTGATTCTTCTTAGTGATGGATCTGTTCCAAAGCTTGCGGGCGGACTCTCCGGGTTGTTGGATTATGTGACTTAAATCGTCCGCATCCGGAGGCCGGACATAAGTCCCTTGAAAATTGGCCCTGAAAGCATCCTCGAGTTCCTCCCAACTCCCAATTGAATTTTCGGGGAGGCTTTTCAACCAGTGTCGAGCTGGTCCCTTCAACTTGAGGGGAAGGTATTTGATGGTGTGGAGGTCGTCCCCACGAGCCATGTGAATATGCAGGATAAAATCCTCGATCCGCACTTCGGTCATCGTTCCGTCGATGCCTCTATGTTCACAGGTTTGAAGCCTTGTGGAAATTCATGGTCCAGTACTTCTTTGGTGAAGCACAAGGGGTGGGCAGCCCCTCTGTATCTGGACGTGTTGTGGCATGCCGTCTGTTGTTGCTGTGTCCGGTGCGTATTTCGAACTGGTATTTGGTTGGTATGATCATTTTGGTGACCATAGTCCCTCGCCGGGGTGTGTCCTATAGATCCGTAGATGGACCTGGACGCGCCGGATTTCTTATCCAGGTGCTCACGCAAATCGTGCACGACGTCGGTAGCCGCTCTGTTGCGGTTATTAAGCGGTATGTCTGGCCTCCTGGTCATGTTATTCTTTGGTGGAACGGCCTCGTCGTCGAATTCTGGCAGTAGCTTACGTTTTGGATAGCTCTTTGTATGGCTATCGTCGCCATATCTTTCTTTGGTGTCTAGCACTTTATTCCATCTGCGATTGAGCGTTTCCTGTGTGGCTTTTAGCCGTTGCTAATGCTTCTTTAGACTTCTTGCGGTGACCATAAGCTTTCTGTGGAGGTTATCTCATTCCACGCGTGTTTTCGGGATGATGAATGCGTCGTCGTCCAGACTTTGTTCTTGTCCTAGGGCAGTTTGATGTACTCGTCCCTCAGGATCATTGTGATCGGGCATCCGCTCCGAACTGTGTTCAACATGACCTGGCTCGTCCTTCTCCATCGCTGGGTCCGTATGGTCATTGTTGCCTTCAGAGTTGACTGGGGTGTCGATCCTTCTGGCGCTCTTGTCGCTATTTTTACTGTTGCTGGACTTTGAGCGGCGTCTGCGCCGTCATTTTGGCTTTTGCCCGGGGGTTTTATCTTCCGGATTGTCGCCGTCGTCATCCTTGGGCGTGTCCACCATGTATATATCATGTGACGAGGTAGCAGTCCAGTGCCCTAGAGATTCTGAATCTTCTCCTGCATCGTCGTCCATCCCGTCGATGCCTTCGGAGTCGAAGTCAAGCACGTCGGTTAAATCGTCAACCGTGGCAATTAAGTGGGTGGTGGGTGGGCAACGAATTCCTTCGTTGCCTGCTTTCCACTCGGGCCAGAAATAGTTCGGCCAAGAGCCTCCTGACAGAGAGAGAGAGACTTTAATGAGTTTAGCATGTCGCGAAAGGGCGAGTGCTGGAAGATATCCGCAGCGGTAAACTCTATTACCGGAGCCCAACCAGGTTCGGCGGGCTCGGGAGTGTGCGGACTGGAACCTACAACCGGACATGAGTCCGGGGGTCCGGAGTCACAAGCTTCCTCAGAAGTGAGGCCTGTGTTCGGCTCCACCGCCGATGAGTGTACGGCCTGTGGGGCGGGGTCCATCCCTCCGTCCTTAGGCCACGCAGCCTGCTCCGGATTTAGGTCCGGGGCTTCTGCATGGGTGATATCCCGAGCATTGTCCGACAGCAGGTCTAAGCCGTGCTCGTCGTGACTGTCCGGTGCTCCTGGCATAGGCCCGAATCCGTCAAAGATCAAGTCTCCGTGAATGTCCGCCGTGTAGTTCAGGTTTCCGAACCTGATCTGGTGGCCAGGGGCGTAGCTGTCGATCTACTCCAGATGGCCAAGCGAAGTAGCCCGCAGTGCGAAGCCGCCGAACACAAAGATCTGTCCGGGGAGAAAAGTTTCACCCTGGACCTTGTCGTTGACAATGATTGAAGGAGCCATCGAGCCTTGCAGCGACGACACAGAGGAACTCTCAATGAAAGCACCAATGTCGGTGTCAAAACCGGTGGATCTCAGGTAGGGGGTCCCGATCTGTGCGTCTAGGCTGATGGTAACAGGAAGCAAGGGACACAATGTTTACCCAGGTTCGGGTCCTCTCGATGGAGGTAAAACCCTACTTCCTGCTTGATTAATATTGATGATATGAGTAGTACAAGAGTGGATCTACCACGAGATCGTAGAGGCTAAACCCTAAGAGCTAGCCTATGATGGTATGATTGTAATTGTGATCGGCCTTCTAAGGACCAGCCTCTCCGGTTTATATAGACACCGAAGAGGGCTAGGGTTTACATGGTGTCGGTTACAAGGAAGGAAATATAATATCTGGATCGCCAAGCTTGCCTTCCACGCCAAGGAGAGTCCCATCCGGACACGGGATGGAGTCTTGAGTCTTGTATCTTCACGCTTCAATAGTCCGGACGATGTATACAGTCCGGCTGTCCGGATACCCCCTAATCCAGGACTCCCTCACCCATCAATAGATATCAATGCGAGTGAATAGGTATTGCCATGCAACGGATGCACTAGAGCTATAAGTGTATGAAAGCTCAACAAAAGAAACTAAGTGGGTGTGCATCCAACTCGCTTGCTCACGAAGACCTAGGGCATTTTTGAGGAAGCCCATCATTGGAATATACAAGCCAAGTACTATAATGTAAAATTCCCACTAGTATATGAAAGTGACAACATAGGAGACTCTTTATCATGAAGATCATGGTGCTACTTTGAAGCACAAGTGTGGTAAAAGGATAGTAACATTGTCCCATCTCTCTTTTTCTCTCATTTTTTTATTTGGGCCTTTTCTATTTTTTATGGCCTCTTTTTTTTCTCTCTCTCTCTCTCTCTTTTCGCCCAGAGTCTCATCCCGACTTGTGGGGGAATCATAGTATCCATCATCCTTTCCTCACTAGAACAATGCTCTAATAATGATGATCATCACACTTTTATTTACTTACAACTCAAAACTTACAACTCAATACTTAGAACAAGATATGACTCTATGTGAATGCCTCCGGCGGTGTACCAGGATATGCAATGAATCAAGAGTGACATGTATGAAAGAATTATGAATGGTGGCTTTGCCACAAATACGATGTCAACTACATGATCATGCAAAGCAATATGACAATGATGAAGTGTGTCATAATAAACGGAACGGTGGTAAGTTGCATGGCAATATATCTCAGAATGGCTATGGAAATGCCATAATAGGTAGGTATGGTGGCTGTTTTGAGGAAGGTAATGCTGGGTGTATGATACCGGCAAAAGTTGCGCGATACTAGAGAGGCTAGCAATGGTGGAAGGGTGAGAGTGCGTATAATCCATGGACTCAACATTAGTCATAAAGAACTCACATACTTATTGCAAAAATCTATTAGTTATAGAAACTAAGTACTACGCGCATGCTCCTAGGGGGGGGGGTAGATTGGTAGGAAAAGACCATCGCTCGTCCCCGACCGCCACTCATAAGGAAGACAATCAATAAATAAATCATGCTCCGACTTCATCACATAACGGTTCACCATACGTGCATGCTACGGGAATCACAAACTTTAACACAAGTATTTCTCAAATTCACAACTACTCAACTAGCATGACTCTAATATCACCATCTTCATATCTCAAAACAATTATCAAGTATCAAACTTCTCATAATATTCAATGCACTATTTATGATAGTTTTTATTATACCTATCTTGGATGCTCATCACTTTAGGACTAAAATTTTAACCAAAGCCCATGCTGTTCTAAGAGACTCTCAAAATAATATAAGTGAAGCATGAGAGATCAATAATTTCTATAAAATAATACCACCGCCGTGCTCTAAAAGATATAAGTGAAGCACTAGAGCAAAATTTTCTAGCTCAAAAGATATAAGTGAAGCACATACAGTATTCTAATAAATTCCGATTAATGTGTGTCTCTCCCAAATGGTGCGTACAGCAAGGATGATTGTGGTGAACTAAAAATCAAAGACTCAAATCGTACAAGATGCTCCAAGCAAAACACATATCATGTGGTGAATAAAAATATAGCTCCAAGTAAAGTTACCGATGGATTTAAGATTTAAAGAGGGATGCCTTCCAGGGCATCCCCAAGCTTAGGTTTTTGGTTGTCCTTGGATTTTACCTTGGGGTGCCTTGGGCATCCCCATGCTTAGGCTCTTGCCACTCCTTGTTCCATAATCCATCAAATCTTGACCCAAAACTTGAAAACTTCACAACACAAAACTCAACAGAAAATCTCATGAGCTCCGTTAGCGAAAGAAAACAAAACACCACTTCAAGGTACTGTAATGAAATCATTATTTATTTATATTGGTGTTAAAACTACTTTATTCCAACTTCTCTATGGTTCATAACCTCCGATACTAGCCATAGATTCATCAAAATAAGCAAACAACACATGAAAAACAGAATCTGTCAAAAACAGAACAGTCTTTAGTAATCTGCGTCTAACGCAAACTTATGGAACTCAGAAAAATCTACCAAAATAGGAAGACAAAGATAATTTGTTTATTGATATACTGCAATTGGAATAAGTATTTTATCACGTTATGGTGATTTTTTAAAATTGTTTTCGTGAGCAGAAAGTTCTGACTTTTTCAGCAAGATCAAATAACTATCATCCAAGAAGATCCTATAGGTTTACTTGGCACAAACACTAATTAAAACATAAAACCACATCTAACCATAGGCTAGATCAATTATTTATTACTAAACAGAACCAAAAAGAAATAAACAAAAATAAAATTGGGTTGCCTCCCAACAAGCGCTATCGTTTAACGCCCCTAGCTGGAAAAAAATTATATGAGACCAGGTCTCACGATTAGCAGGTGAGACCCACCCTGATGGATGACACATGGCATTCACAAATCACAAAACATCTAATCTCTCCCCACTAATTTCAAGTGGGGGGTGGGGTAGATGCTTTGTGATTTGTGAATGCCATGTGTCATCCATCAGGATGGGTGTCGGTGTCAAAACCGGCGGATCTCGGGTAGGGGGTCCCGAACTGTGCGTCTAGGCGGATGGTAACAGGAGACAAGGGACACGATGTTTTTACCCAGGTTCGGGCCCTCTCGATGGAGGTAAAAACCTACTCCTGCTTGATTAATATTGATGATATGGGTAGTACAAGAGTAGATCTACCATGAGATCAGAGAGGCTAAACCCTAGAAGCAAGCCTATGGTATGATTGTTGTTCGCCCTACGGACTAAAACCCTCCGGTTTATATAGACACCGGAGAGGGCTAGAGTTACACAGATTCGGTTACAATGGGAGGAGATCTACATATCCGTATCGCCAAGCTTCCCTTCCACGCCAAGGAAAGTCCCACCCGGACACGGGATGAAGTCTTCAATCTTGTATCTTCATAGTCCAGGAATCCGGCCAAAGGTTATAGTTCGGCTATTCGGACACCCCCTAATCCGGGACTCCCTTAGTAGCCCCCGAACCAGGCTTCAATGACGATGAGTCCGGCGCGCAGATTTATCTTTGGCATTGCAAGGCGGGTTCTTCTCCAAATTCTGTGTACTTGTTGAATAGTGTCCGACTTCTCGTGAATATTGTGCTCCTTGGCCTCCACACCCAATAATGGCCGTCTTGCACATGTCAAACGAAATGCGAAAAGCCAAGGTGTTTTTACATTTACCCCCCTAGCTACGCAAATGAGCTGCCTATAAAAGAGACGAGGATTCAGATCTGAATCACACCATCTTCCCTTCATGAAGGCTCATCGGAGCGCATCCGGATGTAAATCCATTCCATCATGGCTACCGACGCAGCTCCTCCTTCGCCTCCCAGTCCTCAGCTGGAGATTGGGAGAGATGTTCCGTCTCAAGACAAATGAGCTTGTGACGCCCAAACCAAGGGATTTCTTCCCCAGCCTTCATTGTCCCGGTTCGAGCGGACTCGCCACCTATAATGGCGGAAAGCAGGCGGAGAGCGTCCCCAATCCCTCCAAAGGAGAGCGGGTATGCCTTGTCCCTTATTTGATAAGAGGGCTCGGATTTCCAATTCATCCATTTCTCTTGGGGCTCCTGGAGTTCTACGGCCTCCAGTTGCACAACCTTATGCCTGCCTCCATTTTGCATATTGCGGGCTTCGTAGCCCTTTGCGAGTTGTTTTTGGGCATCGAGGCTCATTTCGCGCTGTGGAAGAAGTTGTTCTGCCTTGTGCCCCGTTCTCAGGAGGGGTCGATATATCAAGTGGGCGGAGCCGAACTATGGCGCATCGCCAGGACCGGATATCTATCCAGAACCCCAAGGAAGGCGTCCGAAGACTGGCCTTCAGAATGGTTTTATATAGAAGACGTCCCCCTGCTGGACCCTGTTCGGATCGGCCTCCCCGAGTTCAATAATGCTCCCTTGAAGAAGCGCCTAAGCTGGCGTCCATGGAGCCCTCAGAGGGAAAATGACAAGGACGTCCTTTACCTGATGAGACGGATAAGGTTGTTAGCTCATTCCGGACTGACCATGATCGGAGTCATGGCCACATGCATTATGCGGGGGGGTGCAGCCGCTTCAGTATAGAGGCCACCCCATGTGGGATTTCAACGGGGAGGATGATGCCACCCGATGCGGCCGTAAAGGGCCGGGATCAGTTGCTGCTCTGATGAAGGCCTTGTTCGCATTGTACAAGGGAGAAGAGGAGGAGTTCCTCCGCGTCAATCCACAGGACGGATTTTCTATGTACAATCCTCCAAGCTGGGTAAGCGAACACTTCTTTTTGCCCATCTGTTCCATATTCCCATAGTTAAGTACCTTATCTTGTAATTTCGACGCAGGAATTGCACCGGGTTGTGAAGGATATAAACAACCCTCCTCCACAACCCGAGGATCCGGAGCGCTCCCTCGATCCGGCCTCCCAAGAGGATCCGGAAATAGCCGTGGAGCTGATTGATGGGGTATTTTACCAACTGAGCATCGACAATGCCTTGGTCGCCATTACGGCCGATTACCCCGGAATACTTCCAGCCTCGCAGGTAACTGAGACCGAGGTCCCAATACTTTGAAAATGATCCATCCGTGCTTATTTTTGATCATCGTATACCAATGGTGTTTTGCAGGGGGAGCCCTTGAGGCGGAAGGCCGAGCCTGCGGTGGCTAGCCAACAAGGGGCAGCAAGGCCCAACAGGTTGAAAAGAAGTGCGATCCAGATTGAGACGCCGGCGCAACGGTATGGCGTGCCATCTTATTCCCGGGTTTTATTCCTGGAAGGCATACTAACGCTCATGCTCTCTTCAGGAAAAAGAGCGCTCGCCGGACTATATCCGGAGAGGTTGCCAATCGAGCCTCCATCGGCCAGGCTCCAAAGCCAGGCCCGGAAGCGGAGGCAAACACGAGGCATGCATCGGACGCCCTCCAGAGGATGCCGATGATCGCTCGCCACCAATTCCGAGGTGGAGAGTGCCATGAATCACAGGCGTCGCCGGACAGTTCTTCGTGACGCATGTTTCTCCCAAGATGCATTAGATGCCTTCAATTCGGGAGATGCGCACCTCCGTGCCGCTCAAAATGATCTAGCCAGAGCCACGGAGCAGTATGTGAAAGACCTACGGGTGAGAAAATTTGATGGTTATATATGCCAGTAGCCCCCGAGACTTGAAACAGTTATAATAACTGATTTAAGGATCATTTGTTATGCAGGATCTTACAAAAAAGAATACCCAACTGTCCCGGGAGCTGGAAGAGTGCAAAGCCCAACTTGAGACCGCACTAGCCGCTGCAGGGGAGGCCAAGGAGACCCCCTCTGGTAGTATACGCTTCGAAAGATAAGTATGTTGTGAAGTGCGGCGTGTGTGTAAATCTGACAATATCATTGCAGATGGCGCCAGAGTGGATCCGGACAAGCAACAACTCTTGCGCCGGTTAAAGGCCGGCGAGAGCGTGCTTACGAGGGTGAGGCAGGAGAAGAATAATCTCCAAGATGCCAACACCTAGCTGGGCGAGGAACTAAAGGATGTTCGTGCCCAGCTGTCGGACTCCGTGAAGGAGAATCGACGGCTTCGACGCGGCATTTTTAGTAAGTGCTTGAATGAACTTTGAAAAAGAGTTCGGCGAAGAAGTCGACTAACAGAGTTATGTCTGTAGGTATGCTCACAGGTCGTCCTGCAGAGGAAATGCCCGGTTCTATGGGTGACCTTCTTCCCGAGCTCTTACAACTGCAAGAACGAGTTCGGCAGGTGATGAAAGGCGTCGCCCAGGCCTTGTGGCCATCTTTCTCCCTGCCCGAAGGCCTTGGAGAGCTTGCAGAGAGGCTTAAGGGAGCACGGCGGCGCTTTCGATTATGGAAGATATCGGCCTGCCGTCAAGGCGCCAGGGAGGCCTCTGCCATGGTGAAGACGTGGTACACGAAGGCTGACCCAAACCACATTGCCGAGGTCGGACCTGTGGGGCCTGATGGGAAGGAGATCCCTGTGAGCTTAGTGTACATCCAAGTAGAATTGGCCACCAAATATTCCCAACAGGACTGTAAACTAGACAGCCTATTAGACAGTATTGAGGAGGAATATGCCCAGTCAAATTGACTATGTAATTTAAGATGACATGTGAAAATGCCTTCTACCCGGATTGTAGATCGTTTGTCATGGCGGACCTTTTCGCTTCAACCTCGGGACCCTATAGTCCGGAGTGTGTCCAAACACCCTCGCGGTTATGTAAAAACCGGGGCATGCATGGAGACCAGGCGTAGGGGTCATTAGTGCTTGAACAGACAAGTGCCCAACTAGTTATGTTATATTACATGGTTAGTAAGAAACATCTTCCAGGGAGAATAGTTCCGTTAAGGGTTCCTTTCACAGGAGGCATGCCTTAAAGTGCATGTCGGACATGAAAAAAGCAGAAAAGCATCTGGGGCAGATAAATAAATAAGTGAGAAATCATCTTTAGTTCACCAACCGAATATTCCCTTAAGAACGCTAGCTTTCGGCTTCATCCAATCTGAGGTACACATCAGCTGACCGGCAAGAATAATCGAGAGGTGCTCCTTTACCGCTAGCCGAACAATCGGGAACGAGGGGTAAGCACAGGAGCCAGCAACCCAGCTTGGCCAAAACTTAAGTCATATCGATGCATATAATGGTGAATAAAAGGTACATGCGGAAGTGTGACACATGTGTTGGGCATGAAGCTCGTATAAATAAGCTTCTGTTAAAGAAGCCCCCAGTTATAATGAGCGCGGATAGCGTGTCAAGTGTGTGCGAACAATGCGCGGACGAGCCTTTAAAGGCTGTAAGAGAAAAGGAGGGAGAAAGAGAGAAATATAAGACAGCTAATGTGTTAAAAATAGACAGAGGAAGGAGACGAACTCAGAATCCGGCGCTAGGCGTAGAATCTTCTGAGACGGGCTGCGTTCCATGAGTTCGGCTCGAGTCGGTTATCCGATGCATCTCGTAGACGGTACGCTCCGCCGGTCAGGACTTGGTCTATAATAAAGGGACCTTCCCATTTGGGCTTGAGTTTGTCCTTTTCTTGTCCGCAGCGAGAACTAACTCGCCAACATTGTAAGTTTTGGCCCGCACTTCTCTGATTTGATATCTTCGGGCCTGCTATTGATAGAATGCGGAACGGGCTTTGGCCACGTCATGCTCCTCCTCCAAGGCATCCAAACTGTCCTGCCGATCGAGCTCGGCTTCTCTTTCTTCGTACATGCGCATGCGAGGTGAGTCATGAATTATGTCGCAGGGCAGAACTGCCTCTGCACCGTATACCATAAAGAATGGTGTGAATCCGGTGGTGCGATTCGACGTGGTCCGCAACCCCCAGAGTACGGAGTCGAGCTCCTCTACCCAGTGCGTGTTAGATTCCTTGAGGGACCGCACTAATCTGGGTTTGATGCCGCTCATTATTAGACCATTTGCTCGCTCGACTTGACCGTTAGTTTGAGGGTGATAGACTGAAGCATAGTCGAGCTTGATGCCCATGTTTTTGCACCAGAGTTTGACCTCGTCGGCCGTGAAGTTCGTGCCGTTATCAGTGATGATGTTGTGGGGGACGTTGTAACGGTGTACGACCCCTGATATGAAGTCTATCACCGGTCCGGACTCGGCCGTCTTAACAGGCTTGGCCTCTATCCATTTGGTGAATTTATCCACCATGACCAGTAGTTATTTTTGCTTGTGGGTTCCTCCTTTAAGGGGTCCAACCATGTCAAGCCCCCAGACCGCGAAGGGCCAGGTGATGGGTATAGTTTGGAGGGCGGTGGGTGGCATGTGGCTTTGATTAGCAAAGAGCTGGCAACCGACGCATCGTTGGACTAAGTCCTGAGCATCTGCCCGGGCCGTCGGCCAATAAAATCCTGTACGGAAGGCCTTGCTTACAAGGGGCCAGGCTGCGGCGTGGTGCCCGCCGAGTCCGGCATGAATTTCAGCCAGAAGATTCCGCCCTTCCTCTTCGGAGATACACCTTTGAAGGACTCCGGTGGTGCTTTTCTTATAAAGCTCTCCCTCATGGACTTTATAGGCTTTAGATCGCCGCACTATGCAGCGTGCCTCATTTTGTTCCTCGGGAAGTTCCTGCCTGGTAAGGTAGGCTAGGAATGGTTCCGTCCACGGGGCAATGACTGCCATTATTACGTGGGCTGAAGATGTTACTTCGTTGGCAGAGCCTCCAATTGTGTCAGAATGTTCGGTGTCGGGCAGTGCTGTTGGGTCCGGGCTGTTATTTCCGGGCTCCCCTTCCCATAATACAGATGGCTTGAACAACCTCTCTAAGAAGAAATTGGGGGGGACGGCATCGCGCTTCGCGCCAATGCGTGCCAAGACGTCTGCTGCCTGATTGCTTTCCCGAGCTATATGGTGAAATTCGAGCCCTTCGAACCAAGTTGACATTTTTAGGATGGTGTTGCGATAAGATGCCATTTTCGGATCCTTGGCATCAAAGTCTCCATTTATTTGGGATATCGCGAGGTTTGAATCCCCGCGCACCTCTAGGCGTTGAATGCCCATGGATACTGCCATCCGGAGACCATGTAGAAGGGCCTCGTATTCGGCTGCGTTGTTGGAGTCCGTATACATTATTTGGAGTATGTATTGAACTGTATCTCCTGTTGGGGATGTCAGAACGACACCAGCCCCCAGACCAGCCAACATGTTGGAGCCGTCGAAGTGCATGATCCTGTTGGAATATGTGCCGTACTCTTTAGGGAGTTCGGCTTCAGTCCATTCGGCGACAAAATCGGCCAAAACTTGCGACTTAATGGCTCGCCGTGGCTTATAGGTTATGTCGAACGGGAGGAGCTCAATGGCCCATTTGGCAATCCGGCCTATCGCGTCGCGGTTTTTTATAATGACGTTAAGAGGTACTTCGGAGGCTACTGTTATTGGACAGTCTTGAAAGTAGTGTCGCAGCTTCCGGGATGCCATAAACACCGCATACGCTATCTTTTGATTATGCGGATACCGTGACTTGCATGGAGTGAGGACAGTGGACACGTAGTAAACTGGTTTTTAAAGTGGGAACTTGTGTCCGCTCATTTCGCTCGTTAACGAGCACCGCGCTTACAACTTGATGAGTTGCCGCGATGTATAATAGCATTGGTTCGCCCATGTTGGGCGCGCCAGACCGGGTTTGTTGCCAATATGGCTTTTATTTCTTCGAGTCCGGCCGTGGCGGCATCCGTCCACTCGAAGTGTTCGGTGCACGGAGGAGGCGATAAAGGGGTAATGCCTTTTCTCCCAAATGGGAGATAAAGCGGCTTAGAGCCGCCACGCATCCAGTCAATTTTTGTATTTGTTTGAGGTCCTTTGGGATATCCAATTGTGACAGAGCTCGGATCTTGGCTGGGTTTGCTTCAATTCCTCTACCGGATACAATGAAGCCCAAGAGCTTTCCGGCTGGTACGCCGAAAACGCATTTTTACGGGTTAAGCTTGATGTCATATGTTTGGAGATTATCAAATGTGAGCCTCAAGTCGTCTACTAGAGTTTCGACATGCTTGGTTTTGACGACCACATCATCTATGTATGCCTCCACTGTTTTGCCGATCTGGTTTGCCAGACATGTCTGAATCATGCGCTGATATGTTGCGCTGGTGTTTTTGAGCCCGAAGGGCATTGTGTTGAAGCAGAATGGGCCGTATGGGGTGATAAATGCCGTTGCGGATTGGTTAGTGTCGGTGTCAAAACCGGTGGATCTTGGGTAGGGGGTCCCGAACTGTGCATCTAGGCGGATGGTAACAAGAGACGAGGGACACGATGTTTTACCCAGGTTCGGGCCCTCTTGATGGAGGTAAAACCCTACGTCCTACTCAATTGATATTGATATTGTGGATGTTTACAAGAGTGGATCTACCACGAGATCAAGGAGGCTAAACCCTAGAAGCTAGCCTATGGTATGATTGTAAGGGCTGTTGATGTTCTAGTCCTACGGACTAAAGCCATCCGGTTTATATAGACACCGGAGAGGGCTAGGGTTACATAGAGTCGGTTACAATGGTAGGAGATCTACATATCCGTATCGCCAAGCTTGCCTTCAACGCCAAGGAAAGTCCCATCCGGACACGGGGAGAAGTCTTCAATCTTGTATCTTCATAGTCTTGGAGTCCGTCGATGATGATAGTCCGCCAATGATAGTTCGCTGATGATGGTAGTCCGCTATCCGGACACCCCTAATCCAGACTCCTCAAGAGCTCCCTAACCAGGCTTCAATGACGATAAGTCCGCGCGTATGTTGCTTGGCATTGCAAGGCGGGTTCCTCCTCCAATGATAGAAGATTGTGAACACCAGATAGTGTCCGCTCGCAAAATAAATTCCACATTCCACCGTAGAGAGAGAATAATAATATATACACAAGTTCAATCACGACGTTTTTTGTGGCATGACGTCACACCACTACCAAGCCATTACTCAATTGTTTTTACTTTACCACCTCGGCAAGATTTAGCGAAGCAGTTTCCTTGGCACGCCTTGTCGAAGCGTAGATCGTGTTTCCCTTAATCCGGGATTCTCATCAATACGGGCGTGGGTAACCCAACCGCGCCATTGATGGTGACGCTTGGGAGATAAGCGAGTTTTACCAGGCGGTGGGGGACGCGAAGACTTCGCCCGCCCATATAAGGGATAAGGATTTACCTTCTCACCCACGCCTTCTTCCTCCTTTGCTTATCCATCTCCGCCAAGACTCGAGCTCCAGCGCCCAAGTTCACAAGATCTCGCCTCAACCTTCTCCGACCATGTCCGGAGCGGAGGTAAATGGTTGGCCTCCACCGCTAAGGAGGAGCACGCCACCAAACCGCGCGAGTGCCGGATACCTCTCCGCGACATCGCGACCGCTGCCTGACGAGGGGCAGCTCATCCCCACCCCTGTGCCCCATGAGAGGGTTGTCTTTCTTTCCCACTTCCTCCGCTGGATGGGCTTTCCACTTCACCCCTTTGTCCGGGGCTCATGTTCTACTATGGCCTGATTTCCATGATCTGGCGCCAACTTCATCCTCAACATCTCGGCGTTTATCGCCGTGTGCGAGGCCTTCCTCTCGCATCCAGCCCCACTTCGCCAGGCTCAAGACCTTCAATGTCAAGCGAAGGTAGTGAAGGGCACTCTGCGGAGTGCGGAGGCGCCATGTTGGGCAAGATGCCCAATGTCCTTTGGTTCAAGGGCCTTCGTGGAATCCGCCAAGGGGTGGCAATCGGGTGGTTCTATATCACCGAGCCGCAGACCCAAAATGGGTGGCAGCCCCGAGTTTAGATCTGGTATCCCCACGCAGCTCACCTCCCGGAAAGAGAAGGGCTTGCTGTGGGGTAGTTCAAGGAGCTGTCGGACTCCAAGCCTGTATCAAGAAGTCGTGAAGAAGCTCAGCTGGTTAACGTGGTCCAAGTCATGCTCGTCCACGGATACTCCCATGCCAAGAGCGGCATTCAATCTGTGGAGTTCGATCCGAACAGCACCAGCGCTGAGCGTGCTCTTCGACACGACGCATTGAAGGTGCCCGGAAGGTGCTGTTCAAGGGCGCCGAAGCCCCGCATCCGCAATCAAGATCGCGGATTTCGCCGCAGCGCCAGCCGACGAGGTAAGTGATTCTACCCCTTTACGGGACACTTGTTTTTCATAGTTTGACTCTATGCGGGTTTTAATTTCCCTTTTTCCTTTGACAGGACTGGATGAGGAAGGCGGAGCAGATTACCTATCCGGCTCCTATGCCAGAAAATCCAGTAGACGCTCATCTAGCGAGGCTGCTGGTTCCGGCACCGCACGTGGTGCCGGAGAAGAAGGCCAAGAAGGAGGCCATGGGTGCTCGAAAGAGCTCCCATTTTCAGGTGTCCGACGACTCCGGGGCGGACTCCTCCCCCGAAAATGAGGAGGAGGAAGAGGACTCTCTCCCAGAGGAGGGAGAGAGGAAGAGGAAGGCTTCCCCAACAGGGGAGGCCGAAGGGTCCAAGAGGGGAAGGACTATTCCCCCAGACAGCTCCGCCAACATCAACGTTGGCGAGGAAGAATGGCCTTCAAGGGCCAGGCGTCCGGCGAGATCGTAAGTATCCGGATTCCTGAATGATTTATAATTTCTTTTTCTGCGTCACATAGTGTCATTCTGATGCCGCATACTGCCTGTAGTCCGGCCAGTGACGATCTCCCCGCTTCATCGAGTGGGTCGTTGGCTCCGTCGGATGTAGACTCCATCCCGACCGCCCACCCCCGCGACACCGAGGACGCCGACGTGGGATCCCAAGAAGGGACCCATCGGGGAGGCCCGAGGCGCCACAAGGCGCCCTCCCGGACTTTGCGCCGACTCCACATCGAACCCGCAGTGGTCCGGAGTCCGCCGCGCCCCTTCAACAAAGGGCAAGACCGTGACGCCGCGGCTTCCGCCCAACCGAGGCGCCGAGCAATTTGTTGAGGCGCTGCAGAGTGCTTCCATCGAGAAGAACACCGCACTATTATGAGTGCGGTGATCCGTAGGTGCAGCTCGCCAAGAGCGGGCTGACCGGCTCGCAGAGCCTTCTATCGGGCTTTGAGGTAAGAAGTTTTAAAATATGCAATGTAATACCGCATAGACAGAGCCCTGTGCTCGGTTCGTGTTCGGAAAGAAAAGCCGGATCGAGGATCTGAAAAAGATATACGCAGGGTTGCTAAAAATTATGTCAATATGGGTTGCAGGCTGCGCTTTGCCGACCTCTGTCAGACCGATCGCTGGAGGTCGGTGCTTTGAAGCAGAGCTCGAGCGGTCCGAGCAAGAGCTCGGCCGCCAGAAGCAGCTCCAGGACAAAGAAGGTGAGTAACACCACCTTGAACTTGTACCTTGTAAAAGGATTTAGGTTGCAACAAAAAATAACAAGGATAACATGGGTACTGCAGGGCCACGAATGAGGTGGCGACCTGAAGGAGGCCGTGTCCGCGTCAACGCATGCGCCACAGAACGGGCAGAGCGAGAAAAGCAGGAGGTGCGGGTGGCGGTGGTTCAGCAAGAGCTCCAGGCTCTCATGGAAAAGCATGAGAGTTTGGAGCGTGACTCAAAGACTCGAGAGTCCGAGCTTGCCTCAGCTCTCGAAAGTGCCAAAACCGCCAAGGCCGAGGCCCATAAGTCCCTTCAGGAGATTGAGTTGGTGAGGAAGATAGCGGCGGTAAGGCATTTTTCATGTAAAGAAAGCATGTGAATGTAAATTATGTGTTACTTACCCAATTCGAGCTCTGTAGGCGTTTGCAGATCTGCCTCAGCAGCGTGTCTCGATGTCCGCAGATTCTACCGAGCCGAGGAGGGAGCTCAACGGAGAAGGTCTTCGGTCTCAAGATATCGAGACCGCCATCCGTGTGCCCCTAGCGACCAGTGAAGCAGCTGGTCGAGCTTCACAAGGTGGCCGAGCAGGCCATGAAGGGCCTCATAGTCCGGCTGTGGCCTCGAGAGGCCATGCCCGGGAGCTACTTCGCCTTGTGCGACGGTTTGTGGATGCGTGCCCTGGGTGGAGGTTATCAAGCGCCCGCTTTGTATTGAAGGTGCTCGTCGGGCCCTTGCCCGCGCAAAGGTGCATTGGGGCAAGATGGATGCGAGAAGCTAATCATCGACGCGCCACCAGCGGGCAAGGAACATCGACGCCAAATGTACTATAAGGCTGTCTGAAGGGTGCCCGCAAGATTGCGGATGAGTGCCCCAGGATGTAATTTTTGAGTAAATTCGCAATGTGTTATCCTGCGCGCTGAAAACTTTGTTCATATGCGCTAAGCAGCGCTTGTTAATTTAAAATATTACCTTCAGGCGGCCGCTTATTAAATCTGAGAGATGGCAAGTCGTCGGCTTCAGCCCCCATGCCACGAAAGTGCTGGGGTGTTCGGGATAAACATGAGCGCCTAGTTCCCATTTTGGGTCCATCGAGGAGGCGCCAACACAACGTAACCAGGCAACCGGACTTATAGTGCTTGAACACTCTCACTTAGCCATAGAATTCTATAATTTTAAATTTGGTGAAGCCCTAGTATTCGGAGGACCAATTGGGCGCTATCCACGCCTTCGTCGGACATAATCCGAACTTCGTCAAGCGGCGAGGTCTTTAAGGACCCGAAGGACCTCTCGAACAGCGACCAGTCTCTCGCCTTTATCATGACAATCAGTTTTAGCTTTCCATCGAGGCGTTAACCCTGCTCAACCGGGCGCAATCGTAGTGGTTCTCCCAGGCTACCTTAGCCGATAGAACGGAACGTAAGGTGCCAAACATGGGAGCCGGGCAAACCCAACTATTGACCCAAGACATGATTCGAGCCGATTCATATAATGCTATAAGTTCGGGTGCCGCACTTGT
The DNA here is from genome assembly GCA_021605205.1 of Aegilops longissima. NCBI lineage: Eukaryota > Viridiplantae > Streptophyta > Magnoliopsida > Poales > Poaceae > Aegilops > Aegilops longissima. Next base: position 520,649,061 of record CM038681.1, read on the forward strand.
GAAAGTGTGCGGACTTTATCACACCATCATGCGGAGAACATAAGCCCTCGGTGTATTTGGCCGCACTCGTAATGTACGGATGCAACATGTCGTAAATGAACATATATGTATATATAAGGTAATGCAATTATAGGCAAAAAAGTGCTGCATTTTATTCGAGAAAATAAGCTATGAGTGCGGAATGATACAAATAGTGCGGAAAGCAAGGATTGATTTAATTAAAGGCGTCTCTCTCCGTGGGTAGGCAGCGGAATGTTTGTATTTAACAAATTTAATGCTCGTGATGGAGACCACCCGAGTGTTCGTCATGCCTTTGTCCTTCCCTGGCTGTTGCATCATGAGTTCGGCAGGGTCGCCACGGACAGAGTTCTGTATAAAAAGAGAAAAATAAAAGAAAAAGAGCGACACACTTGGGAGCCCCGTGTGGTCGAACCACACTGGTCTGTTGTGGTTGTGCCTTTCCCCTATGCCCATGGTATCTCCAAGGCGTAATGACGACGCGAGAGTTTGTCTTACAATTTTGCGAGGGCTGGGGTTGAGGCCGCATTGCTACGCTGTGCTCTAACGTGCTGTGGTCTTGGTTGATGTTGCTCCGGCGCGTTTGGTCGGGTCCGGTCGCTTAACGGCCGGACTCAAGAATTGCTGTAAAAGGCTGCTATGTACTTCGCCGCGAGAGCCGCTGTATGTTCCTCCGCTCGAGGGAGCATTCCGTGTTTCCATTGACCGTGATGACTCCACGAGGGCCCGCATCTTGAGCTTAAGGTATGCATAATGCGGCACGCGCTGAATTTCTGCGAACGGTTCGTCCGAAAGAGCATGATAGCCGCCATGAACGGGACTATGTCAAGATTAACTCTTCGCTCGAAATTATCCGGGGATCCGAAGACCACTTCTAGTGTAATTGAGCCTATACAATTGGCCTCGACACCTGGTATGACGCCTTTGAAGGTTGTCTTTGTAGGTTTAATCCTTGAAGGGTCTATGCCCATCTTGCGCACTATATCCTGATAAAGCAGGTTCAGCTACGCCGCCGCCCATCAGACTCGTGAGGTGAAATCCATCGACGATTGGGTCTAAAACCATCGCGCGAATCCGCCATGGCGGATATCGGTCGGATGGTCTCTTCGATCGAAAGTGATCGGGCAAGAGGACCATGGGTTGAATTTTGGGGCGATCGCTCCATCGCAGATACGCCCTTTAGTGCACGCTCCGCTCCCTCTTGGGAATATGCGCTATGATATCATGTTTACCGTCCGAACTTGAGGGGGGAATCCTTTGTCCTCTGTTGTTCGGGCGGCCGGTCTCTTCCTCGACATCGCTGTAGCCCTTGTCACTGTTTTCGGCGATTAATTTGCTCGCCTGCTTGAATACCCAACAATCTCTGCTGGTGTGGTTAGCTGGCTTTTCGGGGTTCCATGTATTTGACAGAGCGGTCGAGTATTCGGTCCAAATTGGACGGGCCCGAGTGGTTCTTTTGAATGGCTTCTTCCGCTGACTGGCTCGAGCCTCGGAATCGGGCGTTGACCGCCGATCCTCATTGCCTTGTCGCCGCACGCGGCGTTTGTTTTGTTTCGACGCAACCTGCCATTGTGGTCCTTGGTATCCGGACTGCCAGCGTTTTTGCTGAGGTTGTTATCGCGAGCCAGCCAGTTATCCTCTCCCGCACGTAAGCGGGTCATGAGTGATGTGAGGGCTGCCATGGATTTCGCTTCTCCTATCCTAGGTGCCGGGCCAGCCACTCATCGCGGATGTTATGTTTGAAGGCAGCAAGGGCCTCGTGATCCGGACAATGACGATTTGATTTTTCTTTGTTAAGAACCGTGTCCGTAATTGCTCGCCGATTTGTCCGGCTGCTGGATTATGTGGCTTAGGTCATCTCGCGTCCGTGGTCGCATATACGCGCCTGGAAGTTGTCGAGGAATGCGCTTCCGTGTCCTCCCAGCATCCAATAGACTCTGCGGGTAGGCTGTTAAGCCAATGCCGAGCTGGTCCTTTAAGTTTGAGCGGGAGATATTTGATGGCGTGAAGGTCGTCGCCGCGGGCCATGTGTATATGGAGAAGATAATCCTCAATCCAAACCGCGGGGTCTGTTGTGCCATCGTAGGATTCGATGTATATCCTGCGCGAAGGTATTCGTCGTGGGTCTTGGGGCGCCCACGTGATCCATAGATAGATCTGGATTGTCTTGCCTTGTCCTCCAATATATCCAGCAAGTCCGGCGCATTCCCTCGTGGCTTCATGCTTTTTGAGTGATGCCGGGGTACGGTTTTGGTGGAGGGCTTGCACGCCTCTCTGTCGCGGCCACGAGGTGGCCGATCTGCCGTATTGTGCGCTGGTGATGCAGGTTTGTACGCCTCCTCTAATCGGGGAGCAACTATGCTTTGGGTAACTTTTGAGGGGCGCTCGAGTTCATACTTTCGCCGCGAGGACCTCGGTCCATCTGGCCGCCAAGAGGTCTTGATCAGCTTGAAGTGTTGCTGCTTTTTCTTTAGGCTGTTTGTCGTGGCCATTAGCCTGCGTCTGAACGCTCTTGTTCGACGGGATCCTCGTGCACGACGATTCGCTGTCGCCGAGGCTTGCCTCGCCTCTAGAGGGAGGTAAGTAATTGTCATCCTCGACCTCTTCGCCGCCGCCTCTCGTGAGGGCTTGCTTCGCCTCCTCCCGCGCTGGATCGTCTTTGGAGGGAGTTGTCTTCGCACTTTCGGGGTGTTATTATCTCCGTGCCGAATCTCCATTCTTGCCATGGCGGAGATTTAGAGCGGCGCCGCTGACGCCGGGCGCTGGCTGTTTCTTTAAGGAATCGCCTCCGCCGCTTCTTCGCCGTCCCCATCTTTTGGGGTGTCCACCATGTATATGTCGATGACGAGGTGGTCTTCCAAAGGTCTCCGTAGGCACTGGTTCTTGGTAGTCTCCGCATCGCCGCCCATACCATCGATGTCTTCGGAGTCGTAGTCGAGTACGCCGGTTAAATCGCCGACGGTGGCTAAGTGGGTGGTGGGTGGGCTCTAAATTTCTTTGTCGTCTGCGTCCCAACCGCCCCGGCCGTAGTTCGCCAGGGCTCTCCGGATAGCAAGAGATGCTTTAGTGAATTTATGATATCGCCAAGGGCGAGTGCTGAAAGATGTCCGCAGCGGTGAATTCCATGATCGGCGCCAATCGGATTCGACCGCGGGGCGCAGGAGGTTCGGAGTCCGCAAAGAGTCCGCACCTCGGAGTCATGGGCTTTATGCGGACAAGGTAAGTGTTCGCCCATCGCCAGAGAAATTGCAGCTCCCGAGCGGTGTCCAGCCATCCGCCCTCGATCCGAGCGATCGCTCCGCACTATGGGTCGGAGCGGATTCGCAGACCTCCAAGGTGCTGTCCGGCGGCAGAGTTAGGTCATGCCCCTCGTGATAGCGCGACACGCTCGGCTGTGGCTCAGATCCATCGAATATCAAGTCCCCGCAGATATCGGCCGTGAAGTTTAGGCTTCCAAACCTGACCTGATGGCCAGGGGCGTAGCTTTCGATCTGCTCTAGATGGCAGCGAGTTGGTTCGCAGCGCGGTCACCAATACGAAGATCTATCCGGGAGAAAAGTCTCACCCAGGACTGCGCGTTGTTGATTGAAGAGGCCATCAAGTTTATCGGTGACGCATACGCAGGAACTCTCAATGAAAGCACCAATGTCGGTGTCAAACCGCGGATCTCGGTAGGGGGTCCCAATCGTGCGCCTAGGCGGATGGTAACAGGAGACGAGGGACACGATGTTTTACCCAGGTTCGGGCCCTCTTGATGGAGGTAAAACCCTACGTCCTGCTCAATTGATATTGATATTGTGGATGTTTACAAGAGTGGATCTACCACGAGATCAAGGAGGCTAAACCCTAGAAGCTAGCCTATGGTAAGGCGAAAGCCGTCCACTATTGGACTGAGGATCAATGCTGCTGGTGCTCGGGCTGTTCGGAATTTAGGTTCATCACTAGCATTGAAGGTAATAGCCGTGTCACTCCATGGATTTATTGTTGCTACTTGGTAGACTTCGGCAAGGCTGTGGAGTGTTCGTTTTCGCATATTGTTTGATGCGAAAGTCTCGAAGACTGTTAATACCGTACTGGTATCCCTGGGCTGGTGCTCTGTGGATGCTAGGGTTAGAAGCTCTTCGCCACTTTTGGCCACCTGCCGGAGTATCCAACATGCTCTAAGGCTATGAGTTGGTGTGGCGCCCTCTGTACTATGAATTTTACAGGGTCCGTTGAGCCATCCCTCCAGTACGGTTCCATGCCCCATAGGGGTTTTTGTTTTTTGGTGTTTAAACCGGGTGATTGGCGATAATGCACCCTTTTATTTCGGACTGGTTTGTATTCAGGGCGGATTGTCCCAAAATCTTACTTCGTTTTCCAGCGCTTTCCATCGCACAAGATTTTCGCATTATGGACGCCAAGTAAGCAAAGCATGTAATTTCACGGCGACCTATGGCGTTGAGGATTCCCTTGTCCGTGCAATTATTGCGGAAGAATGAAATTGCGCTTTCCTCGCTGCAGTCCTTTATCATGTTCATAACCAGGAGGAATCGCCCAAGAATGATGTATCGCTTCCTCGTGCTCTTGCCTAATTTTGGATAGATCGCCTATGTTCGGGTGGGTGGGTGGAATTAGATCCAAACCTCACCCAATCTGAGGCTCAAGGGCCAAGGAGTTTCCGAACTCGGAAGCTTGGATTCTTGGATGTTGTCCAATGAATCTAGCCTGCTGCTCGACTCTAAGTTCAGGTCTTGAGGACGCCCTCCCTCCGCGGGTATCCGCTTGAGGATCGTGAATCCGGACATAGCTAGTCCTTAAGATAGGTGAAGGGTCGCCGCATTGTTCCTCCACCACAACAACGTGATGGGTGACCTGGGGAGAGTTAATCTATCTCAGATCGGGTTTAGGCCCAATCTGATTATAGTCTGTAGCGACTCCCAGGGCGGCGATGCGATCCAAGAGCTCGTTTAAGGAAGAGAGCTCCGTCGGATCTAACTGCTCCACGAATTCCGAGTTGACGTGAAGATTGCTTTCGATGACCCGAGAAGTCATCGCTTGCGCGGCGCCGAACAGATCATAAGAAAACCGCTTAGCCGGAGAGTTTGGCCGATAGCCAAAGCTCCTCAGAGCAAGAGTGTCGCCTTTAAAGACGGATGAGGCATCCTTCCGATGGCGACGCTACACAGAGGAACTCTCAATGAAAGCACCAATGTCGGTGTCAAACTGGCGGATCTCGGTAGGGGGTCCCGAACGTGCGCCTAGGCGGATGGTAACAAGAGACGAGGGACACGATGTTTTTACCTGTGTTCGCCCTCTCGATGGAGGTAAAACCCTACCGCTGCTTGATTAATATTGATGATATGGATAGTACAAGAGTAGATCTACCACGAGATCGAGAGGCTAAACCCTAGAAGCTAGCCTATGGTATGATTGTTGTTCGCCCCACGGATTAAAACCCTCCGGCTTATATAGACACCGGAGAGGGGTAGGGTTACACAGAGTCGGTTACAATGGGAGGAGATCTACATATCCAGACGCCAAGCTTGCCTTCCACGCCAAGGAAAGTCCCATCCGGACACGGGACGTAAGTCTTCAATCTTGTATCTTCATAGTCCAGAGTCCGGCCAAAGGTTATAGTTCGGCTATCCGAACACCCCCTAATCCGGGACTCCCTCAATGGGTCTCACCTGCTAACCCGTGAGACCTGGTCTCATAGAATTATTTCACCCCTAGCTAGGCATAAAGGCAAGGATAAATCTAGGGATTATCATCTTTGGCATGCAATTCTTCAATAGAACACTTATAACCTTTAGGAGTTCCCTTCTTTTTATTAATGATCAAACTCCTAGGCAACAAATCGAGAAAATCATTTGTAGCAAAAGGTTCCTTAATGATAGCGAGAAACTCGTGGTGGACACTTATTGATTTGAGATCCGCAGTTTCCTTACTTGGAGATTCACCCTTATTTTTAGGAACATACATAAATTTGGCAATGTTGGTAGTAGGAGGATTTGGAGTATTTCTTACGGCAGAAAAAGCGGACCCTAAGTTGGTAATAATACCCTCAAGTTTATCAATTCTAGTGGAATCTTGATCTATTCTTTCATTAACTAAGGGTTCTTTTTCTTTAAAACTTTTCAGAGTAACTCCTACCTTAGATCCATATTGGGTAATTTCGTTGTGGATCTTTTTATCCAAATTCTCAATCAATTCCACAGTGGCAACTTTATTTTCAATAATTTCAAGCCTTTGCATCACATGTTCCAAAGTTAGCATAGTTCCATTAACCAAAAGAGGTGGTGGGCCAAACAAATCTATCATAGCATTATAAGAGTCAAAAGTATGGCTAGCCAAGAAATTCCCTCCGGTAATGGTATCAAGAATATATCTATTCCATGGAGTGATGCCTACATAAAAACTGCGAAGAAGAATGGAAGTAGATTGCTTCCTAGTAGATCTATATTGAGCATTGCAAATTCTGTACCAAGCATCTTTTAGATTTTCTCCCTCCCTTTGTTTAAAATTAAGAACCTCATTCTCGTGAGACAAAGGAGTAGATAAAGGACTGGCCATGATGACACACGACGACATAAGAAGCAAGCAAAAAAGAGGCAAACGGAAAGAGAGGGCGAATAAAACGGCAATGGTGAAGTGGGGGAAAGGAAAACGAGAGGCAAATGGCAAATAATGTAATGCGAGGGATAAGAGTTTGTGATGGGTACTTGGTATGTCTTGACTTGTGCGTAGACTCCCTGGCAACGGTGCCAGAAATCCTTCTTTCTACCTCTTGAGCATGCGTTGGTTTTCCTTGAAGAGGAAAGGGTGATGCAGCAAAGTAGCGTAAGTATTTCCCTCAGTTTTTGAGAACCAAGGTATCAATCCAGTAGGAGGCCACACGCAAGTCCCTCATACCTACACAAACAAATAAGAACCTTGCAACCAATGCGATAAAGGGGTTGTCAATCCCTTCATGGCCACTTGCAAAAGTGAGATCTGATAGAGATAATAAGATAAATATTTTTGGTATTTTTGTTGTATAGATTGAAAAGTAAAGATTGCAAAATAAACGTCTACAGAAATAGCTAGTTGACGGAAGATTAATATGATGGAAGATAGACCCGGGGGCCATAGGTTTCACTAGTGGCTTCTCTCAAGATAGCATAAGTTTTACGGTGGGTGAACAAATTACTGTCGAGCAATTGATAGAATAGTGCATAGTTATGAGAATATCTAGGCATGATCATATATATTGGAATCACATCCGTGACAAGTAGACCGACTCATGTCTGCATCTACTACTATTACTCCACACATCGACCGCCATCCAGCATGCATCTAGAGTATTAAGTTCATAAGAACAGAGTAACGCATTAGGCAAGATGACATGATGTAGAGGGATAAACTCAAGCAATATGATATAAACCCCATCTTTTTATCCTCGATGGCAACAATACAATATGTGTCATTTCCCCTTCTGTCACTGGGATCGAGCACCACATGATCGAACCCAAAGCTAAGCACTTCTCCCATTGCAAGACAGATCAATCTAGTAGGCCAAACCAAACTGATAATTCGAAGAGACTTGCAAAGATAACCAAGCATACATAAAAGAATTCAGAGGAGATTCAAATATTGTTCATAGATAATCTTGATCATAAACCCACAATTCATCGGGTCTCGACAAACACACCGCAAAAAGAATTACATCGAATAGATCTCCAAGAGAATCGAGGAGAACTTTGTATTGAGATCCAAAGAGAGAGAAGAAGCCATCTAGCTAATAAATATGGACCCGAAGGTGTGAGGTAAACTACTCACACGTCATCAGAGATGCTATGGTGTTGATGTAGAAGCCCTACGTGATCGATTCCCCCTCCAACGGAGCGCCGAAAAATGCCCCAAGATGGGATCTCGCGGGTACAGAAGGTTGCGGCGGTGGAAATAGGGTTTCGTGGTGCTCCTGATTGATTTTGGGGTATATGGGTATATATAGGAGGAAGAAGTAGGTCGGTGGAGCTGCGATGGGCCCATGAGGGTGGGGGCGCGCCCCCCTGCCTTGTGGCCTCCTCGTTGATTTCTTGACATCCACTCCAAGTCCTCTGGATCACGTTTTTTCCAAAAATAACTCTCCCGAAGGTTTCATTCCGTTTGATATTCCTTTTCTGCGAAACACTGAAATAGGCAAAAAAAACAACAATTTGCACTGGGCCTTGGGTTAGTAGGTTAGTCCCAAAAATAATATAAAAGTGCATAATAAAGCCGACTAAACATCAAAAACAGATAATATAATAGCATGGAACAATCAAAAATTATAGATACGTTGGAGACGTATCAGTGACACTTATAGGAATAGCCCAATAGATCGATCAGAAAGAATAACTTTGAGGTGGTTTCGTACCCTACAATAATCTATTCGTTTGTTCTCCGCTATTAGTGACTTTGGAGTGACTCTTTGTTGCATGTTGAGGGATTGTTATATGGTCTAGTTATGTTATCATTGTTGAGAGAACTTGCACTAGTGAAAGTATGAACCCTAGGCCTTGTTTCGAAGCATTGCAATACCGTTTTCGCTCACTTTTACCACTTGTTACCTTGCTGTTTTTATATTTTGAGATTACAAAAACCTATATCTACCATCCATATTGCACTTGTATCACCATCTCTTCGCTGAACTAGTGCACCTATACAATCTACCATTGTATTGGGTGTGTTGGGGACACAAGAGACTCTTTGTTATTCGGTTGTAGGGTTGTTTGAGAGAGACCATCTTCATCCTACTCCTCCCACGGATTGATAAACCTTAGGTCATCCACTTGAGGGAAATTTGTTACTGTCCTACAAAACTCTACGCTTGGAGGCCCAACACGAGTCTACAAGAAGAAGGTTGCGTAGTAGACATCAACCACTCTTCGAGGGTGCATGACCATAAAAGATATTACTCATATAAATAGAACAACCATTATTCTCCAATTTAAATGAATAACCGTCTAGCACTAAACAAGATCCAAATATAATGTTCATGCTCAACACTGGCATCAAATAACCATTATTCAGGTCTAAAACTAATTCCGAAGGTAGATGTAGAGGTAGCGTGTCGACGGCGATCACATCGACCTTGGAACCATTCCCGACGCGCATCGTCACCTCGTCCTTAGCCAATCTTCGTTTAATTCGTAGCTCCTGTTTCGAGTTACAAATATGAGCAACCGAACCAGTATCGAATACCCAGGTGCTACTACGAGCATTAGTAAGGTACACATCAATAACATGTATATCTAATATACCTTTGTTCACTTTGCCATCCTTCTTGTCCGCCAAGTACTTGGGGCGGTTCCGCTTCCAGTGACGAGTCCCTTTGTAGTAGAAGCACTTAGTTTCAGGCTTGGGTCCATCTTTGGGCTTCTTTCCGGGAGTAGCAACTTGCTTGCCATTCTTCTTGAAGTTCCCCTTCTTTTCCTTGTCCTTTTTTCTTGAAACTAGTGGTCTTGTTAACCATCAACACTTTATGCTCCTTCTTGATTTCTACCTCTGCAGCTTTGAGCATTGCGAAGAGCTCAGGAATTGTCTTGTCCATCCCTTGCATATTATAGTTCATCATGAAGCCTTTGTAGCTTGGTGGCAGTGATTGAAGAACTTTGTCAATAACACTATAATCTGGAAGATTAACTCCCAGCTGAGTCAAGTGATTGTACCCAGAAATTTTGAGCATGTGTTCACTGACAGAACTATTCTCCTCCATCTTGCAGCTATAGAACTTGTTGGAGACTGCATATCTCTCAACTCGGGCATTTGCTTGAAATATTAACTTCAACTCCTGGAACATCTCATATGGTCCATGACGTTCAATACGTCTTTGAAGTCCTGATTCTAAGACGTAAAGTATGGCACACTGAACTATCAAGTAGTCATCAGCTTTAGTATGCCAGACATTCAAAACATCATCATCTGCTCCTGCAGCAGGCCTTTCACCTAGCGGTGCATCAAGGACATAATTCTTCTATGCAACAATGAGGATAATCCTCAAGTTAGGAACCCAGTCCATGTAGTTTCTACCACCATCTTTCAACTTAGCTTTCTCTATGAATGCATTAAAATCTAGGGGAACGGTAGCACGGCCCGTTGATCTACAACACATATATGCAAATACTATCAGGACTAAGTTCATGATAAATTAAGTTCAATTAATCAAATTACTTAAGAACTTCCCACTTAGTTAGACATCCCTCAAGTCATCTAAATGATACGTGATCCAAATCAACTAATCCATGTCCGATCATCACATGCGATGGAGTAGTCATCAATGGTGAACATCTCTATGTTGATCATATCTACTATATGATTCATGTTTGACCTTTCGGTCTCCAGTGTTCCGAGGCCATGTTTGTACATGCTAGGCTCGTCAAGTTTACCGCAAGTATTCCACATGTGCAAAACTGTCTTGCACCCGTTGTATGTGAACGTAGAGTCTATCACACCCGATCATCACGTGGTGTCTCAACACGACGAACTGTACCAACGGTGCATACTCAGGGAGAACACTTTTACCTTGAAATTTAGTTAAGGGTCATCTTATAATGCTACCGCCGTACTAAGCAAAATAAGATGCATAATAGATAAACATCACATGCAATCAAAATATGTGACATGATATGACCATCATTATCTTGTGTTTTTTATCTCCATCTCCAAAGAATCGTTAGGATCTCCATAGTCACCGGCTCGACACCTTGATCTCCATCGTTGCGTCGTGGTCGTCTCGCCAACTATTGCTTCTACAACTATCACTAACGCATAGAGATAAAGTAAAGCAATTACATGGCGTTTGCATTTCTCTACTATTATAAAAAACCAAGTTGGTGATGATGGTGTGCCTGCCATCTTGTAATATAGACCTTCCAATCTATATCTGATGGATAGAAAGCAAACTATGACAATTTTACAAAAAAAACCGCACCTCTCTCCACATTTACAGATAAGGCCTTGCCTCATTCATCCTTATCTCCCACAACCACATTGCTGAGCAATTAAAAATGGAAGTATCTGGAACAATCTGGCATGGCGGCCGCCTGCCGGCGCCGTCCATCCCCATGCCTCCGCCCAGTCCGACCACCAGTCACCACCACGCCCCACTCCTGCATGGGTCAATCACAATAGGTGTTTTGTAAAAAATGCATTTTGATGTTCCGTGCAATGCACGGGCATCTTGCTAGTCATACAATAAAGAGACAACCATAAGGCTCCTGCCGGTTGCTGATAACTTCTACAAAACATGATCATCTCATACAATAACGTATATCACATCATGCCTTGACCATATCACATCACAACATGCCCTACAAAAACAAGTTAGACGTCCTCTACTTTGTTGTTGCAAGTTTTACGTGGCTGCTATGGGCTTCTAGCAAGAACCGTTCTTACCTACGCATCAAACCACAACGGATATTCGTCAAGTTTGCTATTTTAATCTTCTTCAAGGACCGGCCGCAGTCAAATTCGATTCAACTAAAGTAGGAGAAACAGACACCCGCCAGCCACCTTTATGCAAACTAGTTGCATGTCTGTCGGTGGAACCGGTCTCATGTGTGTGGATATGTAAGGTTGGTCCGGGTCGCTTCATCCCACAATACCGCTGAATCAAAATAAGACATTGGTGGTAAGCAGTATGACTATCACCGCCCACAACTCTTTGTGTTCTACTCGTGCATATCATCTACGCATAGACTTGGCTCATGATGCCACTGTTGGGGATCATTGCATAGAAAACAAAAAAAAATTCTACGCACACGCAATGATCTATCCATGGAGATGCATATCAACGAGGGGGAGAGTGTGTCTACGTACCCTCGTAGACCGTAAGCGGAAGCGTTTGGCAACGCGGTTGATGTAGTCTAACTTCTACTAGCTCTGACCGATCAAGTACCGAATGTGCATCACCTCCGAGTTCTGCACACGTTCAGCTCGGTGACGTCCCTGATATGTCTCCAACGTATCTATAATTTTTTATTATTCCATGATGTTATATTATCAATCTTGGATGTTTTATAATCATTTTATATCATTTTTGGTACTAACCTATTGACATAGTGCCAAGTGCCAGTTGCTGTTTTATGCATGTTTTTTACATCACAGGAAATCAATACCAGACGGAGTCCAAACACAACGAAACTTCACGGAGATTTTTTATGGACCAGAAGACACCTAATGGGCGAAGGCTGCGCTTGGGGGGTGCTCCGAGGGGAGCACAACCCACCAGGGTGCGCCAGGAGGCCCAGGCGCGCCCTGGTGGGTTGTGCCCACCTCGGGGGCCCCCAGACCGCCTCTTTGCTCTATAAATACCCCAATATTCCAGAAACCCTAGGGGAGTCGACGAAAATCAATTACAGCCGCCGCAGAGTCCAGAACCACCAGATCCAATCTAGACACCATCATAGAGGGGTTTACCACTTCCATTGGTGCCTCTCCGATGATGCGTGAGTACTTTTTTGTAGACCTTCGGGTCTGTATTTAGTAGCTAGATGGCTTCCTCTCTCTCGCTGGATTCTCAATACAATGGTCTCTTGGAGATCCATATGATGTAACTCTTTTTGCGGTGTGTTCGTTGGGATCGGATGAACTTTGAGTTTATGATCAGATCTATCTTTTTATATCCATGAAAGTTATTTGAGTTTCTTTGATCTCTTATATATATGCATGATTGCTTATAGCCTTGTATTTCTTCTCCGATATTTGGGTTTTGTTTGGCCAACTTGATCTATTATCTTGCAATGGGAAGAGGTGCTTTGTAGTGGGTTCAATCTTACGGTGCTTGATCCCAGTGATAGAAGGGTAACCGACATGTACGTATCGTTGCTACTAAGGATAAAACGATGGGGTCTATCTCTACATAGATAGATCTTGTCTACATCATGTCATCGTTCTTATTGCATTACTCCATTTTTCCATGAACTTAATACACTAGATGCATGCGGGATAGCGGTCGATGTGTGGCGTAATAGTAGTAGATGCAGGCAGGAGTCGGTCTACTAATCTTGGGCGTGCCTATATAATGATCATTGCCTGGATATCGTCATGATTATTTGAAGTTCTATCAATTGCCCAACAGTAATTTGTTTACCCACCGTTTGCTATTTTTCTCGAGAGAAGCCACTAGTGAAACCTACGGCCCTCGGGTCTCTTTCTCATATTATTTGCCTTTGCGATCTATTTTTCCTTTGCTTTTATTTTCAGATCTATTAAACCAAAAATACAAAAATACCTTGTTGCATTTTATTCTTATTTATTTTATTTGGCATTCGATCTGTCAATCTACTACAATTTTATTCACGTCCGCTTGCCAATTTCTGGCGCCGTTACCCGAAAGGGATTGGCAACCCCTTTAACACGTCGGGTTGCGAGTAGTTGTTATTTGTGTGCAAGGGCTGTTTATGTTATGTTGCTTGGTTCTCCTACTGGTTCGATAACCTTGGTTTCATCACTGAGGGAAATACCTACCGCTGCTGTGGTGCATCATCCCTTCCTCTTTGGGGAAATACCGACATAGTCCTAGCAGACATCAGTCCCTCGCCTTCTTGATCCATCAAGACGTCGAGGTAGTAGATGAGTTCCATTAGCACGACGGCGTGGTGACGGTTGTCGGTATCAAAACCGGCGGATCTCGGGTAGGGGGTCCCGATCTGTGCGTCAAGGCTGATGGTAACAGGAAGCAAGGGACACATATGTTTACCCAGGTTCGGGCCGTCTCGATGGAGGTAAAACCCTACTTCCAGCTTGATTAATATTGATGATATGGGTAGTACAAGAGTAGATCTACCACGAGATCGTAGAGGCTAAACCCGAAGAGCTAGCCTATGATGGTATGATTGTAATTGTGATCGGCCTTCTAAGGACCAACCTCTCCGGTTTATATAGGCACCGGAGAGGGCTAGGGTTTACATGGAGTCGGTTACAAGGAAGGAAATATAATATCCAGATCGCCAAGATTAACTTCTACGCCAAGGAAAGTCCCATCCGGACACAGGACGAAGTCTTGAGTCTTGTATCTTCACGCTTCAATAGTCCGGGCGTTGTACACAGTCAGGCTGTCCGGATACCCCCTAATCCAGGACTCCCTCAGTAGCCCCTGAACCAGGCTTCAATGACGATGAGTCCGGCGCGCAGTCTTGTCTTTGGCATTGCAGGGCGGGTTCCTCCTCCGAATACTTCAAGGTAATTATCGAACACTCAAACCGTGTCCGGATCCACAAGATGATCTTCGTATGCCACCGTAGAGAGAATGATGTTTCGCAAATGCAATCTGCTGACAACTTTTCAAGCAACGCGACGTGTCATTATGGTCGGGGCATTATTCGAACCGTCTTCCCACAACCAGCCGAATCACATATTGCGAGGCGATTTCCTTGACACGTCTTGCTAAAGCAGAGATCATGCCCCCTTATCACAGGATTCTCATCAATACGGGTACGGGTAATCCCACCACATCATTAATCGTGGCGCTTGGGAAGCAAGCGATTCCCAAAGGGCAAGTGGGGAGGCGCACCGCTTTCGTCGCCTCTACAAAGGGATAAGATTTCCTCATTTTTACCCATGCCTTCTTCCTTTTCTGCCCATTCTTGGCCCCTCGAGCTCCAGCGCCCAAGCCCAAGTCTCCTCCGCACAGCTAGACATGTTCGGAGCAGGAGGCAAGTGGGTGGCTTCCACCGTCAAGGAGAAGCACATCACAGATCTTCGGGTGGCCGGATACTTGGCCGCAGACATAGCGCACCGGCTACCGGACGCTGGGCAGGTCATTCCGACCCCAGGACCCCACGAGAGAGTCGTGTTCGTTGCCCACTTCGTCCGTGGACTGGGATTTCCACTCCATCCCTTCATCCGCGGGCTCATGTTCTACTATGGGATAGATTTCCATGATCTAGCCCCGAATTTCGTCCTCAACATCTCGGCGCTCATCATCGCTTATAGGCTTTCTCCGTGATCCGCCTCACTTCGGCCTGTGGCTGCAAATCTTCTGCGTGAAGCCGAAGATTGTACACGGCCAACAAGCGGAGTGCGGAGGGGCCATGGTGGGCAAGATGCCTTATGTCACCTGGCTGGACGGCTCCTTTGCGGAGACCGTAAAAGGATGGCAATCGGGGTGGTTCTACATCACCGAGCCGCGCGGCGCCAACTGGGCGGCGGCCCCCGAGTTCCGATCCGGAATCCTTATGCGGCTCACCTCCTGGGAAAAGAAGGGCCTGTCCTGGGGCGATTCCACGAAGCTAGCCGAAATCCATACATGCATCAAAAGCATGAAGGACAAGAACATCAAGCTTGTCAATGTGATCCAGGTCATGCTCGTTCGCCGGATCCTGCCCTGCCAAAGGCGGGCGGTAAATCTGTGGGAGTTCGTTCCGGCCAAACACCAGACGCTCCGGAAGCTCTACGGCATGACACACAAAGGCGCATGGAAAGTGTTGTTCAAGGCCTCTGAAGTACCTCCTCCCACATCCGAGGACCGCGGACTTCATGCAGCGCAACCCCGAATCCGTGAGTTTTGGGACCACCACCGTTTAGTTTTTTCCCGATACATTCATGGGGTAGTTTTATATATATATATATATATATATATATATATATATATATATATATATATATATATATATATATATATATATATATATATATATATATATATATATATATATATATTGCCTCAGATTATGTGAAGATAGCGGAGCGGATTGACCGCTGCTCCGCTGTTTAAGATCCAGCGGATGCTCTCCCGATGGAATATGCTAGTCCCGCACCGCATAAGGTGCCGGAGAAGAAGGTCAAAAGAAGGCCCTGGGACCAGGAAGGGTCTCCGGCGAAGGTTGCGTCCAAGCCTCATCCAAGACGACATAGCGGACTCCTCCCACGAAGGGGAGGAGGAGGAAGAAGAAGACGCCCATCCGGGAAGGATGAGGGCCCGTGAAGCGGGCCAGGGACCGAAAGGCCTCGGCGCAAGGTCGTTATTCCTCTGTCGTCCGATGACGACGAGACACATTCCTCCCGCGGAGGCGGGGGAATCAAGAAGAAATTCCACCTCCCCGCACTAGGGCGGAGAAGAAGAGAAAAGCCGCCCCGGAGGGGGAGGCTGGGGCGTCCAAGAAGGGGAAGGTAACCCTTCCGAACTATTCCGCCACGGCCGCTTACAACGAGGAGGGGTGGCTGCCCCGGTGGAAGCCCCCTCTGCGATCGTAAGTGTCCACATCCTATCATGGTTTCACTTCATAGTTTTTATACTTATAGTGCCGAACATATATGAAGTCCGGCCAGGGCTCACCCCGAGGAATCCTCCTCCGGGTCCCTGAGCAATTCGGCGATAAAATCGCTGCCGACGGCCACTACCCCTCCACACGCGGATGACTCGGAGGTGTTGTCCCGAAGGTTCTCAGAGCAGGGGGAGGTGACTCTGGAGACGCCCCACGGCGGGATTCCAGATGTCGGGCATGCGGGGTTCAAGATTCCCGCGGATCGCGTCGATGAGAGCCGCAACAAGGCAAACTCTCGACCGAACACTGCTCTGGAACCCCCAACGGTTCCGGACTTGGGCGTGCAGCCCCTCGTTAGGGAGGGCGAGCCGCCCGTGCCGAGGACTTCCGGCGCATCAACGCCGATAGCCTGGTGGAAGCGCCCGAGGCGCCCATGGAAGAAGAGCACCGCATTTTATGAATGTGGTGATTCAAAAGGTTCTGCTCGCCAAAAGCGGACTAACTCAAGCCTGCACAAGCCTTCCGACGGGCTTTGAGGTAAGTAAAAAATATATGAAATTACCACCCAATAGGTAGTAGTTTCGATACTCTGGTTGGTGTTCTAAAAGAAAAGCCAAACAGAGGGTCAACTATAATCCGCAGGAGTCTAATAATAAGTATTGTTGTGAATAAGCAGGTGCTGCTGCTTGCTGCTGCCTGCATCGCCGAGGTTGCCGAATCAAGCGGCACTGAGCAAGCGCAGGAGAGCTCGTCCTCACGCAGAGGCAGCTCGAAGAGAACAAGGGTAAGTAATTCCCGCTCTTATGCGTTTAAGGATAGGCAGAATTGATGAGTCTAACACCTAAGTGTCCTGACCATGTAACAGGGGCCACCGCCGAGGTGGCGTCCCTGAAGAAGGCGCTGTCCGAGGCCGAAAACAAGGCGGCCTCGGAGTGTAAGCAGCGCGAAAAGAAAAGTGCTAGAGTGGGCGAGGTACAGCAGGAGCTCCAGGACCCCGGCAAGAAGTGTGAGTCCGTAGAGCACGAGCTGAAGGCGAAAGGGGCCGAGCTTGAGAAGGTCCTTTTGAATTTGAAAGATGCCAAGGCCGAAGCCGAGAAAGCACAGCAGGAGATCCAGGAGGCCAAAAAGATAGCAGCGGGTAAGAAATTCGTTATGCAAAGCAAACATGTGGAGGAGGCGTTTCTTTTACTTACTCGAATACGGAGCTCTCCAGGGGCATTTGCAGATCTGCAACGCAGCATCTCAGACGCTGCACATTTCTACCTTTCCCAGGAGGTGAGCTCAACGGAGAAGCTATTCTGGTCCCAGTATGATGGGGCCGATCATCCGATTCCTCTGAGTGACCAACTGAAGCAGTTGATCGAACTCCACAAAGCGGCCGAACTGGCTATGAAGGACTTCATTGTCAGGATGTGGCCTGGTGAGCTCCTGCCCAGTAGCTACTTTGGCCTGATCAAGCAGATGGTGGATGCCTGCCCGCGGCTTGAAGTGATCAAGCGATCCGTTTGCATCGAAGGTGCCCTCCGAGCTTTTGCCCGCCAAGGTGCATTGGGGCAAGCTGGATGCGGAGAAGCTGGTCAAGGACGGGCCGCCGGAGGGTAAAGCGCATCGCCATCCCGAAATTTACTACGATGGCGTGATGAAGGGTGCTCGTCTCGTCGCCAATGAGTGTACCAAGCACACCATATTTGAATGAATTCACTTCTGTCATGTTTTTAATTAAAGGCAAAGTTACTTGCGCTATGTAGCGCTTTTGTTATTTAAAATATTACCGTCTGTGCGGCTGTTTATAAAATTCTGAAAGTAGGCCAGTCGTCGGCTTCCGCCCCCACGTGACTAGCACTGGGGTGTTCGTGGAAAACCCGGACACTCTTTACCCAAATGTTTGGTCCCTTAAGGAGGTGTCCGGCGCAGCGAACAAGGCAATCGGACTATGCGGCTTTATAACTTTCACTTAGCCATAGAAGTCTACAATTTTAAATTTTGGCGAAGCCCCTAGAATCCGGAAGACCGAATCGGGGCGCTATACACGCCTAGATTGGACGAAGCCGATTTATCGCCTAAAGCAGAAAATCTTTAAGGATTTTAGAACCTCTCGAACAGTGACCAGCTCTCGCCACATCATGCCGGTCATTTTTCGGCTTTCTCTACTGAGGTGCTCGTCCGGAAGAACCGGGACACAATAGCAGTAGTTCTCCCTGCGCTACCTTAGCCGATATAACGGAACATAAGGCACCAAAACAAGGGATCCGGGCTATCCCAACTGTAGACCCAAGACATGATTCGAGCTGATGCATATAGTGCTATAAGTTCGGGTGCCTTTGTTGAAAGTGTTCGACTTTAGTTGCCATATAGCGGGCGCCATAAGAAGCCCTCGGCAAACCGCCGCACTGTGGTGTACTGGATGCAATTTCAAATAAACATTTATAAGATAAAAAAATGATCAAATAAGAATAATAAGCTGACGCTATATATAATCCCCCATTGACGAAAAATACGTTTAAGCATACGTTTACAATGGGTGCGTTAAGCAGAGATAAAATAGGACTATTTGACATGTCCTATCCAGGGGCAGGCTGTGTCCAGATAGATAAAGCAGGTATAATGATCGTAAATAGATTCTACCTGGGTATTTCCTTCTGTGCACATCGTCTGTTGCCTCCTTGGATCTCTCTTCCCTATGAGTCCGGCAATTTGACTCTTTTGAGGATGCTGCGCTAATGCGGTGTCCTGAAAGGTAAGAGGGAAAGAGTATGAAAGTATTAGGCGGTTACCCGCACTATTGACTGAGTCGCTGATGCGCCTCCGCCTATGCCCATGGTATTTTAAGTGCGTAATTGTGTGCACGTGGCACGAATGCTGCTTTGATGGGGCTTAAGCGGAGGCCGGACTGCTAGTCGCGCTCTTGGCGTGCCTGATGATCCTGTTGCGGGGTGCTCCGGACTCGCTTGACTGTGCTCGAAGTTGTTGTCGCCGGATTGGTTTGTCGGAGAAGGCCGCATTGTACTTCCGCCGCAAGGGCTGCAATATGTTCTTCTGTTCGTAGGGACCGGTCCATATTTTCGTTCACCGTTATGACCCTGCGTGGTCCTGGCATCTTGAGCTTGAGATATGCGTAGTGTGGTACTGCATTGAATCTAGCGAATGCGGTTCGTCCGAGCAGTGCATGGTAACCACTGCGGAAGGGGACGATATCGAAGATTAACTCTTCGCTTCGGAAGTTACCCGGAGATCCGAAGACCACTTCCAATGTTATAGAGCCCGTACAGCGGGCCTCTACTCCAGGAATTACACCTTTAAAGGTGGATTTAGTGGGCTTGATCCTTGAAGGGTCAATGCCCATCTTGCACACTGTGTCCTGGTAAAGCAGGTTCAGGCTGCCGCCACCGTCCATAAGGACGCACGTGAGGTGGAATCCGTCGATGATTGGGTCTAGGTCCAATGCGGCCTAGCCGCCATGACGGATGCTAGTAGGGTGATCCCTACGATCGAAGGTGATCGGACAAGCTGACCATGGGTTGAATTTGGGGGCAACTGGCTCCATCGCATAGACGCCCCTTAGTGCCCACTTCCATTCCCGCTTGGGGATGTGCGTGGCGTAGATCATGTTGACTGTTTTCACCTGGGGGGGGGGGATTTCTTTTGGCCCCCCGTGTTCGGACGTCGAGGCTCCTCGTCATTTTCGTTGTGCAGCCCCTTGTCCTTGTCTTCGGCGTTTATCTTGCCGGCCTGTTTGAATACCCAGCAATCTCTATTGGTGTGGTTGGCTGGCTTGTCCGGGGTGCCATGAATTTGGCACGAGCGCTCTAGTATGCGGTCCAGACTGGACGGTCCCTGATTATTTCTTTTGAACGGCTTCTTCCACTGATCGGGCTTGGATACACTGAATCCGGCGTTGACTGCCGTGTCTTCCGTGCTGTCCCCGTTGTTCCATCGCTTATGTCTGTTACGCCGTGGCTTGCCGTTATTGTCGCGGCCATCCGAATTGCCAGGTTGTGGCGTAGTGCTGCTGCGAGCCAGCCAACTGTCCTCGCCCACGCAAAAGAGGGTCATTAGTGTTGTGAGAGCTGCCATGGACTTGGGTTTTTCCTGGCCGAGGTGCCGAGCGAGCCACTCGTCACGGATAATATGCTTGAAAGCCGCTAGGGCTTCGGCGTCCGGACAATCAACTATTTGGTTCTTTTTAGTTAAGAACCGAGTCTAGAATTTCTTGGCTGACTCTCCGGGCTATTGAGTGATGTGGCTCAAGTCATTGGCGTCAGGTGGTCGCACATATGTGCCCTGGAAGTTGTCGAGGAATGCGTCTTCCAGGTTTTCCCAACTGCCAATGGAATTTGCTGGCAGGCTGTTTAGCTAGTGTCGGGCTGGTCCTTTGAGCTTGAGGGGAAGATATTTGATGGCGTGTAGACCGTCTCCGCGGGCCATGTGAATGTGGAGAAGGAAATCTTCGATCCACACTGCGGGGTCTGTTGTGCCATCGTATGATTCAATGTTTACGGGTTTAAACCCTTCTGGGAATTCATGGTCCATTACTTCATCGATGAAGGTAGGGGTGCGCGCGCCTGCGTCGGGCTATGTGGCTACGCAGGTCGAATTGCTCTGGGTGGCTATATTCGGTCCGACCGGACTTGTTGAAGGTGTGTCCGGCATGACGGTCCTCGTCGCGTACTGAGGCGCGCCCCCGCGATCCGTAGATCGATCTTGGCTGTCCCGTTTTGTTGCCCCGGACCGTAGTATGTTGGCGTGGGGGTGTTGGCTGGTATGCGGACTGGTATGCCATTTTATCCCGGCCACGAGGTGGCCGGTCAGCCGTATGGTGCTCGAGTCCGTATTCCTCGGCTGCCAGGACTTCCGTCCATCTATCTGTGAGCAGGTCTTGATCTGCTTGGAGTTACTGCTGTTTCTTTTTCAGGCTCCTCGCAGTGGCTATAAGTCGACGCTTGAAGCGTTCCTGCTCTATGGGATCCTCAGGCACGCCAAACTCGTCGTCGCCGAGGCTAATATCGTCTTCGGAGGGGCGCAAGTAGCTGTCCTCCTCCGGGTATTCGTCCGTCGCCTGTTCTTCTGGGCTGACCTGCTCATCCTCCTGTTCGGCCTGCTTGAAGGCGGGCTGATCAGGGTTGTATTCTTCTTCGGCACCATCCGGATTGTTTTCGTCTCCTGGGCCGGTATTGGTGTGGCGGGGCTTGGAGTGGCGTCGACGGCACCCATTCTTTGCTTTTTTCCTGAGGTTTTATCCTCCGTTGCCTCATCGCCATTTGTTTCCTTCGGAGTGTCCACCATATATATATCATAAGAAGAGGTGGTTGTCCACTGCCCAGTGAGCGGTGGTTCATGTTCTTCTCCTGCATCGTCGTCCATACCGTCGATGTCTTTAGAGTCGAAGTTCAGTGCCTCGGTTAAGTCGTCGACCGTGGCAATGAAGTGGGTGGTGGGTGGGCAACGAATTCCTTCGTCGTCTGCCTCCCACTTGAGCCGGACATAGTTCGGCGAAGAGCCTCCTGACAAAGAGAGAGACTTCAATGAGTTCAACATGTCACCAAAGGGCGAGTGCTGGAAGATATCCGCAGCGGTGAACTCCATTACTGGAGCCCATCCTGGCCCAGCGGGCTCTGGAGTGTGCGGACTGGAACCAACGTCCGGATACGAACCCGGGGGTTCGGAGTCACAGGCCACCATAGAGGCAAGACCCGTGTTCGGCTCCACCGTTGATGAGTGCGCGACCTGGGGGGCGGGGTCCATCCCTCCGTCCTTAGGCAGCACAACCTGCTCCGGATCTAGGTCCGGAGATACTACGGGGGCGATACCCCGAGCTTCGTCCGATGGCAGGTCTAAGCCGTGCTCGTCGAGACTGTCCGGTGCTCCTGGCATAGGTCCAAATCCATCGAAGATCAAATCTCCGCGGATATCCGCCGTGTAGTTCAGGTTTCCGAACCTGAACTGGTGGCCAGGGGCGTAGCTGTCGATCTGCTCCAGATGGCAAGCGAGTTGGCTGCATCTGGCGGCCGCCGAACACGTAAGATCTGTCCGGGAGGAAAGTCTCGCCCGACAACGCTCGTTGATGATGATCGAAGGAGCCATCGAGCCCGACAATGACGACACAGAGGAACTCTCAATGAAAGCACCAACGCCGGTGTCAAACCGCGGATCTCGGTAGGGGGTCCCGATCTGCGTCAAGGCTGATGGTAACAGGAAGCAAGGGACACAGATGTTTACCTGTGTTGGGCCCTCTCGATGGAGGTAAAACCCTACTTCCTGCTTGATTAATATTGATGATATGGGTAGTACAAGAGTAGATCTACCACGAGATCATAGAGGCTGAACCCTAAGAGCTAGCCTATGATGGTATGATTGTAATTGTGATCGGCCTTCTAAGGACCAACCTCTACGGTTTATATTGGCACCGGAGAGGGCTAGGGTTTACATGGAGTCGGTTACAAGGAAGGAAATATAATATCCAGATCGCCAAGCTTCCCTTCTACGCCAAGGAAAGTCCTATCCGGACACGGGCCGAAGTCTTGAGTCTTGTATCTCCACGCTTCAATAGTCCAGACGTTGTACACAGTCCGGCTGTCCGGATACCCCCTAATCCAGGACTACCTCAACGGTGATGGTCTTCGCCTAAGCACTACGAAAATATGACCGAAGGCATAAACAGTGGAGGGGGGCAGATGGCTAGGAAATTTTTCTGGAGTGTGCTAGGGGTGCCCCCACATATATATAGGTGGGAGGGAGAGGGGAGGCAGCCAGGGTGCGCCCCAAGTAGGATCCGAATCCTACTTGGGGTTTCCCCAAGAGCCCCCCTTCCATAAAACACCGGAGAGAAAAAGGGGTGGTGGAGATAGAAGGAAGGGGGGCCGAACCCCTCTTTTCTTTGTCCCAATCGCCCCCCTACCATAGGGGGGGGGGCGCCACCCCTTGTGGGCTGGTGTGCTCCCCACTCATGTCCCATATGGCCCATATATTCTCCCGCGGATGTCCGGTAACCCCTCCGGTACTCCGATAAATACCCGATACCTTCCAGAATGCTTCCGGTATCTGAATATCATCGTCCTATATATCAATCTTTACCTCTCAACCATTTCGAGACTCCTCGTCATGTCCGTGATCTCATCCGGGACTTCGAACAACATTAGGTCACCAAATCACATAACTCATATAATACTATATCATCAACGAACGTTAAGCATGCGGACCCTACGGGTTCGACAACTATGTAGACATGACCGAGACACCTCTCGGATCAATAACCAATAGCAGAACCTGGATGCTCATATTGGCTCCTAGGTATTCTATGAAGATCTTTATCGGTCGAACCGTTATGACAACATACGTAATTGCCTTTGTCCATCAGTATGTTACTTGCCCGAGATTCGATCGTCGATATCTACATACCTAGTTCAATCTCGTTACCCACAAGTCTGTTTACTCGTTTCGTAATACATCACCTCGTGACTAACTCCTTAGTCATTTGCTTGCAAGCTTATGATGTGTATTATCGAGAGGGCCCAGAGTTACCTCTCCGATACTCGGAGTGACAAATCCTAATCTCGATCTATGCCAACTCAACAAACACCTTCGAAGATACCTTTAGAGCATCTTTATAATCACCCAGTTATTTTGTGACGTTTGATAGCACACAAGGCATTCCTCCGGTATCCGGGTTGCATATTCTCATAGTCAAAGGAATATTTATTTGACATGAAGAAAGCAATAGCAATAAAACTGAACGGTCATAATGCTAGGCTAACGGATGGGTCTTGACCATCACATCAATCTCCTAATGATGTGATCCCGTTATCAAATGACAACTCATGTCCATGGTTAGGAAACCTTAACCATCTTTGATCAACGAGCTAGTCAAGTAGAGGCTCACTGATATGTCTCCAACGTATCTATAATTTTTGATTGGTCCATGCTACTTTATCTACTGTTTTAGGCAATATTGGGCTTTATTATCCACTTTTATATTATTTTTGGGACTAACCTATTAACCGGAGGCCCAGCCAGATTTTTGTTTTATGCCTATTTCAAAGTGTTTCGAGGAAAAGGAATATCGACGAGTCAAACGAACGAAATCAACTGGAGAAGTTATTTTGGAAGGAAACCCACCGATGGACTTGGACCCCACGCCGAAGATACGGAGGTGCACACGATTGTGGGGCGCGCCCTCCCCCGGGCGCGCCCCGCCTCGTGGGGCCCCGTAGCTCCACCGACGTTCTCCTTTCACCCATATATACCCACGCACTCCTAAAACTTCCGAACAGAAGATAGATTGGGAGTTCCGCCGCGCAAGCCTCCGAACCACCAAAACCAATCCGGACCCCTTTCCGGTACCTGCCGGGGGGATCCATCTCCGTGGCCATCTTCATCATCCGGCGCCTCCATGACGAGGAGGGAGAAGTTTACCCTTGGGGCTGAGGGTACGCATCAGTAGCTATGTGTTTGATCTCTCTCTCGTGTTCTTGAGGTGATACGATCTTGATGTATCCCGAGCTTCGCTATTGTAGTTGGATCTTATGATGTTTCTCCCCCTCTACTCTCTTGTGATGAATTGAGTTTCCCCTTTGAAGTTATCTTATCGGATTGAGTCTTTTATGAACACTTGATGTATGTCTTGCCGTGATTACCTGTGGTGACAATGGGATATCATGTGCCACTTGATGTATGTTTTGGTGATCAACTTGCGGGTTTCGTGACATTTGGGAACCTATGCATAGGGGTTGGCACACGTTCTTGATTCTCCGGTAGAAACTTTGGGGCACTCTTTGAAGTACTTTTATGTTGGTTGGATAAATCTGAGATTGTGTGATGCATATCGTATAATCATGCCCACGGATACTTGAGGTGACAATGGAGTATCTAGGTGACATTAGGGTTTTGGTTGATTTGTATCTTAAGGTGTTATTCTAGTACGAACTCTTTTATAGATTGATCCGAAAGAATAGCTTTGTGGTGGTTTCGTACCCGACCATAATCTCTACGTTTGTTCTCCGCTATTAGTGGCTTTGGAGTGACTCTTTGTTGCATGTTGAGGGTTTGTCATATGTTCTATCTATGTTATTATTGTTGAGAGAACTTGCACTAGTGAAAGTATGAACCCTAGGCCTTGTTTCCTATCATTGCAATACCGTTTACGCTCACTTTTATCATTAGTTACCTTGCTGTTTTTATTATTTCAGATTAGAAAAACCTATATCTACCGTCCATATTGTACTTGTATCACCATCTCTTCGCCGAACTAGTGCACCTATACAATTTACCATTGTATTGGGTGTGTTGGGGACACAAGAGACTCTTTGTTATTTGGTTGCAGGGTTGCTTGAGAGAGACCATCTTCATCCTACGCCTCCTACGGATTAATAAACCTTAGGTCATCCACTTGAGGGAAATTTGCTACTGTCCTACAAACCTGTGCACTTCCAGGCCCAACAACGCCTACAAGAATAAGGTTGTGTAGTAGAAATCACTCACTAGGGACATGGTGTTTGTTTATGTATTCACACATGTATTAAGGTTTCTGGTCAATACAATTCTAGCATGAATAATAAACCTTTATCATGAAAAAGGAATTATAAAATAACAACTTTATTATTTCCTCTAGGGCATATTTCCTTCACTTCATCATCCCGGCGGCCACCATGATGAGGAGGGAGTAGTCCACCCTCGGGGTTGAGGGTTTGTACCAGTAGCTATGTGTTTAATCTCTCTCTCTCTCTCTCATGTTCTTGAGATGGCACGATCTGGATGTATCGCGGGCTTTGTTAATATAGTTGGATCATATGGTGTTTCTTCCTCTCTATATTGTTGTGATGAATTGAGTTTTCCCTTTGAGATTTCATTCTTGTCGGATTGAATACTTTTATGGATTTGAGAACACTTGATGTATGTCTTGCTATGAATATCCGTGGTGGCAATGGGGTATCATATTGATTCACTTGATATGTGTTTTGGCACTCAACTCGCGGATTCCCGAGGTGACAATGGGGTAATCTTTGCATAGGGGTTGATGCACGTTCTCGTCTTTTGTTTCTCCAGTAGAAATCTTGGGCACTCTTTGAGGTTCTTTGTGTTGGATTGAGTATTACGAATCTGAATTTGCTTTGGCATTATTTTAGCGTGAACTCTTGATGGATCGATCGGAAAGAATAACTTAGTGTTATTTTAGTACGAACTCTTGATATATCGACCGGAAAGAATAACTTAGTGTCATTTTAGTACGAACTCTTGGATTGATCGATCGGAAAGAATAGCTACAAACAATTTCTTCTTATGTTCTCCACTAGATAGGAACTTTAGAGTGATTCTTCATCGTACGTTGGGGATGGTTATATGATCCAATTATATTAGCATTGTTGAGAGATTGCACTAGCGAAAGTACGGACCCTAGGCCTCATTTTCAAGCATTGCAATACCGTCTGTGCTCCATTTTATCAATTGCTACCTTGCTATTTTTTATTGTTCCTATTACAAAAATCAATATCTGCTATCATTACTACGCTTGTATCACCATCCCTTCGCTGAACTAGTGCACCTATACAAATTGCCATTGTATTTGGTGTGTTGGGGACACAAGAGACTTTTTATTATTTGGTTGCTGGGTTGTTTGAGAGAGACCATCTTCATCCTACGCCTCCCAGGGATTGATAAACCTTAGGTCATCCACTTGAGGGAAATTTGCTACTGTCCTACAAAACTCTGTGCTTGGAGGCCCAACACGAGTCTACAAGAACAAGTTGTGTAGTAGACATCAGTTGACGTTGGAGATACCCTTACTACGTGTTTGCTTGTGGTAATTAGAGAATTATAGGGGTACAAGACTTCAAATATATTGTTTGGTTAGGGTATTAAGAATTTATAAAGAAATAGATATGGGACTTGAGACTTCACCTCCTACTGTTTTATTAACATGAGAGGAGGGTGAAATTGAGAGGGAATTGTTTTAGTGAGTCAATCTTAACCCTTCATCATAACTATGTCAACTTGCCTAGTCTAGTCCATCATCAATTCCCATGAACCAAACAAGGGAATACAAATTCTCCTCAAATTCTCACACATAATTTCTATCATGCGCCAAACAACGGATTGAGAATAAAACCAGTCATCCCATATCTAATCTCAATACAACTCCCCACTCTAAACTTTCATTCCCCTTCCCAAATATTGCCAAACGCGTTGTTCCAGTCGAGAACTCTCTGCTGCCTTGGCCCTTCGTTATTGGGCCAAACCTCGGGCCCAAGCCCTTCGCCGGTTCTATGTGTATCTAAACACTTCAAACCTTTTTATGTAAATAAAAAAATCAAATAAATGAGCTTTATTGTAAATGATAAGGATTCAAAACTTATTATAGAGTGTCAACAGGGAAAGGAGGGGTGTACTTAAGCAAGAACCGATGCCTAGACGTGTTGCAACATTAGCATCCCCTCTAGAACTTTCCAAGCAGACTAACGCACCATATTGGCGTGTGTACCGAGCCCTACCGCGCAACTCAGGAGCATCCACTATCACGAGTGTTAATGAAAAAAACCTTGATTGGGAGCTCCGCCACAAAAATTCAGAATGATTAGCAAGTCGGGGAAGCATCTTGCACCATCAATGAGCAAAGATGAACCGAGACATCACAAGAGCACGAAGCTCGGCGCAACACAACAGCAGCCATGAGCGGGTCTTGAGCATGCACATCAATAGGGATTAGACACCTCCATGAGGGGAAAAGAGATGGTTGCCCTACAATGCCAAAGGCACTACCGTTAAACCCCAAAGTACATCACCGAACAACCGTTGTTGACCCCAAGCTGACCGCACCACCACCATTGTCAAGGCCACACTGGTCCCTCTAGTTGACCCCTACTCCAAAAATGATACCCAGAAGAGGGGTGCGACACAAGGCACCGCCATCATCCAATCCGAGAGAGAACGAATATGAGGTTCCCCTCGAAGTATGGGAAGATAGGATAGAGGATCACATCACCACAACAACGCCTTCAAGAAGGCAGCTACACCCACGGACGTCGCCATCGCGTGTTTCAACCGTAGTCACAGATAGACTTTCACCTGGCATTGTCTCCCACGCCTCAGATCCAGACGGCCTGCCACATCCACTACCCACCCACCACCAACCTTCAGCCTTCCACGGTGCTTAGTCGTGCTGCTAGCAGCAAGCCGCTACCCCGCCACTGAGCATCAATCACCACAGCGCCCCACTGCTCATTGTGGCTCACCCAAACCAACAAGAACACCAGATCTGGGCGGGCCTAGGCTAGGGTGTCTCACACATCCTCCTCTTTTCATGCTCCACTGCTCCTGGTCAACAACCTAGCACCGCACGAGCTTGCGTTCCACAAGGGCAGCGAACTTTCCAAACATGTGTCTGACGACGGACAAGCTTCGCATGAGCGAGTGTATCATAGCCAACGAGCCCAAGGTGTACACCCCAATGATGTCAAGAGCGGACAAGGCAAAGGTTGCATGTCTTAGCTTTGCTAGTGTTGCTCAGGCATTCTTGGCTCGATTGGATGAGTTTGCTTACGCGTGCCTGAATGGCCTTGATGCTCCACCAGATCTGCAGAGGCGCTATCATCGTTGGCTAGCTGTGCGGTGCTACCTGTGATAGGCATTGTGATTTCCCCTAAGAGGAAGGGTGATGTAGTATAATAACAAATAGTATTTCCATTAGTATAGAATCAAGGTTAATCGAACCAATAGGAGATTCACTCAAACAACTGTCGACATTACCTACACACACAAACAAATACTTGCACCCAAAACGGGCAAGAGGGTTGTCAATCCCCTTGTACTCGTTAGTTGCAAGGATTAATTCTGATAGTGGTAGATATATAAATTACAAAACTGAGTAAAAATAAATAAATTACAACAAGGTATTTAGGATTTTAGTAATATAAGGTGAATGGACCCGAGGGCCATAACTTTCACTAAAGGCATCTCTCTCGAGAACATAGCAAACGGTGGGTACACAAATTACTGTTGGGCAATTGATAGACAAGCGCAAAGTTATGATGTTATTCATGGCATGATCAGGACATATGCATTACATCCGTGGCAAGTAGCCCGTTAAACTTACTAACGCCTACTACTATTACTCCACTTCGAGTGTGCGTCTATGCTTGCCTCTCTACGTATTAAGTTAATGACAAATAGAGTAATGCTTTAAGTATGATGGCATAATATAGATAAAATAAGATCAATCAATATGATCAAACCCCATCTTTTATCCTTACTAGCAATAATACAAATACGTGGCTTGCTACCCCTTCTGTCACGAGGTGAGGACACACGCAAGATTGAACCAACTACTACGCACCACTTCCACTAAATGCCTAATCATCAACTTGGCCAAAGACAACTCATAGATCAGAAAGCATTACATAGCTATAACAATCACACAAAATAAGTTTAGAAATAACTCAATTAATTTCAATAAATAATCTGATCATACACCCCACAATTCATCGAATTCCAACAAACACACCGCATAAAAGGATTACATCATATCGATCTCCAATGAGAACATTGTATTGAATATCATGGAAAGAGAGAGAGAGAGAGAGCCATCTAGCTACTGCTATGGACCCATAGGTCCTGTGAGGAAATACT
The DNA here is from genome assembly GCA_021605205.1 of Aegilops longissima. Taxonomy (NCBI): domain Eukaryota; kingdom Viridiplantae; phylum Streptophyta; class Magnoliopsida; order Poales; family Poaceae; genus Aegilops; species Aegilops longissima. The sequence goes on from CM038681.1 coordinate 520,678,904, forward strand.
CACACATCATTAGAGGTGCAACAAGATTAATGTAGAGGCACTCCATGATTGATTCCCTATCCGACAGAGTACCAGCGGAGGCCTCCAGATGGGATCACGGAAGAACAGAGGTTTACGGCGGCAGAATAATTGTTTCGGGTCTCGCTCTAGGGATTTTGGAATATTTGGGAACTTATAGCGCTGAAATTAGGTCAGACAGAGCCACGAGGGTCCCACAAGGGGGGCACGGCGCGCTTACCCCCATGGGCGCGTCATGCTGCTTTGCCATCTCCTTGTCTGGATTCCGGACCAGGGTCTCTTTTGGTCTAGAAAAAATCGTCAAAAAGTTTCATCGTGTTTGGACCTTGTTTGGTATGGATTTTCTGTAAATAAAAAAGATGTAGAAAACAACAACTAACACTTGGCACTAAGTTAATAGGTTAGTTCCCCAAAATGATATAAAATGATGTATAAGGCATACAAGATTGATAATATAATATCATGAAAAAATAAAAAAAATAGATACTGTGGAGACGTATCAGCATCCGCAAACTTAATTCATACTCGTCCTCGAGTGAGTAAATGATAAAAACAAAATTTGTAATGTTGAATGCTACCTAACATGTCTTATCATGTAATTTCTTTTTACGGTATGAACATTGAGAAACATGAAGTAATAAATCTACCCCTAATAATAAAGCGTGTCGCGCCGTTTTGCCAAAAAGTTCCTGTAGTTTGTTGAAAACAACCTGCAGTCCTATTTTAAGTGGCAAAACGAAACATTTTTCAAATTTTACACAAAACCCCCTACACTTTTATATAATCAACCGGCAGTACACATTTGAGTGACAAATTGAATTTTTGTTGCATTTTTACAGAAACGCCATGTCTTTTATACTGCTTATGTCCCATAATATAAGAACATTTTTTGACACTAGTGTAGTATGAAAAAGGTTCTTATATTATGGGATGGAGGGAGTACTAATTAACCCGCAGTCTATATAAAACAAATGTTTTTTTCAAATATCCATATCTTTTAACCCATAACTCCAATTTTAACATGTTATATATGAAATTTGATTAGAAAATGTGTAGAATCCGAATATGATATTATTTCTTACCTATTAACCTTTTTAATATTCTATTTAGAGTGAAATCTTAATAAATAGTGCACAAATAAGTTGGAGACAAAATAAATGTAGCAAGACAAAATATCCATATCTTTTAAACCATAACTCCAATTTTAACATGTTACATATGAAATTCGATTAAAAATGTGTAGAATCCAAATATGATGTTATTTTTTTACCTCTTAACCGTTTTTAAATGCTATTTAGAGTGACAACTTAATAAATAGTGCACAAACAAGTTGGACACGAAATAAATGTATCAAGACAAAATATCCATATCATTTAAACCATAACTCCAATTTTAACATGTTATATATGAAATTTGACTAGAAAAATGTGTAGAATCGAAATATGATGTTATTGTTTACCTCTTAACCATTTTAAAATGCTATTTAGAGTGAAACCTTAATAAATAGTGCACAAACAAGTTGGAGACGAAATAAATTAGCAAGAGAAAAACCTCATCCTATGCCACAAGAGAGACGGATTATGATTTACTACATTGAAGCACGTTGTGGTTCTGAAAGCACTATGATCATCGTATGCGAGAATGCGATGATGGACAAATGACAACAAGATGGGATGTCATGTTGAAATAAAGAACATAGACCTATTGGTTTCTGGACTCATGATTATTTGGGTTACGGGCATGTGGTATTTTTTGAGAAAATTCCTTATTGACACTATCTTAAAATCTGCTTCCTTATTTGACACTGGAAAAGTTTTTCTTCCCTATTTGACACAAATTCTAAATTGTATTCCCTATATGACATTTCCGTCCATTTTGAGCCTAAATGACACCTGAAAAGACTCTTTTGCCCCTCATGTGGTATGTGTGTGGCGGGCAATAGCGCACACACGCAACATCAGTGCGAGGGCAGGAGCACACACGCAACAACACATACACATGCACAACACACACACAACAACACGCCCGCGCGCGTGCACACACACACACACGCAACAACTGTAGCGACCCGACCCGAATGGATCAAGTCTCTGTGCTTTCGTGTCATCCCTGGATCGGTATGCTGACACACACAGTACTCGAAGGATTTATAACAGAGGTAAATCACATGTATAAAGTAACGTAAATACTATTACCTCGATCCAAATATATAGCGGAAGCAACAAGGTTGTGGATTCCCATCAACACCAACGGCAAAATTGAGTATAGGAAATCGTAACCCTAACGTATCACTTACTGTCGTTCGAAAATTCTGCAACATGAAAAGTTGCAGCCAAAACGGGTCAAGCACATGGAATATGCTTGGCAATGTAACACATAGAGAGTAATGAAAGAATAAGCCTATACTACATGCATATATGGCTGGTGGAAAGCTCTATGGTTACAGATTTTTTGAAAAGCAAATTTTTCCCTCTTGCAAAGGAATAAATTTATTTAACTATCATGGTGGTTGTTAAACATTGAGAATGGTTGACAGCATTCTCAATCCCAATTAAAAGTACTCATTAAACCCAAACAAATTATATTAAGTAATGTGATGAGATCAACAGGATATCCGGTACTAGATACTCAAAATTGTCCATAACCGGGACACGGCTAACCATGATTAGTTTGTACACTCTGCAGAGGTTTATGCACTTTTCCCCACAAGACTCGATCGCCTCCGTTGGTTTCTCGCACTACATGGTGTTTGAGAAAGCGGATGACCGAGACATAGTCTTTCGAAGCGCTAGCACCTTACATGTGGGTAGACCGTACCAACCTACACCCCTACATCTCGCTAGTCTGCCCGTAAGAGTTCGCACAACTTAGTCAACTACGCCAGAGCCCATAATGGCTTGTGGCTGCACACGGAAGTTTCTAGTTTGAATAATCTCATGATCCCTTTGGGCTGGGTGGCGGTCCGAAGAAATCAGCAAATCTGTCTACCTGTGTGCCTTGACAGCAAGTCTGGAATAGCCAGTGCATCAATCCACCCAGATATGTGTTTAAGTTGCCACCTTAGATAAACCATTAATTATCAATCTCACATCTGTCATGGATATTCACTTAAACCCAATCCACGTCTACGAGCATAGCATGGCGTAATAAGCAAACGTAGAAGTAACTCCCAAAGGTTTCATAAGTAAAACAGGTAATAGGTACTACCTCAATCTACTTCCCATCCCACAATTTAATTAGATCCTAATCATGCAAGTGTTTGAGGGTTGATCTAATGCATAAAAACTGGGTATGAGAAGGGTATGATCAAAGTGTTACTTGCCTGCAAAGTTGATGAAGATGATTCGCACTCAAAACTCTTGATAGCTCTACTCGTCACACTCCGGTCAATCTATCGTAATCAAGCAATAGTAACCACACATAAGCAATCACTCAAAAGATCGGAAAGAACGAAGAAAACAATTCGGAAAACGTCAAAACCAAATCAAATAACTCTTGCAACATAAAACAATTTCTAACAGTACCAAAATTATGTGAATTTGGCCTTATCAGAAAGTTTAGGTCAAGAGCTTCGATTAGCAAAAAGAATCAACTAAATCAGAGTTACGAAACTCAAGTTATGATCAAACGAAGTTCAAATACAAATCTGTTTGAATTCAAATTTTAAAACTTTCAAAAACATGTTTGATTTGTATTACTGGATATAGGAGATCATAACGAAGAAGTGGGCGTTGGTTTCGTTGGATTCCGACTTACGAGTAAAAAGTTATGATCGTTTGAAGATTAGGGACTACAGATAGGTCCATGACGGAAATTAAAAATAAAAAGAAAAATCTATCGAGCGAACGCTCGCTAAACTCCAATAACTCCAAATAACTCCAAATTGAAAATTAAAAAGTTACCCTATTTCTCATATATTTTATTTTTGGAGAAAAATAATTTGAATAAAACTCCAATAACTCCAAATTGAAAATAAATTCAAAAGAACTTTGAATTTTAATTCTTTGAAACTCCCAACTCCTATTTTATATGTTTTGAAGAAGTCATTTTATCTTCGCTCGTGAAAATCATTCAGTTGCATAAAGTTTCAGAATTGGAAATATTTTCCAAATGAAATTCAAATATTTTCAGCACCCCTTGTCATTTAAATAAATGGAAGAAGTCATGTCATCTTCTCTCCAGGGTTTTGTGATGAAAAGAATTTGAATTCCCGAAGATCATAGAAGAAAAATGAAAGTTTGGGAAAGTCCTTTTATTCCCTCTCATCTAACTTTCAAAAAGTTTCGAATTCACTCACTTTCAGTCAATCAATCAAGCAATCAATCAAATCTATCTATTTGTTTATAACATTCCAAAATTTAGAATTTTGGGATGTTACAACAACACACATGCACACGCACACACACGCTGCAACACACACGCACACAGCACACACACACATGCACACACACGCAGCAGCAGCACACACGCAGGCAGCACATAGGCACGCAACAGCACACACACGCGCGCACGTACACACGCAGTAGCAAACACACACGCAACAACACACATGCACACACACATGCAGCAGCAACACACATGTGCGCATGCACCCACACACGCAACAGCACACACGAACGCACACACATACCGCATGAGATGCAAAATCGCCTTTTCAGGTATCATTTAGGCTCAAAATGGACGGAAGTGTCGTATAGGGAATAAAATTTAGGACTAGTGTCAAATAGGGAAGAATTTTTTTTCCAGTGTCAAATAAGGAACCAGATTTTAACACAGTGTCAAATAAGGAATTTTATCTATTTTTTTCTCCCGTTGCAACGCACGGGCTCTTTTGCTAGTTTATACCTACTTATAAAGCAAGGTGCGTTTCTTCGATTTTTTCATCCGTTCACCGCCGAAAAGTTATTTTCCTATCCGAGGTGGTACTGAATTTTTGTGTGTCTGTTTGCTAGAAAATAATAAATATTTTTCATACATGGGCCATGCACGATGTGGCCCGTCGAAGTCAGGCCATGTATTTCCCTGCGCACACAGCTGGGAAACCCTATTTACCGCACATGGCAACAAATAGTCTGACCTTCGCACAAGGCGCAAGGCTGTGCCGACCCGTATTCTTTGTTTCTGTGTTTTATTTCTATTTTACTATTTGTTCCTTTCTCTAATTATTTTTTTCTTTTTTCCTACAAACTTTAGACTTTTTACATTTCGATTTGTGTTTTCAATTTTTAGAAAATAATTCCGAATTCCAGAATATTGTTTCTGTTTTAAAAAAAGTTCAAAACTTGAAATTTTGTTCTCATTTCAAGTTTCTTGGAAATTACAAAAACAATCCAATTTTTCAAAAATGTTTGTGTTTTCCAAAAAAATGAGATTCAAAATAAATTGTATTTTAGAAAATGTTCCATTTTTTCAAAAAAAATTTGTGTTCTCCAAAACAAATTGAGATTTCAAAATATAATTGGATGTTTAGTGAAATGTTCCAAATTCTGTAAATACGCTTGTTTAGTGAAATGTTCACAAATTCAAAATAATAATCATGGTTAAAATAGACACATTTCATAAATTATTATAAATGTTCAAAACATGTTCTTGGTTTAATACATTGTTCCCAAATTCAAAAAAGTTAGTGCTTTTTTAAAATTTCATGTTTTCAATAAATATTTGTGAATTTTAAAAGAATCTTCCTATTTCAAATGTTCTTCATTTTTTCCAAAATGAACGAAATTTTCTGCCTTACAAACACATGTCCTTTTGGTGCCTGCCAGTGGGCTGGCCCAGACGCAAACTATTGTGTGCCCCATGCGCTATTTCACGATAAAAGAGTATGATTTTTGGCTATAATTGAAAGAAATTGTGGGCACAAGCTAATAAAAGAGAATATGTTGAATTGGATCTAATGAAAAGAACTGTAGGCACGTGACCGCTAAAATAATGAAAGAGAATAAACCCTGATAAAAAAGGGACTGCCTGGTTATGCGTGGATTATGCTAATGAAACTTGATTTATGCACTGCAATTAGTAATACATCCAGTTACATCGTAGTAGGAGAGAGTGGCGAAGCAACCATGCCCTGAAGGTCGCCGCGCAGCCACCAAATGAGGAGGGGGCCACAAGCCCGACACGAGGGCGAACCCAAAGGAAAAAAGACATGAGTTGGTTGGTCGTCGCCACGTCGACTAACTCCACCACTATCAAGATCTCGCAGGCCAAACATGATCCGAGAGAAGACCACAACTCCTCGCTCTATCGCCCCACTACTATGCAGACTGTTTTTTGTGCACACGTCAATTATCTCTTCCATTGCTTCTCAAAAGAATATCTCTACCATTGTACGCACGAGCATATGTGCCAGTATCAACATAATAATATTCATTAATACTACAAAATAATCATTACTCCTTAAAATATACGATAATTCACGAATGTTACCTCTACTCATTGAATTATGTAAGCATGGCATGACTCTATCTTCCTAACACAAGTACAAATCATGGGCACCCCGGTGCCAAACCAAGCAATTGTATCATACTTTTTTTTGCTTCAACATTTTCAACTTCACTCCATTCTTGAGCGTGAGCCATGAACTTAGCACTTTGGATGGCATAGAGAACGATGATAGGGGTTCATAATGGAACACAAAAATAAATAAAGTCTTGCATCAACTAGGCCGATCGTTAGGCAATGGAGACACATTTCAATCGATATCAATGCTAGGAGTAGGGATTGCTATGCAACGGATGCACTAGAAATATAAGTATATGAAAGTTCACTACAAAAACTAAGTGGGTGTGCATCCAACTTGCTTGTTCTTAAAGACCTCGAGCATTTGAGGAAGCCCATCATCGGAATATACAAGCCAAGTTCGATAGTGTAAAAATTTCCACAAGTATATGAAAGTGACAAATTATGGAGACTCTCTATATGAAGAACATGGTTCTACTTTAAAGCACAAGTGTGGTAAAGGATAGTAGTGTGCCCACTCTCTTTCTCTCATTATCTTTTTGTTTTTGTTTCTTTTCTCTTTTTTTAGAACAATCTCATGGACTGTCACGACCCCGATCCTAAGTCACACCGATCTAGCATGTAACACATCATATCACTTTGCGGCCTCACACACGGTGCCACCTTACCTGGCCCAAGACCGTTTGAGTCTTTAGACTCACGTATATGATAGTGTCGCTAGCATCCATATGTCAAAGAACCCGGGCCGACATGACTAGTGGTAAATCCAAAGTGGCACTAACTTACAGGGACATGCATACATGACCCAGCAACGAACGTGTCGGTCATCAGAGAGTGAATCCAGACTGTAGCAGCTGGGCTAACAGGACTCCGGAGAATCCGGGCTGTAGCAGGCTAATAGGACTCCGGTAGACACCGCGTGACATTTCCAAGGGACGGAACACGGAACGAAGAAGGACACATGCCGGCCAGCCTAAGTGTTCCGGAGCAGTAGCAAGCTACCATGGCTCAGTGGAAGCACTAGGAGACATTTCCCGGTAAGAGAGGCTACCAAGGATAAACAACTAGGTTGTCGGATCCCACACATACCAAGCATTTCAAATCATACACACAATATGCTCGATATGTGCAAATACAACATGGCATCACAACAAAACTCTACAACTCAAAGTATTTATTCATTAGGCTCCGAGGAGCCAAGTATTACAAACATGGGTCTCATGACCCAACATACAGAGCATACAAGCAACAAGCGGAAGCATAAACATGTGTGAGTACAGACAACTACAAATGAAAAAGGCTGAGAAGCCTGACTATCTACAAGACCCTCCCAAGGGTAATAGATCGTAGCTGAGGTAACAAGATAAACATCGAAGTCCACGCGGAACTACTAGTGAGACTGAAGCCTCTCTGCAAAAACATAAATTAAGCAAACATGAGTACAAATGTACCCAGCAAGACTTACATCAGAGCTTGCTACATATGCATCAGTATCAACAAAGGGGGGTGGTGGAGTTTAACTGCAGCAAGCCAGCTTTGACTCGGTAGCTATCCTGATCTACGACTGCAAGTAACTCTTTTGAGGTGGTGCACACGAGTTCACATATTCACCATATCAATACACCACTATGGATCCGCTCCCGTCCCCTACGAGAAGGCCATCCATAGCACTCACGCTTATCTTGCGCGTTTCAGAGTATCCACTTTCACTTGTCTATGAATTGTACAGGCAACCCAGAAGTCCTTTACCGCGGATGCGGCTATTCGAATAGATGATGTTAACCTTGCAGGGGTGTACTTCTTCACACACGCTCTCACCACTTACCACCGTGTACACGTCGTGTATTTCGGCAACCTTCAAGCAGAAGCCTGGCAAGGGAGTCGACCACGACCTGACTAACCACGCAAGTCTCTAGTCCAGATTTATCTCCTATTCGGGTTCCATCCGCAAGGAAATCCGACCGGGGTGTCGCTCACGCCCCAAACGATGTGCGCAGGGTTCCCAAGCCCACCTCGCCAGATGGATCTACGCTTGGTGAAAGTGCGTTATATCGACTAGAGGGGGATGAATAGGCGATTTTTATGAATTCTTCACTAAGGAATTTGCAGGTGAGGAAATTGCTTAGCGAAGAACTACTTGCAGCGTAATAAGTACTCAAAAGTAAACATAACATAATACAAGCATGGTCATCATGATGAAATGATGACAAGCACAGAGTACAGAAAGCGTAATCACAGGATAACACAGGATGAAGACAAACAGACTGAAGAAATTGAACTGAGGAAATTGAGAAAGTCTTCAGTAAAAGTCTTCAAACACAGATATGAACAAGTGCACAACACAGTTATGAGGAAATGAAAGAGTTGAGGAAATAAAACTAGTTGGCTTGGTGAAGACAATGATATGGTAGACCAGTTCCAACTGCTGTCTCAGTTGTACATCTGGTTGGAGCCGCTAGGTATTTAAACCTGAGGACACACAGTCCCGGACACATAGTCCTCACCGTGTTCTCCTTGAACTAAGGTCACACATACCTCGTCCAATCACTCGTGGTAAGTCTTCAGGTGACTTCCGAACCTTCACAAACTCGGTCACTCGGTGATCCACAATTCCTCTTGGATGCTCAGACCATGACGCCTAACCGTCTGGAAGAAGCACAGTCTTCAAAGGTAACAAGCGTCGGATGCACGCAGGATCAATCTCTTCAGTGATGCTCAATCACTTTGGGTTTGTAGGTGTTTAGGTTTGTAGGTGTTTGGGTTTGGGTTTTCCTCACTTGATGATTTTCGCTCAAAGTCCTCGGAGGATGGGATACTCTCAAATGACAAGTGTCAGTTTCTCTCGAAGCAGCCAACCAGCTAGTGGTTGTAGGGGGCGGCTATTTATAGCCTAGGGAGCAGCCCGACATGATAAGACATAAATGCCCTTCAATGATATGACCATTAGGTGGGTAGATATTTTGGGACAGTTGGCGCATAGCACAACAACGGTCGGAAATTTGAGTATCAAATTCCTCGGGGCTATCATGTTCCTCATGTGTAGGCAATCCTTTGGCGAATTCCTAACTCCTCAGTCAGAACAAATTCCTCAGCGACCAGAAGAACTTCGTCTCCGTCACTTGTGACGCCCGGATAGTTAGGCTACAGTAAAACCCTGCTAATGATGCCATGTCACCCTTGTCACTGTTGCTAAACACGTGTTAGATCAAAACGTTTCAAAATCAAATTTGGATTTAGGCAAACAACAAAAGTTTTCAAACATTAAAACTAAAATGTCCAAGATGTGTCAAATAAATCATGAATAATACTAGTGGAGAAACCACACTTTTATAAAATGTTTAAAGGCTCTAAACTAATTAAAACAGCAGCTATGACAATTAATTAAATGCCTTTTGAAAATAATAATAATTCTAACTATTTTAATTAGGTGTCAAACTTTTGGGGCAGTAGAATAAATTATAACATTAATTTAGGAGTTGTATTTATATTTTATAAAATAGAAATTAAAAGAATAAAATAGAAAAGAAAATAGATAAAGAAAAGAAAACAGAAAACAAAGCTAAAAAAAGAGAGAAAGCAACCCCCACTGGGCTCGGCCCAACCAGCCACAACCTTGGGCCAACCCACCAGCCAGCCCGCCACCCTCCCCCTTATCCACTCACCGCACCCTCCCACTCCACCGCACCCCCACTTCCGGCACGAAAATATCTCCTCCCCCTCTCCCCCGATTGGATCGGATCGAGGAGGAGGTCGCCGCCCGTCGCCGCCACCTGGAGAGCCACCTCGCCGGAACCTCCGCCGCCTAACGCCATCCGTTGCCTCCCGGAGCCACCACGACGGCCTGCACCTCGTCACCACGTCGCCGTCTTCTCCGTCTCCTCCCCACGCCCCGCTGCCCCGTCCCTACATCCCACGGTGAGGCCAACCCCGGCCTCTCTTTCCCTCCCCGTTCGCACGCCTGCCTCCGGCCACCCTGCCGTGCGCCGGCAGCTGCGGCCACCACCGGTCCACCACATCCTGCGCTCGTGTTGTCGTCGCGTCCGGCAACGCCCACGCGCAACCATGATCGCCTGCTGGTGCCTGCTATTGCCGCCTTCCTCCCCCTACTCGTCTCGTCCCCGTGCCCTCCTACTCCTCCCGCCCCTGCCCGTGGCCATGTCCCGTGCCCGCGCCTCCAGCGCCCCCCTGCGCTTCGGCCGTCCTCGCCTGACCACGACGCGTCCGCCCCGACCCGTTAGCGCGATCTGCTCGCCTCCGCTGAACCACGCCCAGCCCGCGCCGCCTTGCCTCGCCTTGCCACACTCGGCGCCACCTCCGATGCCTTGGCGCCACCTCGCCTCGCGCTCGCGTGGCCCGGTCAGCGCTGGATTGCCCACTGTGGTTGCCCGTGACCTTGTCCCGCCTCGCGGGCGAGTGCTCGCCGGTGCACCCGCACCACTGTATCAAACTCCGCCAAGGCCCACAGGGCCTATGATGAGATGGGCCCCACGTCGAGCGTTTTTTAGAAAAAGAAAATATATATAAAATAATAATTATTATTATAAATTTAATTAATTAATTAAGTTAATTAATCCTAGTTAATTAATCTAATTAACTAGTTAGTTTAATTAAACAGTAATTAAGTTAGTTAAACCTAATTAGACTAAGCGAATAATGACGAGCAGGACCCACACGTCAGTTGACCATCAACACCTCATTGATCACGACGTCATCTCGATGTCATGATGATGTCGACAAGCACTATTCTGATATTGTTAGAATTAAATAGTTAAATAAATCCTAAAAGCGATTTAAATCTTTTAAAATTAATAAAAAATAAACCGTAGCTCAGATGAAAATACTTTCTACATGAAAGTTGCTCAGAACAATGAGGCGAATCCGAATATGCAGGCCGTTTGTCCGCCACACATCCCTAACCTATCGAACCTGCAACTTTTCACCTCCAGTTCATCTGTCCGAAAATGCGAAACACCGGGAATACTTTCCCGGATGTTTCCCCCCTTTCGCCGGTATCACCTATAGGTCACCCCTAGCACCGCATATTACCGCGTCTTGCTTTGGGTTACATTTGATTGCTCTGTTATTTATTGTGTTCCCCCTTCGTTACTTATTTCCGGTAGACTTTGAGACCGGTGCCGATGTCCGTGTGTTCGACTACACTGAAGACGACCCCTCCTACTTGCCAGAGCAACCAGGCAAGCCCCCCCCCCTTGATCACCAGATATCGCCTATTCTACTCTATGCTGCTTGCATTAGAGTAGTGTAGCATGTTACTTCTTTATGTTATACCTATCCTGATGCATAGCCTGTCCTTGCTACTACTGTTGTTACCTTTACCTGCAATCCTACATGCTTAGTATAGGATGCTAGTATTTCCATCTGTGGCCCTACATTCTTGTCCGTCTGCTGTGCTATACTATCGGGCCGTGATCAATCGGGAGGTGATCACGGGTATATACTACATACTTTATACATGATACATGTGGTGACTAAAGTCGGGTCGGCTTGTGGAGCACCCGCGAGTGGATCTTCGTGTCGGAGCGACAGGGCAGGTTGAGACCGCCTAGGAGAGAGGTGGGCCTGGCCCTGTTCGGCGTTCACGGATACTTAACACGCTTAACGAGATCTTGGTATTTGATCTAAGTTGGGTCGTTGACCTTATACGCACTAACCGCCACGTGGGACAAGATATGGGAAACCGACGTCGTGGTATCAGCCGAAGCATTTCGTGACGTCAGCGACTGAGCGGCGCGCGCCGGATTGTACTGGAAAGCCACTAGGCTAGGTCTGCTTCGCCGCCCACGCAACATGCAGGTGTGCTAAGGCGATGGGCCTGCACCCTGGCGCTTAGGTTTAGACCGGCGTCTTTGGCCTCTCTGTTATGCCTAGGTGGGGCTGCGGCGTGTTTATCTTCCGCGCCGGGCATACCCGAAAAGTGTGTCCGCCAAATGGGATCGGCGTGTCGGGTAATGTGGTGCACCCTGGGAAGTTAATCTATTGAATAGCCGTGATCTTGAATGGGACGACTTGGAGTTGTACCTTGACCTTATGACAACTAGAACCAGATACTTAATAAAACACACCCTTTCAAGTGCTAGATACAACCCGGTGGTCGCTCTCTCGTGGTTACGAGGAGGATCGCGGGTAGGATTATTGCTATGTGATGCTACTTGGAGGACTTGATCTACTCTACGCTACATCTTTGTAAGGCGGAGGCTGCCGAAGTGTAGTCTTGACAGGATTAGCTATCCCCTCTTATCTTGGCATTCTCGCAGATTCAGTCCACCGATATGGCCCTTTACACATATATCCATGCATATGTAGTGTAGCTCCTTGCTTGCGAGTACTTTGGATGAGTACTCACGGTTGCCTTGTTCCCCCTTTTCCCCCTATCTCTATCCGATTGTTGCGACCAGATGTCGGAGCCCAGGAGCCAGACGCCACCGTCGACGATGACTACTACACTGGAGTTGCCCACTACTACGTGCAGCCCTCTGACGATGATCAGGAGTAGTTAGGAGGATCCCAGGCAGGAGGCCTGCGCCTCTTTCGATCTGTATCCCAGTTTGTGCTAGCCTTCTTAAGGCAAACTTGTTTAACTTATGTCTGTACTCAGATATTGTTGCTTCCACTGACTCGTCTATGATCGAGCACTTGTATTCGAGCCCTCGAGGCCCCTGGCTTGTATTATGATGCTTGTATTACTTATTTATGTTTTAGAGTTGTGTTGTGATATCTTCCCGTGAGTCCCTGATCTTGATCGTACACATTTGCGTGCATGATTAGTGTACGATTGAATCGGGGGCGTCACATCACTGAAGAAATTGACTGAACTGATGAGATTTCCAATGGATTCACTCGAAGGGATTGGTAGGTGTAGGATTTTGAGTTGAGCATCACTTGGAAATTTTTCCTTAGTATTTCCTCAACCCCCTTTAACAGTACGATGTTTCCTATGACTCAAGATGGAGAAAAAGAAACTACAAAAACAAAAGTCTTCACGCTTCATGTTCCTCAAATGAATACCAAGTCTTCAAGGTCACACCAATTTCTTCACTTTCAAAGTCTTCAAAAATCCAAAGTCTTCAGTCGAAGAACTTCATTTTTAGGGGTCAACTTTCTCTGTAAATATCAAACTCCTCATAGACTTATAGACCTGTGTACACTCATAAACACATTAGTCCCTTAACTTATAAGTCTTCAATACACCAAAATCACTAAGGGGCACTAGATGCACTTACACTTCGTACACCGTGCCACGGTGCCTAGTCTGTCCCAAGCCCACCTGTACCGGGTGCCACTTGCTAGACTACTAGCACTACCTACAAACACCAGAAACTAGTTGCAACTCCTGGACAGAGATCAGGTTGAATAATAAGTCGAGAGGGGCACTTAAGCATTCCAATGTGTGGTAGTAACTGTTCATGGATCACAAACACAAAACTCGGTTCCTGAGGATGGTTTCAATGGGACAACCCACCATGTAGTCCTACATGGCCTCTCACCGCTACCTTTACCAAATCGTGTTCACACACTTAGCTCTCAATAGTAGGACATGTTCATCACCATTCCAATTCATCCCTGATGAATCAGACCTGACTAGACTCTAAGCAGTAGCAGGCATGACAAACAAGCATGAATGAGTGGGCACATCAGGGCTCAAATAACTCCTACTCATGCTAGTGGGTTTCATCTATTTACTATGGCAATGACAGGTCATGCAGAGGAAAAGGGGTTCAACTACCGCAGCATGTAACAGATGAATCGTTGTTGTCCTAATGCAATAAAAGAGAGCAGGAGCGAGAGAGTGGGATTGTATCGGAATGAACAAGGGGGTTTTGCTTGCCTGGCACTTCTGTAGATAGTATAGTTCTTCATCGGTGTCATCAATCTCATCATCGGAACCACGTCTACTAAGAGGGGACAAAAACCGGCAAGAGAGAAGGAACACCATCAATGCAATGAAACAATATGATGCATCATCATGACATGGAAACATGCTGTGATTTGAGCTAATGCAACTAGCAGTGATTTAAATGAAGTTGATTTGAACCAAGGGTTCAAATTCAAACCCCATATGTTAATATTCAAATGACATTTAATTGATTTGACCTGATCAGTAGGCATAAGTTATTCAAACATGCATGAAAATGGTACAGATGGATAGGTTGGATTTTTCTGATCATTTTTCATATATAAATCTTTTCATTTGGAGTTACAAATTAATTTCTATGATTTTTTGAAGTTTGGGAAAATTTCTGAAAATAAATAAATCATTTAGATTTATTTAAAATCCAGAAACAGTTTACTTCGTCAGTGTGACATCAGCATGGCGTCAGCAGGTCAAAGGCACCAGCCCAGGTCAAACCTGACGGCTGGGACCCACATGTCAGTGTAACAACTAACTAATAGAGTTAGTTAGTGTTAGGTTAAACACTAACCTAGGTTAATTAGAGCCTGGGCCCACATGTCGGTGACTCATTTAGTTAACTAGGGTGTTTAGTACTAATTTATCCTAAACTAAAAGAGTCACCGGCCGGGACCACATGTCATTGACCCATGGGAGGTCAAACCCCTGGTCAAACGGTCAAACACGCCGGCGTTTAACCCGCGACTCGTCGCCGGCGAGGCCAGAGACGGCGGAGGGGATCGGGATTGCTCCTCCGGTGTCCAAATGGACGGTCGAGGGTACCTGTGGGTTGCGGGGGCTCGTCCGCATCCATCTACGCAAGCAGGGGGTTGAGCTTGACCGAGCACGCCGAAATCAAGCTCACGGCGGCGGCCGGAGTACGGGCGTGCGCGGGGTTAGTGTTGCAGTGCGCAAAAGAGCTAGGCGATGGGCTAACAGAGCACTACGCGTTGCAGGGAGAAGTTTGGACTGGTCGGGGCGACCATTTGGTCACCGGAGCTCCGTCGGCAACTAGCTCAGGCGGCGGCTACGGTCATCGGCGGAGCAGCGGCTACCGCGTGCAAGCGAGGAGAAAGAAAGGGGCGTTTGGACCATGGCCTCATAGTGAGAACGATGGGTGGGTCGGCGAGCTTGGGGAAGCACCAAAGCGAGCGGAGCAGCGAGGGAGATCTCCGGCGTCTGGCGGTGAAGATGACGAAGATGGCGGCGAAATGGAGCACTCCAGCTTGTTTCCTTCGTCGTGGAGACGAGGTGCGCAATGAAGGAGATTCTGAACATGGCGATGCGGCGAGAGGGGAACGGTGGCTACGCATACGCGCGACGGTGGCTGACTGCTGCTCTCGGACGGAGCTCGGGGAGGAGCTGGAGAGGGGGAGAGGGGCCAGAGAGCGAGGGGTGCCAGAGGAGGCTGCAGGCATCTCCTGGGCATCTCGAGAAGGGTCGGGGAAGGAGGAGGCAGGCAGGGAGGTGGCCACAGAGATCACGAGCGCGTCGACACGCCTCTGCCTTCTGGCAGAGGTTGAGGATGAACGCTTCGCCCTGATGGGCTGGGCTTCAGCTACGGTGCCGGGCCAGCTGGGCTGCCAGGTAAGCCACGTGGTTTCTAGCCCTTCTCTATTTTCGTTTTTGTTTTCTATTTTTGCAGTTTGTATTTGATCCAGTTTTAAGACCAAATCAATTTTATAAATCCTGAAATTATTCATGAGCACTTTCTGAATTATTTCAATGCCCCACAAATAATTCCAACATTATTTGAGCACCTAAATTATTTATAGTATTTAAATGCCCAAAGTTAAATACAATAAGATTTAATTCAAAAATCCAAAATGGCCTAGAAATATGTGCATCATTTTTGGCAAAGGTTTTCACCTTTATCAAAAATCATGAACATTTCTAAAGGGCATTTTGGGTTCATTGAAATTATTTTTTTTCGAACCTAGTTGAATTCATTTGGTGCTAGGGTTTCAACATCCCCAATTCAAATTCATTTGAATTTTAAGCATGATGACATGAAGATCAAGGAAAGACAACAGGGGCTGAGCTAGGGCTGTGACAACTCACCCCCACTAAATGAGAATCTCGTCCCGAGATTCAAGACGTGTGGTAAGAAGATAGAGGGACACAAAGCTAACATGATCTTCATGATCCAATTGCCCTACTCAGAGATGTTGATTCATTGCTTCAAATTGATCTTGACGTCTTTGCTTTCGAGATCTTCACCCAACACATTGACGACAAAGAAATTCTACAGGAATCAATCTTCTCGAGGATCGAGCAACCCAAGATCAACTCATGGAGTGAGATACTGAAACATCTCTCGAGCTGAGACACAAAACATACATCCAGAGGGATGGAAGAGAGCAGATGACGAAGGTTCACTTGGTAGGCAACAATTCCACGCTTGAATAAGATGGTGTATAGATTTCAGAGTAGCGAGGAAGTGATTGCCATGATTCCATACCAGGGCACCTTAGGGAAGGTGCTCATAGAATTATTCCCTTAAGTGGAAAAAAGAATTACTTTTTATACATAGATCATTGAAACTCTTTATACCAGCCAAAGGCAATCACAAATGATCGTCTGAAGGAGTTCAAAAGAGTGGCATGCTCATACTAGAATGGATGATGTGGACTACTTTGTGGAAGACAACGCAATGAGTGATTTTTGCTTATCATTGGAGATGGATGGGACCCACGGTGGGACCACTTTTGAAGAAGATCCTGAACAACGATTACTGAGAAGGGCAGCCCATGGGAATTGGTACAATGGCGGTGCAAGCTGGGAACATAATGCAAATGTTGTGACTGTACCAACCATCATATCTGCCTGAGATTCAGATTTGGTTGGTAACGGGATATTTCAGACAACATGTCTGGAAAGAAAGTTTGCAACACAAGCCAACGAGATGACGTTGCGAGATTCTCAGGAAATGAGCTATGATAGCAAGCTCCAAAACATGAGCTGATTTTGCTACACACATGTGAACATGCTGTCCTAGACAAGCATGACCACATGGTAGTCTTACAATGAAACACTACCGAGTTCAGGTTAGGATCCATCATCAGGATTTCAAAGTCTTTACGCGCTCTAGACTTCTTTTCCTTGAACAAGTCAATCAGTGGCTTGGTGTACTAAGAATACATATAGAATGAAGGTTGCAAGTCTCCAGACCACAGAATACTTCGCACATACGCATGACTGACTTGGGATGATTCCAAGGGAAGCAAAACAAGCTTTCTCAAATTCACGGTGGCAACTTGCATCAAATGCACGTGAGTTTAGAGGAAGTCACTTCTTTCATCCGACACTAACTTAGATGTCCAACATGAATCATGGACAAGATGAAAATGTTGTAAATGGGCTCAACAACAATCCATCCAGGCTTCCATATAGGTGGAATTCCATAATAAAATGAACACGGTGATAGCATTGGTCAGACCAAAAGATGTAATGGTGTATGCTCGAGGGATCAACCATGAGGAAGACAACATTACAAAAATCGTAGGTCCTGATTTGATTTGACGATAGCCCAAGCACAAATCAAAGATTGGATAAGATAATAGTGCCAACAATTGATCACGAGGATAAATCAATGAAGATATCATCTTTCTTCAACAAACACACAAACACAAGGATATCCCTTTGAAAAGAACTAAGTTAGGCAAAGATTTATCTTCCAACTCTCCAAGTTGTTGTTTGGCTTAACCCACTAGCTCTGGGGTATCCAACACGGATACTTGGAGAAAGGGTGGTTTATAAGAAAACCAACTTGATCATGAGCTCAACATAACAGTCAGGGGACAACCTGATGATACTTCTAAGAGGATATTCGGAAAATCACGAACCACCGATATGTTATTAAGCTCGGGAGCAATCTTGCTTTCGAGGCAAGATGATGTGATCAATTAAGCAGGGATTGACACAATCCTAACTCATAGATCAAAGTGTGCACCAGAAATATGGACTAGGTAGCACGATCAATCTTAGGATGATGATTCAATAACCAGCACGCTAAGAATGAGAGTATTGTCCATTAACTACCAAACAACGAGGTTTCTATGAGTATTGATTTCACACATCACAGTTCACTTGTCGGCATTCCAGTTACAACAACACGTGACCGAGGAATGAATAATGATGGCGAGAAGTATCACTGCGTCAAGAATTCATAAGAGGTGGTGCAATCCTGATGACATTCTTGCATAAAGATGGTAACACTCCAAGGTAGAACAGAGCAAAAGCTGGGTTGGCATTTGATTTGGATTACAACTGCTTTGACCCAATCCTGGAGATGGATAAGGTACTGGAGTTTGTTTCTCCTAGTCATTCCGGGATAGAATGGCTTGATGGAACACAAGAATAATAGGCATCGATGAACGAATGCACGCCTACTCTTGACTATCAATTGATAGACGAAGGTCAGAAAACAACTAAGGAGGGACAACTCAAAGGAACATACGATTTTCGGAGTTGTGGGTGCATAGACTAGCATGTCGAACGAGTTCAACATATTTCTTCCGGATAACCCATGCAGAAAGGTAGAACTAGCAGAGTCACAATTTTTGAATGGACAACTCACCAAGAGCACTCTTGTTGTGATCATGGGTTCAAAGATCTTCTGCCATAATGGTTCATGGTATTGGAAGAATGATATACCACGGACCTCAAAGACTATCACAAAGGTTACTAATATCCTAAAGGAACGAGCAAACACTACCGACACGAAGTAAGTAGAGTGAATATTGGGTTCAAGAACCCAGGAATGGAATGCATACTAACTAAATGGCATCATGGGATGCTTTCGAGAATAATGGCCAGAATCATCACACTGGGGATACAAAGCATTGCTAGATTACTGAGTGGTTCTCTAAGACGCCTAGGGTCATAATAATGGCTTCATCATATATGCCAAGGAAACAGAGTACCTCAACTCGGCGATTAGTGTGGTTAATCTGGCCCAAAGGTACATCAAGAACGGAAATAAGGGATTTGCAAATGCATCAGACTATTTAGAAACCTGGGATGACTCGGACAGCATAACGGCTGTAAATGCTAAATAATATTTGAGACATCCTCCAAAATGGTGGCATAAACACTTAACATCGCGATATCAAGATTTCGAGACCAATGTTATCACACGAAGGTAGTAGAAACTGAACTGAGACTTGAATCCATCAATCTTATAAGTCTATGGATTAGTAACACGTGATCCTGATAGAAAGATGAGAAACCTAGTTCTTAATCCCCATAGAAGAGAAGAGGGTGACCCAGATCAGAAGGGCATAAGGTAAAGGAGTAAAAAGAGCCTTACGTTCCCATCCACAATCAATTCCCTTATATAACTAAAGCATTTCTAGACTCAACTTCGACCAGTTTGGCTAGGTAATCCTACAGGCAATCAGGCTCTGATACCAACGCTGTCAGGACCCTGATCCTAAGTCACATCGATCTAGCATGTAACACATTATATCACTTTGCGGCCTCACGCATGGTATATATTCCCACGGGTGCCACCTTACCTGGCCCGGGACCGTTTGCGCCTTTTGGCTCACGAATATGATAGTGTCGCTAGCATCCATATGACAAAGAACCCGGGCCGACATGACTAGTCGTAAACCCATAGTGGCACTAACTTACAGGGACAGGGATACATGACCCAGCAACGAACGTGTCAGTCATCAGCGAGTGAATCCGGGCTATAGCAGCTGGGCTAACGGGACTCCGGAGATCCAGGCTATAGCAGGCTAATAGGACTCCGGTAGACACCGCGTGACATTTCCCCGAAGGGACAGACACATGAATGAATAAGGACACATGCCGGCCAGCCTAAGTGTTCCGGAGCAGTAGCAAGCTACCATGGCTCGGTGGAAGCACTAGGAGACATTTCCCAGTAAGAGAGGCTACCAAGGATAAACAACTAGGTTGTCGGATCCCACACATACCAAGCATTTCAAATCATACACACAATATTCTCGATATGTGCAAATACAACGTGGCATCACAACAAAACTCTACAACTCAAAGTATTTATTCATTATGCTCCGAGGAGCCAAGTATTACAAACATGGGTCTCATGACACAAAATACAGAGCATACAAGCAACAAGAGGAAGCATAAACATGTCTGAGTACAGACAACTACAAATGAAAAAGGCTGAGAAGCCTGACTATCTACAAGACCCTCCCAAGGGTACAAGATCGTAGCTGAGGTAACAAGCTAAACGTCGAAGTCCACGCGGAACTACTAGTGAGATTGAAGTCTCTCTGCAAAAACATAAATTAAGCAAATGTGAGTACAAATGTACCCAGCAAGACTTACATCAGAACTAGCTACCTATGCGTTAGTATCAACAAAGGGGGGTGCTGGAGTTTAACTGCAGCAAGCCAGCTTTGACTCGGTAGCTATCCTGAACTATGACTGCAAGTAACTCTTTTGAGGTGGCGCACACGAGTCCACATGATCACCATATCAATACACCACTATGCATCCGCTCCCGTCCCCTACGAGAAGGCCATCCATAGCACTCATGCTTATCTTGTGTGTTTTAGAGTATCCACTTTCACTTGTCTATGAACTGTACAGGCAACCAAGAAGTCCTTTACCGTGGGCGCGACTATTCAAATAGATGATGTTAACCCTGCAGGGGTGTACTTCTTCACACACGCTCTCGCCACTTACCACCATGTACATGTCGTGTATTTCGGCAACCTTCAAGCGGAAACATGGCGAGGGAGTCGGCCACGACCTGACTAACCACGCAAGTCTCTAGTCCAGGTTTATAGTCTATTTGGTTCCATCCGCAAGGACATCCGGCCGGGGTGTCGCTCACGGCCCCAAACGATGTGTGTAGGGTTCCCAAGCCAACCTCGCCGGATGGATCTACACTTGGTACACCGTGCCATGGTGCCTAGTCTGTCCCAAGCCCACCTGTACCGGGTGCCACTTGGTAGACTACAAGCACTACCTACAAACACCAGAAACTAGTTGTAACTCCTGGACAGAGATCAGGTTGAGTAATAAGTCGAGAGGGGCACTTAAGCATTCCAATGTGTGGTAGTAACTATTCATGGATCACAAACACAGAAGTCAGTTCCTGAGGATGGTTTCAATGAGACAACCCACCATGTATTCCTACATGGCCTCTCACCGCTACCTTTACCCAATCATGTTCACACACTTAGCTCTCAACAGTAGGACATGTTCATCACCATTCGAATTCATCCCTGATGAATCAGACCTGACTCGACTCTAAGCAGTAGCAGGCATGACAAACAAGCATGAATGACTAGGCACATCAGGGCTCAAACAACTCCTACTCATGCTAGTGGGTTCATCTATTTACTGTGGCAATGACAGGTCATGCAGAGGAAAAGGGGTTCAACTACCGTAGCATGTAACAAATGAATCGTTGTTGTCCTAATGCAATAAAAGAGAGCAGGAGCGAGAGAGTGGGACTGTATCGGAATGAACAAGGGGGTTTTGCTTGCCTTGCACTTCTGAAGATAATTTAGTTCTTCATCGGTGTCATCGATCTCATCGTAGGAACCACGTCTACTGAGAGGGGACAAAAATCGGCAACAGAGAAGGAACACCATCAATGCAATGCAACAATATGATGCATGATCATGACATGGCAACATGTTGTGATTTGAGCTAATGCAACTAGTAGTGATTTAAATGAAGTTGATTTGAACGAAGGGTTCAAATTCAAACTCCATATGTTAATATTCAAATGACATTTAATTTATTTGACCTGATCAGGAGGCATAATTTCTCAAACATGCATGAAAATGGTGCAGATGGATAGGTTGGATTTTTCTGATCATTTTTCATATATAAATCTTTTCATTTGGATTTACAGATTAATTTCTATGATTTTTTGAAGTTTGGGCAAATTTCTGAAAATGAATAAATCATTTAGATTTATTTAAAATCCAGAAACAGTTTACTACGTCAGTGTGACATCAGCATGGCGTGAGCAGGTCAAAGGCGCCAACCCAGGTCAAACCTGACGGCTGGGACCCACATGTCAGTGTAACAACTAACTAACGGAGTTAGTTAGTGTTAGGTTACACACTAACCTAGGTTAATTAGAGCCTGGGCCCACATGTTGGTGACTCATTTAGTTAACTAGGGTGTTTAGTACTAATTTATCCTAAACTAAAAGCAGTCACTGGCCGGGACCACATGTCATTGACCCATGGGAGGTCAAACCCCTAGTCAAACGGTCAAACACGCCGGCGTTTAACCCGCGACTCGTCGCCGGCGAGGCCAGAGACGGCGGAGGGGCTCGGGATTGCTCCTTCGACGTCCAAATGGACGGCCGAGGGAACCTATGGGTTGCGGGGGCTCGTCCGCATCCATCTACGCAAGCGAGAGGGGCTAAGCTTGACCGAGCTCTCCGGAATCAAGCTCACGGCGGCTGCCGGAGTATGGGCATGCGTGGGGTTAGCATTGCAGTGCGCAAAAGAGCAAGGCGATGGTCTAGCGGGGCGCTACGTGTTGCAGGGAGAAGTTTGGACTCGCCGGGTCCACCATTTGTTCACCGGAGCTGCGTCGGCGACGAGCTCAGGCGGCAGCTATGGTCATCGATTGAGCAGCGGCTACTGCGTGCAAGTGAGGAGAAGGAAAGGGGGTTTGGATCGTGGCCTTACAGTGAGCACGATGGGCGGGTCGGCGAGCTTGGGGAAGCACCGGAGCGAGCGAAGCAGCGAGGGAGATCTCCGCATCCGGCGGTGAAGATGACGAAGATGGTGGCGAAACGAAGCACTCAGGCTCGTTTCCTTCGGCATGGAGACGAGGTGCGTGACGAAGGAGCTTCCTAACATGGCGATGCAGCGAGAAGGGAACGGTGGCTACGCGTACGCACGACGGCAGCCGGCTACTGCTCTCAGACGGAGCTCAGGGAGGAGTTGGAGAGGGGGAGAGTGGCCAGAGAGCGAGGTGGAGCCAGAGGAGGCTGCACGCGTCTCCTGAGCATCTCGAGAAGGGTCGGGGAAGGAGGAGGCAGGCAGGGAGGTGGCCATGGCGATCACGCGCGCGTCGACACGCCTCTGCCTTCTGGCAGTGGTTGAGGACGACTGCTTCGCCCTAATGGCCTGGGCCTCAGCTATGGTGCTAGGCCAGCTAGGCTGCCAGGTAAGCCAGGTGGTTTCTAGCCCTTTTCTTTTTCGTTTTTGTTTTCTATTTTGCAGTTTGTATTTGATCTAGTTTGAAAACCAAATCAATTTTATAAATCCTGAAATTATTCATGAGCACTTTCTGAATTATTTCAGTGGCCCACAAATAATTCCAACATTATTTGAGCACCTAAATTATTTATAGTACTTAAATGCCCAAAGTCAAATACAATAAGATTTAATTAAAAAATCCAAAATGGCCTAGAAATATGTGCATTATTTTTAGCAGAGGTTTTCACCTTTATCAAAAATCATGAACTTTTCTATTCAAACCTAGTTGAATTCATTTTGTGCTAGGGTTTCAACATCCCCAATTCAAATTCATTTGAATTTTAAGCATGATGACATGAAGATCAAGCAAAGACAACTGGGGCTGAGCTAGGGTTGTGACAGCTCACCCCCACTAAACAAGAATCTCGTCCCGATATTCAAGACGTGAGGTAAGAAGACAGAGGGACACAAAGCTAACAATATCTTCATGATCCAATTACCCTTCTCAAAGATGTTGATTCATTGCTTCAAATTGATCTTGACGTCTTTGCTTTCGAGATCTTCACCAAACACATTGACGACAAAAGAACTTCTACAGGAATCTATCTTCTCGAAGATCGAGCAACCCAAGATCAACTCATGGAGTGAGATATTGAAACATCCGGCGAGGTGGCTTGCGAACCCTGCACACATCGTTAGGGGCCGTGAGCGACACCCCGGCTGGATCTCCTTGCGGATGGAACCCGAATAGGCGATAAACCTGGACTAGAGACTTGCGTGGCTAGTCAGGTCGTGGCCGCCTCCCTCGCCAGGCTTCTGCTTGAAGGTTGCCAAAATACATGATGTGTACATGGTGGTAAGTGGCGAGAGCGTGTGTGAAGAAGTACACCCCTACAGGGTTGACGTCATCTATTCGAATAGCCGCGTCTGCGGTAAAGGACGTCTGGGTTGCCTGTACAATTCATAGAAAAGTGAAACTGGATACTCTAAAACGCGCAAGATAAGCGTGAGTGCTATGGATGGCCTTCTCGTAGGGGACGGGAGCGGATCCATAGTGGTGTATTGATATGGTGAATATGTGGACTCGTGTGCGCCACCTCAAAAGAGTTACTTGCAGTCGTAGTTCAGGATAGCTACGAAGTCAAAGCTGGCTTGCTGCAGTTAAACTCCACCACCCCCTTTGTTGATACTGATGCATATGTAGCTAGTTCTGATGTAAGTCTTGCTGGGTACATTTTTACCCATGTTTGCTTAATTTATGTTTTTGCAGAGAGACTTCTGTCTCACTAGTAGTTCCGCGTGGACTTTGACGTTTAGCTTGTTACCTCAGCTACGATCTTGTACCCTTGGGAGGGTCTTGTAGATAGTCAGGCTTCTCAGCCTTTTTCATTTGTAGTTGTCTGTACTCAGACATGTTTATGCTACCGCTTGTTGCTTGTATGCTCTGTATGATGGGTCATGAGACCCATGTTTGTAATACTTTGGCTCCTCGGAGCCTAATGAATAAATACTTTGAGTTATAGAGTTTTGTTGTGATGCCATGTTGTATTTTCACAAATCGAGCATATTGTGTGTATGATTTGAAATGCTTGGTATGTGTGGGATCCGACAACCTAGTTGTTCATCCTTGGTAGCCTCTCTTACCGGGAAATGTCTCCTAGTGCTTCCACTGAGCCATGGTAGCTTGCTACTTCTCCGGAACACTTACGCTGGCCGGCATGTGTCCTTCTTCGTTCCTGTGTCTGTCCCATCGGGGAAATGTCACGCGGTGTCTACCGGAGTCCTGTTAGCCTGCTACAGCCGGGATTCTCCGGAGTCCTGTTAGCCCAGCTGCTACAGCCCGGATTCACTCGCCAATGACCGACATGTTCGTTGCTGGGTCATGTATGCCTGTCCCTGTAAGTTAGTGCCACTTTGGGTTTACGACTATTCATGTCGGCCCGGGTTCTTTGTCATATGGATGCTAGCGACACTATCATATATGTGAGCCAAAAGGCGCAAATGGTCCCGGTCCAGGTAAGGTGACACCCGTGGGAATACCATGCGTGAGGCCGCAAAGTGATATGATGTGTTACATGCTATATCGGTATGACTTAGGATCGGGGTCCTGACATGGACCTCATCCCCCTTTTTCGAGGATTGATTAGTCTCCACAAATTTTTTTGAGTCGATGAGTTGACAAGTCGCTCGGGGATGGCGACTCTAGACTAGTTGTGACTAGTCTAGACTCTAGACTCATGGTCGACGAGTCGACATGCGACGAGTCGATGTGAGTTAATTAAGCAGTAGGTAGTAGGTACAATAAAACCAGCCTTGTTCTTGAGTGGTTCCAGTTCAGCCCTCAAGTCTTCATCACACACAACCACCCATGTTCATGCACAACTAGGGGAGGAGCAAACCAGCAGCTGCAACAGCCATGGCAGGAGGGGAGGAGCAGGCGAGCAACAACAACCAGGGGAGTGAAGGAAATATGCCCTAGAGGCAATAATAAAGTTGTTATTTATATTTCCTTATATCATGATAAATGTTTATTATTCATGTTAGAATTGTATTAACCGGAAACTTAGTACATGTGTGAATACATAGACAAAACAGAGTGTCCCTAGTATGCCTCTACTTGACTAGCTCGTTAATCAAAGATGGTTAAGTTTCCTGACCATATACATGTCTTGTCATTTTATGAACGGGATCACATCATTAGGGAATGATGTGATGGACAAGACCCATCCGTTAGCTTAGCATTTTGATCGTTTAGTTTTATTGATGTTGCTTTCTTCATGACTTATACATATTCCTCTGACTACGAGATTATGCAACTCCTGAATACCGGAGGAACACCTTGTGTGCTATCAAACGTCACAACGTAACTGGGAGATTATAAAGATGCTCTAAAGGTGTCTCCGAAGGTGTTTGTTGGGTTGCCATAGATCAGGATTAGGATTTGTCACTCCGTGTATCAGAGAGGTATCTCTGGGCCCTCTCGGTAATGCACATCGTAATAAGCCTTGCAAGCAATATGACTAATGAGTTAGTTACGTGATGATGCATTACGGAACGAGCTTGCCGGTAATGAGATTGAACTAGGTATGATAATACCGACGATCGAATCTCTGGCAAGTAACATGCTGATGACAAAGGGAATGACGTATGTTGTCATGTGGTTTGACCGATAAAGATCTTCGTAGAATATGTAGGCACCAATATGAGCATCCAGGTTCCGCTATTAGTTATTGACCGGAGATGTGTATCGGTCATGTCTACATTGTTCTCGAACCCGTAGGGTCCGCACGCTTAGCGTTTGATGATGATTTGTGTTATGAGTTATGTGTTTTGGTGACCAAAGTTTGTTTGGAGTCCCGGATGAGATCACATACATGATGTGGAGTCTCGAAATGGTCGAGAGGTAAAGATTCATATATTGGAAGGTAGTATTCGGACATCGGAATGGTTTCGAGTTGTTCGGGTATTTTACCGGAGTACCGAGGGGTTACCGGAACCCCCCGGGGAAGTATTGGGCCTACATAGGCCCTAAGGGAGAGAGGGGGAAGCCCGCGGGGGGTGGCGCCCCCCCTCCTAGGGAGTTCGAATAGGACAAGGAGGAGGGGGCGCGGCCCCCCTTTCCTCTCCCTCTCCGTCTCCTTCCTTTTCCCTCCGGTGAAGGAAGGAAAAAAGGGGGGATCCTACTCCAAGTAGGACTGCCCCCCATGGCGCGCGCCTCCTGGCCGACCTCCTCCTCCTCCTCTCCTTTATATATGGGGGTGGGGGGCACCCCAAAGGCACATCAATTGTTCTCTTAGCTGTGTGCGGTGCCACCCTCCATAGTTTACTCCTCCGATCATAGCGTCGTAGTGCTTAGGCGAAGCCCTGCGCGGATCACATCACCAACACCGTCAGCATGCCATCATGCTGACGGAACTCTCCCTCGAACCTCTGCTAGATCAAGAGTTCGAGGGACGTCATCGAGCTGAAAGTGTGCTGAACACGGAGGTGCCGTACGTTCGGTACTTGGATTGGTTGGATCGTGAAGACGTTCGACTACATCAACCGCGTTAACCTAACGCTTCCGCCTTTGGTCTACGAGGGTACGTGGACACACTCTCCCCCTCTCGTTGATATGCATCTCCTAGATAGATCTTGTGTGAGCATTGTATTTTTTTTTTGAAATTGCATGCTACGTTTCCCAACAGTGGCATCCGAGCCAGGTCTATGCGTAGATGATTTGCACGAGTAGAACACAAAGAGTTGTGGGCGATAATAGTCATACTGCTTACCACCAACGTCTTACTTTGATTCGGCGGTATTGTTGGATGAAGCGGCCCGGACCAACATTACATGACCACGTTCGTGAGACCGGTTCTACCGACGTGCTTCGCACACAGGTAGCTGGCGGGTGTCTGTTTCTCCAACTTTAGTTGAATCGAGCTTGACTACGGCCAGTCCTTGTTGAAGGTTAAAACAGCACACTTGACGAAAAATCGTTGTGGTTTGGTGTGTAGGTAAGAATGGTTCTTGATAGAAGCCCGTAACAGCCACGTAAAACTTGCAACAACAAAGTAGAGGACGTCTAACTTGTTTTTGCAGGGCATGTTGTGATGTGATATGGTCAAGACATGATGTGATATACGTTATTGTATGAGATGTTCATGTTTTGTAGAAGTTATCGGCAACTGGCAGGAGCCTTATGGTTGTTGCTTTATTGTATGAAATGCAATTGCCATGTAATTGATTTACTTTATCACTATGCAGTAGCGATAGTTGTAGCAGCAATAGTTGGTGAGACGACAACGACGCTACGATGGAGATCAAGGTGTCAAGCCGGTGAAGATGGAGATCATGATGGTGCTTTGGAGATGGAGATCAAAGGCACAAGATGATGATGGCCATATCATGTCACATATTTTGATTGCATGTGATGTTTATCTTTTATGCATCTTATTTTGCTTAGTACGGTGGTAGCATTATAAGATGATCCCTCACTAAATTTCAAGGTATAAGTGTTCTCCCTGTTTATGCACCGTTGCTACAGTTCGTCGTGCCGAGACACCACGTGATGATCGGGTGTGATAAGCTCTACGTTCACATAAAATGGGTGCAAGCCAGTTTTTGCACGTGTAGAATACTCGGGTTAAACTTGACGAGCCTAGCATATGCAGATATGGCCTCGGAACACTGAGACCGAAAGGTCAAACATGAATCATATAGTAGATATGATCAACATAGAGATGTTCACCATTGAAAACTACTCCATCTCACGTGATGATCGGACATGGTTTAGTTGATATGGATCACGTGATCATTTAGATGACTAGAGGGATGTCTATCTAAGTGGGAGTTCTTAAGTAATATGATTAATTGAACTTTAATTTATCATGAACTTAGTACACGATAGTTTTGCATATCTATGTTGTTGTAGATCAATGGCCCGTGCTACCGTTCCCTTGAATTTTAATGCGTTCCTAGAGAAAGCTAAGTTGAAAGATGATGGTAGCAACTACACAAACTGGTAGCAACTACACATACTGCACACAAGAATTACGTCCTGGAAGCACCGCTAGGTGCAAGGCCCACTGCAGGAGCAACTCCGGACATTATGAACTCTGGCAGACTAAAGCTGATGACTACTCGATAGTTCAGTGTGCCATGCTTTACGGCTTAGAATCGAGACTTCAAAGACATTTTGAACGTCATGGAGCATATGAGATGTTCCAGGAGTTGAAGTTAATATTTCAAGCAAATGCCCGAGTTGAGAGATATGAAGTCTCCAACAAATTCTATAGATGCAAGATGGAGGAGAACAGTTTTGTCATTGAACACATACTCAGAATGTGTGGCTACCATAACCACTTGACTCAGCTGGGAGTTAATCTTCCTGATGATAGTGTCATTGACAGAGTTCTTCAATCACAGGCACCAAGCTATAAAGGCTTCATGATGAACTATAATATGCAAGGGATGGAAAATACAATTCTGGAGCTCTTTGTGATGCTAAAGGCCGCGGAGGTAGAAATCAATAAGGAGCATCAAGTGTTGATGGTTAACAAGACCACTAGTTTCAAGAAAAAAGGGCAAAGGGAAGAAGGGGAACTTCAAGAAGGACAACAAGCAAGTTGCTGCTCCCGGGAAGAAGCCCAAGTCTGGACCTAAGCCTGAAACTGAGTGCTTCTACTATAAAGGGACTGGTCACTGGAAGCGGAACTGCCCCAAGTATTTGGCGGATAAGAAGGATGGCAAAGTGAAAGGTATATTTGATATACATGTTATTGATGTGTACCTTACTAATTGTCGTAGTAGCGCCTGGGTATTTGATACTGGTTATATTGCTCATATTTTCAACTCGAAACAGGGGCTACAGATTAAATGAAGATTGGCTAAGGACGAGGTGACGATGTGCGTGGGAAATGGTTCCAAAATCGATGTGATCGCCATCGGCACGCTGCCTCTACATCTACCTTCGGGATTAGTTTTAGACCTAAATAATAGTTTTAGACCTTCGATAGTAGTGATACACATATTCATAATATTGAAGCCAAAAGATGCAAAGTTAATAATGATAGTGCAACTTATTTGTGGCATTGTCGTTTAGGTCATATTGGTGTAAAGCACATGAAGAAACTCCATGCTTATGGGCTTTTGGAATTACTTGATTAGGGATCACTTGATGCTTGTGAACCATGCCTCATGGGCAAGATGACTAAGACTCCGTTCTCCGGAACAATCGAGCGAGCAACTGACTTATTGCAAATAATACATATTGATGTATGCGGTCCGATGAGTGTTGAGGCTCACGGCGGGTATCATTATTTTCTGACCTTCATAGATGATTTGAGCAGATATGGGTATATCTACTTGATGAAACATAAGTCTGAAACATTTGAAAAGTTCAAAGAATTTCAGAGTGAAGTGGAAAATCATCATACCAAGAAAATAAAGTTTCTACGATCTAATCGTGGGGGTGAATATTTGAGTTATGAGTTTGGTCTTCATTTGAAACAATGTGGAATAGTTTCGCAACTCACGCCACTTGGAACACCACAACGTATTGGTGTGTCAGAATGTCGTAACCGTACTTTGTTATATATGGTGTGATCTATGATGTATCTTACCGATTTACCACTATCGTTTTGGGGTTATGCTTTAGAGACGGCTGCATTCACGTTAAATAGGGAACCATCTAAATCCGCTGAGATGACACCATATGAACTGTGGTTTGGCAAGAAACCTATACCATCATTGTCGGTGTTCTGGGAACGGGGGTCCCCAGACTTGCGTGCCTGCAGCCCACGGCGTGGCTAAGTCAGCGAGCCGTATGGCCCATCTTCATCAACAAAGCATTCAAGACCCTCGCGAGGCGGACGACGCAAGACCTCAGGAGTGGCCTAGCCAGGCAGGCTCAAGAGGAGCGGAGATATCAAGGCGGGGCAAACCTCACGAGGATCTCGTGACGTGAGCCATGAGGATCGGCACCAAGCGGGCGCCAGCGCGCGCAGCGTCCTTGTTTCCTCTTTGGTGCTAAGGAGGCCAGCGCAGGTGAGGAGTACCGAGGCATCAGGCAAAGGTTGCCATATCGGTGCAAGGAGACCAAGACCATAAGGACGGCAGGACGGAGGTCACCGTGGAGCCCAAGACGGCGTCACCACCAGAGCCTTTCACACGCGAAGACCACTTTTGTCAGGATAGCTTGTACTAGTTGTCCCTTTCAAATTTGCCCGCCCTTGTTGGCTCCCTTCCCGCTCAATATTTGGGGAGAGGACCAGGGCCTATATAAGAAGAGCTAGCCACCACAGTAGGGCATCGAGTCCTCGCTCACACAAGTTCGGCAAGCACAAGAACACCTCAACCTCAGGAGGTTGTTCTTCCCCTTCTACTGTTCATCATCAGCCCAAGAGGCAATCCACCACCACACACACTGGAGTAGGGTATTACACCACAACGGTGGCTTGAACCAGTATAAATCTCGTGTCTTTCTGTGTTGCATGTTCGTCGAGTTCGTCCGCGAGATCTTAGCGAGCTAGGGCGTGGATCGGTAGGAGGGAAAGACTTCGCGTGCACCCACAAGTTCGAACCTTAAGGGTTTACCGGAACCCCACATCCGACATTTGGCGCGCCAGGTAGGGGTGCTCCGTAGCTTCCCTTCCGTCGGTTCATCGCTCCGTCGCTCCGTCATCTCCATGGCGGACGCTCACCGTGCTCGAGTTGAGCGCCGGGCTGCCCTCACCGCCCGCGTTCCTCAGACGGCTCCCGTCGGCGGGCCACCTCATCGTTCTCTGTCTCCCGCCGCCAATGCCGCCATCGGCCCAGCGGGGAACAAGTAGCAAGCATCCTCGCTGCATCCATCGGTGCGGCAGGATGGCCGCACCGCCACTCCGTCGCTAACCCCGGCCGGTTCTTCATCTCACGCACGTCGCGCTCCCATGGAGGCACGGGCCGCACTCCTCGCCACGAACGAGCTCCTGCGCTACCGCCCGGTTAACGACCGCGTAGCCGAGCTCGTCCGCGCCGCAGGGGGCTCCCCAACGCCGTCCCCCTCTCTGCCTCACCCTCCGCCAGCCACAGGCGACATGGCTCATGGCGTGCCTCCACCACCTTTGCCCCAATACTGCGCCTTGGTGCCAAGGCGCGAGGCCCACTATAAAAAAATACACTTCCGTGATGATACGTGTTTGTCACATGAGGTCGCGTTTTCGTCATGCATGTACATTCATGGCGATTTTATGATGAATCAAGATAGTCATACTTGTCTTTGTCATAGAAGTGTTCCATGACATTACCAAAATTATCATCACGGAAGTGTCCACTTCCATGACGATAAATCGCGCGTCACAGAAGTGCTTTCGTCAAGGGTGACCGACACGTGGCATCCACCATAACGGAACGTCGTTAAGCTGTCGGGTCGGGTTTTGGATCCGATAACCCGTTAACAGCCCCGACCAATGGGGATTTTCCACATGTAAAATTATCATTGGCTGGAGGAAACACATGTCTGCTCATCGTTGGGACAGATGTCATCCACTCATTGGACGTAAGGCGCCTATGATACGTCGACACGTGGCACGGCCCAACAGAGGCCCATTCCTGTGAAAAGGCCGGCCCGTTTGACTTGGTCAAAAGGTGGCGGGCCAACCCATGGAAAGCCTGTTAACGGCCTGTTCGCATATAGCCCATTTACAGCCCGCTAACCCAAGGCCCGTTACGCCCTATCCGAATTAGGCCCAGTAGCGTCATCTGGGCCATCCAATATGATTCCAGCCTGTTTTCACTCGGCGGCGCTGTATGGCCCATGACGTCTTTCAGCCCATATGAGGCCCTATGTAACTCTTGGCCTATTAACGGCCCGTGGTGGCGGCCCGTAATGAACAGCGTATCACTTTACACCCATTAACGGCCCGTGGTGAAACTGGCCCGTAATGAACAGTGTATTACTTTATACCCATAAACGGCGTGTTATTCCGTTGGGCCGTTTCCAGCCCATGTTATCTTTCAACCTTCTCAGAGCCCATTTATTCTTGGGCTCATTTCCAGCATTCGTTTACTTATGGCCCATTACTGTCATTTTCTGCTTGTGGGCCAAATTCAGCCCGTGGTTACAGTCGGCCCGTTTGTGGTCCGTAAAAACGTTGTGCCGTTTTCATAGCGTCATCAAATACGACCTATTAACGATGGCCCATTATGGTCGGCTCATGAACGGACGAGTCCAACTCTAGCCCGTTTACAACCATAATGCGGTCTGTTTGGCCCATGTTTGGCCAATCGATCATATGGCCCGTATAAGGCCAATTGATGATACGGCCCGCAGAAAGCCCATTGTTTCTATGGCCCGTAGAACGTCCATTGTTTCTACAGCCCGTAGAAGGCCCACTGTTTCTATGGCCAGTAGGAGGCCCAGTGTCACTACAGTAAATATTAGCCCATGGTTATTGTGGCCTAGTTTTAAAAAATAGGTTATTGCAGCCACTAGCAAACCGCGGAAAAAGAACTGCAATGACTACAAGAAAACAAACAAGGAAATAAATAAGAAAGCAACTAACGCTAGGCTATCACGGCTATTACACATATTACATCCACTGGGCATCAAAGTTCGCCACCAGTGCAAATATAGGGAACAAAGTAGCATATCATATACACTGGTTGTCAAATTTGGCGACCAGCGCAAATAGACGCCGCAGCAAAACAATCCAGAACTCAAACCACTTCAGAAGATCTCAAGAAACAATATCCTGGGTACCCATAATGCTGACAAGATGCTTAGCAAGCTTATTAACTTTCTCTTGTTTGGCGCTTAAATCCTCCAACGCTTGCTGTTGCACGTAAAATATGCATCTGAATTTCGCAGGACTTCCTCGGTCCTTGACTTCTGTCGCAGCACATCTGATCGATGTCTTTCAACTTGAAGTTGAGACTCAAGAAGACGAACTGATTCAGGCAGCGAGTTCAAAGAGCTTGTGCCAGCAGTAGTGGCCAGTAACTCGAACACTACATCAAGACAGGACTTTTGGGTTCCCTCACTGTCGTCAAGATAGTTTTTATCAGCTTTCTTGGAGACCAACAGGGATGTCTCACTATCTTGAACCTTATCTGCATTACTTCCTTTACCATTGGATAACGTGGTACTGTTCTCCAATATTTTGTCCGCATTCTAAAAGAGAAACAAGCAGACACATCATATGTTTACCATGTTGTATATGAAACTCATTTTGGTAAATGAGTTCAGTAGTAAAGTGGACAGGATAACAGCATGAAACAAACATATATCTATGTACCATGGTCACTTTATGGTCTATATCATTCTAGTTTTTGTTTCCAAATCAAGATAGAGACACAGTTCAAATAATATTTGTTCAAGATAAAGCAGAATAGATAGAATATAAGTGTGGGTAACTATAGAGCAATAACAACACTTGTAATGTGGATGACATGAGAACATAACTGTTTATTCAATTGAAACTGAAATCAAAATAGAGCAGGTTACAATAGCAAACCAGTTAAAGAAACAGGTTTAAAACATACCTGTTGCACCATTGGAGTTTCGATTCCATCCTTCAAATTTGAAAATAGTTGGTATGAGTAAATACAAGAATGCAAAAAGAAAGGAGTATGAACCATAGCTACAGAACCTGACCTGAGAACAAATCTTCTTCTCCTTTAAGCGTTGAGTTGGGATTCAGAGTGGTGGTCCTCGTGCTTTGGGCACTGCAGTTAACTTACTAACTGCTCGTGTTTGGGTGCTCTGTGGTGGAGACGGTGTTGTGTCAACTGGAACTGGGTTACTATCTTCCGGGGTTGGGGTTAGAAGGGGTGTAGCTGGTTCTCTGTCCATCTAGGTAGGGGTACAATCTGCGAGAGTCTGGGTTATGTGTTGTGGATCTGGTCCTTGGGCAAGTACAACCGTGGTTCTATCTGCATCAACTGGTAGCACTATCTTTTCTGAAGACCGTGTTGTTACTCCCTTAGATACTGCCATCACGCTCTCCAATTCAAATGGCCGATAAACAAGAAAAGTAATTTAAAGTATAGACATTGTATGATAGACAGGTGCAATGGATAGTGGGGAATAAAAGAGGGCATGAAATAATTCATATTTATGTTGTCTAACCAAACAGGATAGCATGACACAATTTCACATATATGATGGCTAACTAAACAGGATAGCATGACACAATTTCACATTATGATGGCTAACTAAAAAATTGGAAAGACATAGTTCAAAATATGAGACTATGTAAATAGGATGACATGACATAACTATATAATGTGTTTATTAAATAGGTTGGCATGCCATAATTCACATACATTCATGGATAGAATGCCATAATTCAAAATATGATGACTGTAAACACTAAACCGGATGAGATGATATAACTATATGATGTCTTTATTAAATGGGTTGCCATGCCATAATTCAGATAGATGATGTGTATGTACTATGTAAACATGATGGCATGATATAATTCAAATATATGATTTATATTTTAAGCAAGTAAGCAGATGGCAATCCATATATGATGTAAAAACTAAGCAATGCAAGACAACATGCATGACATGGGTAATATAACCCAACCAAGTTTGAGAATAGACCTCAGGGGGGAAATAGGACTGGTCATCAGTCTCTGAATCCTCCTTTGAGGAGCTCTCTATAACCAGCAAGATGTCTGCTTCAGCAGGTAGCATTGTCTGCTCTGAGTACCTTGTTTTCACTCCTGATACTTTCCATCACCGCTTTAAATGGCTGATGCATAGGAAGAGTAGTTGAATATACAAACATTGTCGACAAATGGAACACGTAATACAAAAAAATGATAGCATGATATAATTCACATACGTGATGATTGGCTAAACAGCATGGCATTGCATAATTCACATATATAATGCCTTTGCAACAAGATAGCATTGTATAATTCACATATATAATGTCTTGCAACAAGATGGCAATGCATAATTCACATATATGGTAATTAGACACTGAACAGGTGGCATTCACACAAAGCATGTCTAAACTAATCAAATGACATAGCAATGCGAGACACCATACACACGGTATGAGCAACATAACCCTGCCAAGTTAGAGCATACACCTCGGGGGGGGGGGGGGATAGGACTGGTCATCTGTCTCTAAATCCTCCTCTGAGGAGCTATCTGTAACCAGCGAGATATGCGCTTCGTCAGATAGCATAGTCTGCTCTGAAGACCTTGTTTTCACTCCAGAATTTGACATCACCGTGTCAAATGGCTGATGCACACGAAGAGCAGTTGAATGTACTAACATTGTTGACAAATTTAATATGTAACGCAAAAAAAGGATGGCCTGATATAATTTACATATAAGATGACTGGCTAAGCAGGATGGCATTGCAAAATTCACATATATTATACCTGGCTAAACAAGATGGAGTTGCATAATTCACATAAACAATGAATAAACTAAACAGATGGCATTCACACAAAGGATGTCTAAACTAAGCAGATGACATATTTGATGTATAAAGTAAGCAATGCAAGACACCATATGCATGATATAACCAACATCAGCATGCCAAGTTAGAGCGAAGACCTCAGGGGGTAAATAGGAGTTGTCTTCTCCTTCTGAATCCCCCTCAGAACAGATATCTTCCTCTCGATTACAATCCGAAATGCGTGGAGGGGGGTTGCCTTTGCGCCTACCATGGAGCGACATCTGCATGAAATTTTATTGCCACGCAAGGCTCGTCTCTTTTGCTCTACATGTTCAGTTCCATTGTTTATAATAACTGTCATGCATAGGAATAAAACATAGTGAGATTATGTAAGGAGTGCATGCAGAAATCCAGAGTGATGGTAGCAACTGTGGATAGACCCAAAACCAATAATAGCAGCAGATAATGGCTTCAGTTAAAAAATACAGATAATGGCTTCTTTCTGTTTGTTTCCACCCAACATGAAACTCATAGTAGACACTTGAGACTAACGGATAGTAGATAGATACTATTGATAGCGGCCCGATATGTACCGCACAACCATTTAAAACTCAAGTTTGACCATTAGTTTGGATCGACTCGAGTCTAGTCGGTGAACAGGACGATAAAGTAGCATGTAATATTAAGCGATGCATAACGTAAGCAGACACGAAAGAGTGCGACCTCTCTTGCGGACCCGTGTAGTCCTCGAGGTCATCTGCTCGGTTGATGATGGTAATGCAGTTTTCATGGCTGCCAGCGGGGGGGAAGAAGATCTGAGGCGGCAAAAGACAGTCTGGAGGCCGGATGCCTGCTGTGCTGGACCCTTCTGTCGTTGGAGCAGCTGAGCTGGGGTGGACGACGGCGCAGCAGGAGCGAGACAAACCACGCAAGGTTTTCTTTCACAACTATTTGTAAGAGAAGTAATTTTGTAAGTGCTCATTTGAATTGGAGGATTCCAACAATGCCGGGATAGGAAATAGACAGGAATAGGATAGGAATGCACGTGCAAAACAGAGAATTTAAAAACACAGGATTTCTGCCAATCTGGGTGTTTGATTCACAACAATTGGAAGATCACAGGATGCAAAGAAGCTTGGTGAGATTAAGTCAAACCACAAGAAAATGTACGGTTATAATGCTATTATGCTACTATCTCTTAGTCTTCTGCTTCATGAATAGGAATTTGAAAAGGAGGACATGTGAAAATTAAAATTCCTACGTTTTTCCTTTCAAGGAGACACTAAAGGAACAAATCCGTGTGCTCAGTGGACAATATATATAACATGTAGACTAAAAAAGAGATGCAACAAGTATACAACCTCTTTGGCGAAGCCATGTCGATCTCAGCGTGATTGGGTTGGCCGGTGAGGATGCTCCGGCTGACTTTGCTGTTGGAGGAGGGGAAGAAGATCTTAGGCGTCTGGAGATGGAGCCCGAGGTACTGCTCCGCTGTGATGGAGGGTTTCATCGTTGGAGCAGCTCCGGTGAGTTGTACGACGCCAAGGCTGAAGCAGGACAAGAGAGACAACAAACGACGTTAACCTAAGTGGAATTCTAATAGCATCTCCAATACATGACGTAAAATACATAACCACAAAGTGCTAGATGTAAAATACATCAGCCGCTCATCTCTGAACTTAACTGTCGAAACTGAACTTAACTGTCGAAACTGAACTTAACTATCGAAATTGAACTTAACTGTCGAAACTGAATTTTGCTGTCGAAACTAAATTTTGCTGTCGAAACTGAACGCACTAGCAAGGTGAGGCTACACGTCGGTCGACTGACGTTTTCATCTCTGGTCAGTCGATTTTGCAGCCCTTGGATACGAAATCAAGGGATTGCGGTTCATCTTCAACCTCCACCCCCTGAGCTGCCAGCCACCACCGACCAAACAGCAGCCCCGCCACCATGCGGCGGTGCGCCCGCCTCCCTTGCCCCGAAAACACTCCCCACCGCCGTCCGCCGCCCTGCCATCCTCTAGGCCCCCACGTGCGAGCTTTTTCTTCGGCGATCCCCACGCCACCGCCCATAACGCCCGCCACCGCCCGGCGACCACCGCCCCATCCTGAACCCTAAGATAGATAGTGGGTACCTCTCCGTGAGCCCCCCCCTGCTGCGGCTGGTTCTTCCTTCACCCCATGAGCCCCCACCCCCACCCCTTGAAAATCGATCGACCCAAAAGTCGATTCAGTCGATCAAGTGTAGCAAAATCGAGCAACATCGCAAGCAAGAGCAAGAGCGAGAGCAGCAGCGCGAGCAAGAGCAATAGCAAAAGCAGACTAGGCAGGGGACCGAGAGCAAGAGTAGAGCAGCAGCGCGAGCGAGAGCTAAAGCAGCAGCAGCTCCTACTGATGTGGACTTTGCCGCCGAGGGAGCGACGCCATGGAGGAAGTGGTCGGCGACGCCACCGTGGATGGAGCCGCGTCGTGTCGGCTCGGACCGAGCGCTGGCAACACCGTGAGATCGAATCAAGAAGAAAATGCGGCGATTAGTGTACAACCTCTTTGGTGGCGCCGATTAGGCCGCAGCTTCATCCGAGGAAACAGTGATGATGATGCTCTTCCGGTGGTGCAGGTGAAGACGACGGTGTGGAAATGGAGGTGGCACGAAAGACGAGGGGAATATCGGGGCAGCTCCTTGGAGGTGGAGGACGGGGTGGCTGAACCGGCGGGACGATGGGATCGACGACGGATCCTCATCCGGTACGGTGGATGAGGGACGTCGAGGTGTTGCTGTGGACGACGTCGTCGGGGAAGAGGCTCCGGCTGGGTTGCGGACGGAGCAGGGTGTGAGGTTTCGTCGCGGGTTTTCGCGACCTCGGTTTACGAATGGGTGGGCAGATGGGATGGAAGTGGGGAACCATGGCTAAGAGACGCGCTTGTCCGAAATGTGGGGTAAGTTACGAAAGTACCCCCCACCGATTTGAGGCGGTTCTTTCGGTTCAGGGGTACCACGGGCATTTCGCGTGTCGGGATTTCACAGGAGGTGGGAGTTTTCGCGCGCGTTGTAATTTCGGAATAGCAAGGCGCGGGTTGAGATGGAGGGAGTTGTCGGAGCACAACGAGACAAAGATATATCTTAAATATTTCGGGCTAACAAGGCGCGGGTTGAGATGTTCGGACAAGCCTAACGTGTACTGTACCAAATCAATGCGCACTACAAATGTCATTCAAAACTTTGAAGTCATGTTATGTTCAATTAAAATATTCCGCTACGTGTATAATGCATGCAACCTACTACTCAAATGAATGTTTTAGTGCATTCCAAACGTATATACTACCGCTTCAATATGAACTAAATTTGAATTCGTTTCTCTATTTGAATAAGATCTACAGTAATGATTGTTGTGAAGTCAAAGCATTTGAATTCATTTCTCTGTTTTAATAAGATCTACAATCATCATTATTGTCAAGTTAAACCATTGTTTGTGTATTATCTTCACAGCACACCACATGATTAGTCTCGAGTTACATATGAACTATGTGTACTATATGAACTCGAACTAGATTTTTTGAATCCACTTTATTTTGATTTGAAATCACATTACATTTGTATCTCTAGCTAGATCTTCATAAGCTAAACCATGTCTCATATGTATAATGTGTTTATCACATTATGTATGGTGCCCCGCCCCCTACGCCTACAAGTATTTAGATGTGAGTTTCAAACACCACACATCACAACAAATTCAAATAAAATGTTAGAATGTTCGATATATAGTATTGTTTAGATTGTTGGATATTTAGTTGTAAGCTGCAAACGCCACACATTATCGCAAACTCAAATAAAATGTGAGATTGTTTGATGTATAGTATGGTTTAGATTGTTCGGCATTTATTTATGAGTTGCAAACACCATGCATTATCACATTATGGTATAACATGTGCACAACACGTGTATCACCACTATATTCATGCATGCAATGTTTAAAACACTATGATCTCCTGTTCAAATATATGAATCCGCTTTCATATCAAATTATGATCTTTGTTAGTCTCTTACACCCACACAATCCTCTAACCTTTGTAGCTACCACTAACTTCCTCTCGTGCATGCACACGCCCTCCTCGCCCTCCCCCTCCCTCGGCATTCTATCCACCGGGCACATTCATTTTTTTTCTTTAGGTCGTTCTCCCAGAGTCTCCACAACTCCTTTACGACACACACCGATCGATAAACCTCTCCAGCGATGCCTGCCTACAACATACACACACACACACCTTCAATCTCCTCCTTTATGTGTCCTTGCCTCGTGTCTCTCATATGGTCAGACACGTGTAAACTCTCGCCCCTCTTTTCATCGATCTCACAACCGCACACTCCTCCCCTTATCTAGCTAGTAGTTGGGCCTCTCGCACCACCTCCTAGCTCCATTCTCTCTGTCTATCCGTCTCGCTGGGCCTTATTTGCCTCTAACAAATGGACGTACACCGACCGGCCTCTCGCTATACATATAGCTAGCTAGGTCCTTATAAATCATTTTTACCCACATGTCGATCGATCTACCTCATTAGTTGTGTCTCTCCCTTCCTCCGACAAACAACAATTGATCTACCGATCTAGTTAGGTTTGCTTACCAAACACATGGTTCCCCTTCATCACCCATGGATGCGTCCCAACAGATCTATCACGCACATGCACACACAGAAACACATCCCCACTCTTATTGATAACATTGCAGTTCCACCCTCAGTTTGTCTAGTAGGCCTCTCCCACCATCTACGAGAAGCAACTCCATCACTCATCCAGCACTCTACCCCTCTCCCTCCCTCTCCCTCTCTCTCTCTCTCTCTCTCTCTCTCCTCTCTCTCTCTGTCCCATCATATTTCTCGTCCTTCAGTTATGTACGGATGTTGACCGATCTCCCTCAAGACATAGCTGGGTCTCTCCTTCTCAACACATATACGAGTCGTTCTACCTCTATAGTTAGGCCTCTCCCTACCCCTCCCCCACCCCTCCCCCCCACACACACATCGATACATCGAGCGCTCTAGTCATGTCTCCCTGCCACACACAAACTTGACATGTGCCCTCTAACATTCCGGTAGGCCAGTCGCCCTATATCTTTGACTTGCACACACACACACACACACACACAATTTCGATGGCTCTCTTCATCAATCTCGCACCCACCCACTTGATCCTCTCTTCGACTCTATCGATAGCTATGACCCCTCCCTCTCTTCTCGTGGATTGCCCGACCCTCTATGTATGATATGGATAGGCCTCCATTTCACACACATTGCATGCAAAATTTTGTTTGAGATGTCATCGACACATATTCCCACAAATAATTCATGAAATCAACACCCACCCCACCCCCACCCCAAAACAAAAAACACTCATGAACGCGGTTTGTATCTCGCACACACACCCACGTAGTTGGGGGACGTGCAGGAAGAGAAGAGGTGCATGCAAGGCGCACGTACTCCCGTCTCTTTCCCAACCACACCCGCGCGGGTACAGGGTGGAGCTCAATTCGGTACGAAAAAGGCAGCCCTCGTGATAATTTGGCACGTGTACTGGTTGTCCACTTGGTGGAGGGAGAATCGTCTACCACGGGTGAACAAACAAATTGCGACTTGACGTGTTATGTTAAAAAAAGAGGCAAACCATGTGGGGCCTACCTTAGAGGCAAGACTTTTGATGTGTCCCGTCAACTCGCAGAACAAGGAGAAGCTTGCTTAGTACGCCGTCTCCCCCGCCCATGGGCGCGGTGGCTCGCAGGATGAGGTGAAGCTTGCTCCGCCTTATGCCCGCTCCCTCTC
The DNA here is from genome assembly GCA_021605205.1 of Aegilops longissima. Classification (NCBI taxonomy): domain Eukaryota; kingdom Viridiplantae; phylum Streptophyta; class Magnoliopsida; order Poales; family Poaceae; genus Aegilops; species Aegilops longissima. The sequence continues at coordinate 520,721,163 of CM038681.1, forward strand.
CCATGCGCGCGGTGGGTCGCAGGACGAGGAGAAAATTTTACTACTCCCTCCGTTTACTCCTCGTCCCTACTACCTTGGTTATAGATATTATATCATATTTTTTGGAATATATATGTCCTTTAGTAGATTTCAATATGAACTACTAGTACATACTCCAAACACTGATGTATATAGACGTATTTTAGAGTGTAGATTCACTCATTTTGCTCCGTATGTAGCACTCTCCGTCGCCCCTCGACCCTCGCCCACATGGTGGACGTGCAACAATTCATTCGGTCTCATATAGCCAGAACGATATATACTGCACTACCATTGTTGCTCGACTTCCCGAAGAGGCGAAGAGCCAATCGCAAGGTTAATATTTTGGAGATGCCAAGCACAAGGTTATAGGAGAACGAGTAGTAGGTGCCTCATCATTTATAAATAAAGTTTTTTTTCTTCAGTGGCACATACGCAATATGATAGGTTCATATGGAGAGAAAAGGAAACCGCTCCACTATATACATAGTCAGGACGGCCAGCCTACACGATTGCTTGCTGGGGTTGCTCTCTTCACACTCTCTTGCACAAAACGACTGTGGCCACATCTCTAACATCCCGGCGGATCACGTCCGCCTGGGGAAGGGGTGGATGCTTAGTGTAGATGCGGTGGCCGTCGCCGATGGCGAAAACCCACTATCGGCACGTCCCGATTAGGGGTCCCAACCGTTCTCTCTCACAAAGCCGGTGAGGTTGCCTTTGTCCCTTGCTCACTGCCGCGACGTGGGCAGTTGCCGCCTCCCGCCGCCCTCCTCAAGGTTGAGCTACGTCCCTCGTGTACAACTCCTTTACATCCGGCTTGCACCATCTGCTCCAGCTGCCCACATCACTCCCTCGTGGATATTTCTCTACTTCTTTGCCCCGCACATACCTCTCTGGCTTCTATGTCTGTATTTGTGATGAGTTTATGTCTCATCAACTAGTCCCAATAATCTTATTCTAATCACGCTTCTTCAATTTCTTTGCCACAGGGATGCTCATCTCGATTTTGGTGAAACTGCAGAAAATGATCCGATGGTCAAAAGGTTGCAAACTTCATTTATTAGGAAGCTCGAATGTTGCCAGCAAATTGAAGGCTGGTCAGGGTTCACGGTTCAAGGGCTAGGGACTGCATGGATCATTTTTTCTTTAGCTCCCTCTGTTCCAAAATAAGTGTCAACTTTAGTAGTAGTACAACTTTGTGCTAAAGTTTGCACAAAGTTGAGACACTTATTTTGGAACGGAGGGAGTACATATTTGCTATGATCTGTCAATCATTGAGATGCAATAGCATGCATGTTAGTCTCCTTTGTATTTGATGAAATGTTGCAACGGGCAACCTGTTGGGGATCGTAGCAGAAATTAAAAAATTTCTACACATCACCAAGATCAATCTATGGAGTCATCTAGCAACGAGAGAGAGAGGAGTGCATCTACATACCCTTGTAGATCACGAGCGGAAGCGTTCAAGAGAACGGGGTTGATGGAGTCGTACTCGTCGTGATCCAAATCACCGATGACCAAGCGCCGAATGGACGGCACCTCCGCGTTCAACACACGTACGGTTGGGGAAGACGTCTCCTCCTTCTTGATCCAGCAAGGGGAAAGGAGAGGTTGATGGAGATCCAGCAGCACGACGGCGTGGTGGTGGAAGCAGCGGGGATCTCGGCAGGGCTTCGCCAAGCTCAGCGAGAGGGAGAGGTGTTACGTGGGGAGAGGGAGGCGCCAGGGGCTAGGGTGGACAGCCCTCCTTCCCCCCGTCTATATATAGGGGTCCAGGTGGGGCGCCGGCCCGTTAGAGATCCCATCTCAAGGGGGGCGACGACCAAGGGGGTGGGACTTGCCCCCCAAGTCAAGTGGGGCGCCCCCCACCCCTAGGGTTTCCAACCCTAGGCGCAGGGGAGTCCCAAGGGGGGGCACCAGCCCACCATGGGCTGGTTCCCTTCCCACTTCAGCCCATGGGGCCCTACGAGATAGTTGGCCCCACCCGGTGGACCCCCGGGAACCTTCCGGTGGTCCTGGTACAATACCGGTGAACCCCGAAACTTCCCGGTGGCCGAAACTGGACTTCCTATATACAAATCTTTACCTCCGGACCATTCCGGAACTCCTCGTGACGTCCGGGGTCTCATTTGGGACTCCGAACAACTTTCGGGTTACCGCATACTAATATCTCTACAACCCTAGCGTCATCGAACATTAAGTGTTTAGACCCTACGGGTTCGGGAGACACGCAGACATGACCGAGACGACTCTCCGGTCAATAACCAACAGCGGGATCTGGATACCCATGTTGGCTCCCACATGCTCCTCAATGATCTCATCGGATGAACCACGATGTCGAGGATTCAATCAATCCCGTATACAATTCCCTTTGTCAATCGGTACGTTACTTGCCCGAGATTCGATCGTCGGTATCCCAATACCTCGTTCAATCTCGTTACCGGCAAGTCACTTTACTCGTACCGTAATGCATGTTCCCGTGACCAACCACTTGGTCACATTGAGTTCATTATGATGATGCATTACCGAGTGGGCCCAGAGATACTTCATCAAAACAGGAGCTGCGGAATAAGCGGAGACTGGCGAAGGACGAGGTGACGATGCGCGTCGGGATTGCTTCCAAGGTCGATGTGATCGCTGTCGGCACGCTACCTCTACATTTACCTACGGGATTAGTTTTAAACCTCAATAATTGTTATTTAGTGCCAGCTTTGAGCATGAACATTGTATCTGGCTCTCGTTTAATACGAGATGGCTACTCATTTAAATCCAAGAATAATGGTTGTTCTATTTATATGAGAGATATGTTTTATGGTCATGCCCCGCTGGTTAATGGTTTATTCTTGTTGAATCTTGAACGTGATGTTATACATATTCATAGTGTGAATACCAAAAGATGTAAGGTTGATAATGATAGTCCCACATACTTGTGGCACTGCCGCCTTGGTCACATTGGTGTCAAACGCATGAAGAAGCTCCATACAGATGGACTTTTGGAGTCTCTTGATTATGAATCATTTGACACATGCAAACCATGCCTCATGGGTAAAATGACCAAGACTCCGTTCTCCGGAACAATGGAGCGAGCAACCAACTAATTGGAAGTCATACATACTAATGTGTGCGGTCCAATGAGCTACCTCTACTTTCCGCTTCAAGAGGCAGTACTTCATCAAGTTCTACTTTCCTCCCACTTACTTCCTTCGAGAGAAACTCTTTCTCCAGAAAGGACCCGTTCTTGGCAAAAAAGATCTTGCCTTCGGATCTGAGGTAGAAGGTATACCCAATGGTTTCCTTAGGGTATCCTAAGATGACGCATTTTTCCGACTTGGGTTCGAGCTTTTCAGGTTGAAGTTTCTTGACATAAGCATCGCATCCCCAAACTTTTAGAAACGACAGCTTAGGTTTCTTCCCAAGCCATAATTCATACGGTGTCGTCTCAATGGATTTTGACGGAGCCCTATTTAAAGTGAATGCGGCAGTATCTAAAGCATAGCCCCAAAATGAAAGCGGTAGATCGGTAAGAGACATCATAGATCGCCCCATATCCAATTGAGTGCGATTACGACGTTCGGACACACCATTACGCTGAGGTGTTCCAGGCGGCATGAGTTGTGAAATGATTCCACATTTCCTTAAGTGTGTGCCAAATTCGTGACTTAAATATTCCCCTCCATGATCTGATCGTAAGAACTTTATTTTTCTGTCACGTTGATTTTCAACCTCACTCTGAAATTCCTTGAACTTTTCAAAGGTCTCAGACTTGTGTTTCATTAAGTAGACATACCCATATCTACTCAAGTCATCAGTGAAGGTGAGAACATAACGATAGCCACCGTGTGCCTCAACGCTCATTGGCCGCACACATCAGTATGTATGATTTCCAATAAGTTGGTTGCTCGCTCTATTGTTAAAGAGAACGGAGTCTTGGTCATTTTATCCATGAGGCATGGTTCGCACGTGTCAAATGATTCGTAATCAAGAGAATCCAAAAGTCCATCTGCATGGAGCTTCTTCATCGTTTGACACCAATGTGACCAAGGCGGCGATTGCCACAAGTATGTGGGACTATCATTATCAACCTTACATCTTTTGGTATTCACACTATGAATATGTGTAACATCACGTTCGAGATTCAATAAGAATAAACCATTGACCAGCGGGGCATGACCATAAAACATATCTCTCATATAAATAGAACAACCATTATTCTCAGATTTAAATGAGTAGCCATCTCGTATTAAACGAGATCCAGATACAATGTTCATGCTCAAAGCTGGCACTAAATAACAATTATTGAGGTTTAAAACTAACTCCGTAGGTAAATGTAGAGGTAGCGTGCCGACGGTGATCACATCGACCTTGGAACCATTCCCGACGCGCATCGTCACCTCGTCCTTCGCCAGTCTCCGCTTATTCCGCAGCTCCTGTTTTGAGTTACAAATATGAGCAACCGCACCGGTATCAAATACCCAGGAGCTACTACGAGTACTGGTAAGGTACACATCAATTACATGTATATCACATATACCTTTGGTGTTGCTGGCCTTCTTGTCCGCTAAGTACTTGGGGCAGTTCCGCTTCTAGTGACCACTTCCCTTGCAATAAAAACACTCAGTCTCAGGCTTGGGTCCATTCTTTGGTTTCTTCCCGGCAGCTTGCTTGCTGGGCGCGGCACCTCCCTTGCCGTCTTTCTTGAAACCCTTTTTGCCCTTGCCCTTCTTGAACTTAGTGGTTTTATTCACCATCAACACTTGATGCTCCTTTTTGATTTCCACCTCCGCTGATTTTAGCATTGAATATACTTCAGGAATGGTTTTCTCCATCCCCTGCATATTGAAGTTCATCACAAAGCTCTTGTAGCTTGGTGGAAGCGACTGAAGGATTCTGTCGACAACCGCGTCATCCAGGAGATTAACTCCCAGCTGAGATAAGCGGTTGTGCAACCCAGACATTTTGAGTATGTGCTCGCTGACAGAACTATTGTCCTCCATCTTACAACTGTAGAACTTGTTGGAGACTTCATATCTCTCGACCCGGGCATGAGCTTGGAAAACCATTCTCAGCTCTTGGAACATCTCATATGCTCTGTGCTGCTCGAAACAATTTTCGAGCCCCGGTTCTAAGCTGTAAAGCATGCCGCACTGAACCAGGGAGTAATCATCAACACTTTCGCAACGGCGTACAGTTAGGGGGAACACTTTCTTGAAATTATTATGAGGGATCATCTTATTTATGCTACCGTCGTTCTAAGCAAATAAGATGCAAAAACATGATAAACATCACATGCAATCAAATAGTGACATGATATGGCCAATATCATTTTGCTCCTTTTGATCTCCATCTTCGGGACGCCATGATCATCATCGTCACCGGCATGACACCATGATCTCCATCATCGTGTCTTCATGAAGTTGTCTCGCCAAATATTACTTATACTACTATGGCTAACGGTTTAGCAATAAAGTAAAGTAATTTCATGGCGTTATTCATTGACACGCATGTCATACAATAAATTAAGACAACTCCTATGGCTCCTGCCGGTTGTCATACTCATCGACATGCAAGTCGTGATTTCTATTACAAGAACATGTTCAATCTCATACATCACATATATATCATTCATCACATCCTTTTGGCCATATCACATCACACGACATATGCTGCAAAAATAAGTTAGACATCCTCTAATTGTTGTTGGAAATTTTCACGTGGCTGCTATAGGTTTCTAGCAAGAACGCTTCTTACCTACGCCAAAACCACAATGTGATATGCCAATTTCTATTTACCCTTCATAAGGACCCTTTTCATCGAATCCGAACCGAGTAAAGTGGGAGAGACAGGCACCCGCTAGCCACCTGATGCAACTAGTGCATGTCAGTCAGTGGAACCTGTCTCACGTAAGTGTACGTGTAAGGTCGGTCCGGGCCGCATCATCCCACGATGCCGCAGAATCAAGATAAGACTAGTAATGGCAAGTAAATTGACAATATCGCCGCCCACAACAAACTTGTGTTCTACTCGTGCAAAGAAACTACGCATAGACCTAGCTCATGATGCCACTGTTGAGGATCATAGCAGAAATTAAAAAATTTCTACGCATCACCAAGATCAATCTATGGAGTCATCTAGCAACGAGAGAGAGAGGAGTGCATCTACATACCCTTGTAGATCGCGAGCGGAAGCATTCAAGAGAACGGGGTTGATGGAGTCGTACTCGTGCCGTGATCCAAATCACCGATGACCAAGCGCCGAGCGGACGGCACCTCCGCGTTCAACACACGACAGTTGGGGAAAGCGTCTCCTCCTTCTTGATCCAGCAAGGGAAAGGAGAGGTTGATGGAGATCCGACAACACGACGGCGTGGTGGTGGAAGCAGCGGGGATCTCGGCAGGGCTTCCTAAGCTCAGCGAGAGGGAGAGGTGTTACGGGGGGAGAGGGAGGCGCCAGGGGCTAGGGTGCGCAGCCCTCCCTCCCCCCTCTATATATAGGGGTCAGGGGCCGACCCTAGAATCCCATCTCAAGGGGGCGGGCCAAGGGGGGACTTGCCCCCCAAGTCAAGTGGGGCGCCCCCCCACCCGTAGGGTTTCCAACCCTAGGCGCAGGGGAGGCCCAAGGGGGGGCGCACCAGCCCACCAGGGGCTGGTTCCCTTCCTACTTCGGCCCATGGGGCCCTCCGGGATAGGTGGCCCCACCCGGTGGACCCCCGGGAACCTTCCGGTGGTCCCGGTACAATACCGGTGAACCCCGAAACTTCCCGGTGGCCGAAACTGTACTTCCTATATACAAATCCTTTACCTCCGGACCATTCCGAAACTCCTCGTGACGTCCGGGATCTCATCCGGGACTCCGAACAACTTTCGGTTACCGCATACTAATATCTCTACAACCCTAGCGTCGCCGAACCTTAAGTGTGTAGACCCTACACTACAAAAAAATGACACATCCGTGACATTTTGGGCCGAACGAATTTTTTTTCTGTCATACATATGACACTTCTATGACGATAATTGAGATAAAACCCGGTATCATCATAGATGTGGTGGGCTCCTACTTCTATGACAAAAAATCATGACAGAAAATGGGCCGTCCATGACGCTAGGCCGTAGACGCAGCTGCATGACATTATTTGGGCCGTCCATGACGGAAAAAACCGTGGTAGAAGCGAGGGGGAGGAAAATTTCGGGGAGTTGCCTGTTATGGTGGGAGGTCGGGGGCGGAGCGACGCGTGTTTCTCTCGTACGTACGCACGTGTGTGCGAGACGTTAGCTCTAACGAAGCCGAGTGAGGCGTTGGGCTCTAATCGAACCCGGCGATTACGCTGCGAGCTACGCGTTCATCGAACCCGGCGATCGATCGATGGCTGTTAAGCGAACCCGATGGGCGATTCGCCGCTCTGCTGCTAATGAAGCCGATCAATGCCGCCTCTGGGATGAGCAGTGGCGTTGCGGGGGGTTGGATGAGCGAGTGGCGGTGGCGTTGCCTCATCAAGTTCTACTTTCCTCCCACTTACTTCCTTCGAGAGAAACTCCTTCTCCAGAAAGGACCCGTTCTTGGCAAAAAAGATCTTGCCTTCGGATCTGAGGTAGAAGGTATACCCAATGGTTTCCTTAGGGTATCCTAAGATGACGCATTTTTCCGACTTGGGTTCGAGCTTTTCAGGTTGAAGTTTCTTGACATAAGCATCGCATCCCCAAACTTTTAGAAACGACAGCTTAGGTTTCTTCCCAAACCATAATTCATACGGTGTCGTCTCAACGGATTTTGACGGAGCCCTATTTAAAGTGAATGCGGCAGTATCTAAAGCATAGCCCCAAAATGAAAGCGGTAGATCGGTAAGAGACAGCATAGATCGCCCCATATCCAATTGAGTGCGATTACGACGTTCGGACACACCATTACGCTGAGGTGTTCCAGGCGGCATGAGTTGTGAAATGATTCCACATTTCCTTAAGTGTGTGCCAAATTCGTGACTTAAATATTCCCCTCCACGATCTGATCGTAAGAACTTTATTTTTACACACGTTGATTTTCAACCTCACTCTGAAATTCCTTGAACTTTTCAAAGGTCTCAGACTTGTGTTTCATTAAGTAGACATACCCATATCTACTCAAGTCATCAGTGAAGGTGAGAACATAACGATAGCCACCGTGTGCCTCAACGCTCATTGGCCGCACACATCAGTACGTATGATTTCCAATAAGTTGGTTGCTCGCTCTATTGTTAAAGAGAACGGAGTCTTGGTCATTTTATCCATGAGGCATGGTTCGCACGTGTCAAATGATTCGTAATCAAGAGAATCCAAAAGTCCATCTGCATGGAGCTTCTTCATGCGTTTGACACCAATGTGACCAAGGCGGCAGTGCCACAAGTATGTGGGACTATCATTATCAACCTTACATCTTTTGGTATTCACACTATGAATATGTGTAACATCACGTTCGAGATTCAATAAGAATAAACCATTGACCAGCGGGGCATGACCATAAAACATATCTCTCATATAAATAGAACAACCATTATTCTCAGATTTAAATGAGTAGCCATCTCGTATTAAACGAGATCCAGATACAATGTTCATGCTCAAAGCTGGCACTAAATAACAATTATTGAGGTTTAAAACTAACTCCGTAGGTAAATGTAGAGGTAGCGTGCCGACGGTGATCACATCGACCTTGGAACCATTCCCGACGCGCATCGTCACCTCGCCCTTCGCCATGATCTCCGCTTATTCCGCAGCTCTGTTTTGAGTTACAAATATGAGCAACCGCACCGGTATCAAATACCGGGAGCTACTACGAGTCTTGGTAAGGTACACATCAATTACATGTATATCACATATACCTTTGGTGTTGCTGGCCTTCTTGTCCGCTAAGTACTTGGGGCAGTTCCACTTCCCTTGCAATAAAAACACTCAGTCTCAGGCTTGGGTCCATTCTTTGGTTTCTTCCCGGCAGCTTGCTTGCTGGGCGCGGCACCTCCCTTGCCGTCTTTCTTGAAACCCTTTTTGCCCTTGCCCTTCTTGAACTTAGTGGTTTTATTCACCATCAACACTTGATGCTCCTTTTTGATTTCCACCTCCGCTGATTTTAGCATTGAATATACTTGAGAATGGTTTCTCCATCCCCGCATATTGAAGTTCATCACAAAGCTCTTGTAGCTTGGTGGAAGCGATCGAAGGATTCTGTCGACAACGCGTCATCCGGAGATTAACTCCCGGCTGAGATAAGCGGTTGTGCAACCTGAACATTTTGAGTATGTGTGTTGTGTAACTATTGTCCTCCATCTTACAACTGTAGAACTTGTTGGAGACTTCATATCTCTCGACCGGGCATGAGCTTGGAAAACCATTCTCAGCTCTTGGAACATCTCATATGCTCTGTGCTGCTCGAAACAATTTTCGAGCCCCGGTTCTAAGCTGTAAAGCATGCCGCACTGAACCAGGGAGTAATCATCAACACTTTCGCAACGGCGTACAGTTAGGGGGAACACTTTCTTGAAATTATTATGAGGGATCATCTTATTTATGCTACCGTCGTTCTAAGCAAATAAGATGCAAAAACATGATAAACATCACATGCAATCAAATAGTGACATGATATGGCCAATATCATTTTGCTCCTTTTGATCTCCATCTTCGGGACGCCATGATCATCATCGTCACCGGCATGACACCATGATCTCCATCATCATGATCTCCATCATCGTGTCTTCATGAAGTTGTCTCGCCAAATATTACTTATACTACTATGGCTAACGGTTTAGCAATAAAGTAAAGTAATTTCATGGCGTTATTCATTGACACGCATGTCATACAATAAATTAAGACAACTCCTATGGCTCCTGCCGGTTGTCATACTCATCGACATGCAAGTCGTGATTTCTATTACAAGAACATGTTCAATCTCATACATCACATATATATCATTCATCACATCCTTTTGGCCATATCACATCACACGACATATGCTGCAAAAATAAGTTAGACATCCTCTAATTGTTGTTGGAAATTTTCACGTGGCTGCTATAGGTTTCTAGCAAGAACGCTTCTTACCTACGCCAAAACCACAATGTGATATGCCAATTTCTATTTACCCTTCATAAGGACCCTTTTCATCGAATCCGAACCGAGTAAAGTGGGAGAGACAGGCACCGCTAGCCACCGATGCAACTAGTGCATGTCGGTCCGTGGAACTGTCTCACGTAAGTGTACGTGTAAGGTCGGTCCGGCCGCATCATCCCAATGATGCCGCAGAATCAAGATAAGACTAGTAATGGCAAGTAAATTAACAATATCGCCGCCCACAACAAACTTGTGTTCTACTCATGCAAAGAAACTACGCATAGACCTAGCTCATGATGCCACTGTTGAGGATCATAACAGAAATTAAAAAATTTCTACGCATCACCAAGATCAATCTATGGAGTCATCTAGCAACGAGAGAGAGAGAGGAGTGCATCTACATACCCTTGTAGATCGCGAGCGGAAGCATTCAAGAGAACGGGGCTGATGGAGTCGTACTCGTCGTGATCCTAATCACCGATGACCAAGCGCCGAACGGACGGCACCTCCGCGTTCAACACACGTACAGTTGGGGAAGACGTCTCCTCCTTCTTGATCCAGCAAGGGGAAAGGAGAGGTTGATGGAGATCCAGCAGCACGACGGCGTGGTGGTGGAAGCAGCGGGGATCTCGGCAGGGCTTCGCTAAGCTCAGCGAGAGGGAGAGGTGTTACGGGGGGAGAGGGAGGCGCCAGGGGCTAGGGTGCGCAGCCCTCCCTCCCCCCTCTATATATAGGGGTCAGAAGGCTGACCCTAGAGATCCCATCTCAAGGGGGCGGCAAGGGGGGGACTTGCCCCCAAGTCAAGTGGGCGCCCCCCCGTAGGGTTTCCAACCCTAGGCGCAGGGGAGGCCCAAGGGGGGCGCACCAGCCCACCAGGGGCTGGTTCCCTTCCTACTTCGGCCCATGGGGCCCTCCGGGATAGGTGGCCCCACCCGGTGGACCCCCGGGAACCTTCCGGTGGTCCCGGTACAATACCGGTGAACCCCGACACTTCCCGGTGGCCGAAATTGTACTTCCTATATACAAATCCTTTACCTCCGGACCATTCCGAAACTCCTCGTGATGTCCGGGATCTCACCCGGGACTCCGAACAACTTTCGGTTACCGCATACTAATATCTCTACAACCCTAGCGTCGCCGAACCTTAAGTGTGTAGACCCTACACTACAAAAAAAAGACACATCCGTGACATTTTGGGCCGAACGAATTTTTTTTCTGTCATACATATGACACTTCTATGACGATAATTGAGATAAAACCCGGTATCATCATAGATGTGGTGGGCTCCTACTTCTATGACAAAAAATCATGACAGAAAATGGGCCGTCCATGACTCTAGGCCGTAGACGCAGCTGCATGACATTCTTTGGGCCGTCCATGACGGAAAAAACCGTGGTAGAAGCGAGGGGGAGGAAAATTTCGGGGAGTTGCCTGTTATGGTGGGAGGTCGGGGGCGGAGCGACGCGTGTTTCTCTCGTACGTACGCATGTGTGTGCGAGACGTTGGCTCTAACAGAAGCCGAGTGAGGCGTTGGGCTCTAACTGAACCCGAGCGATTGCACTGCAGGCTACGCGTTACTGAACCCGAGCGATCGATCGATGGCTGTTAACTGAACCCGATGGGCGATTCGCCGCCATCGCTTCTAATGAAGCCGATCGATGCCGCCTCTGGGATGAGCAGTGGCGTTGCGGGGGGTTGGATGAGCGATGGCGGTGGCGTTGCCTCGGATGAACAGGAACCCGTGGTGTGGAGGGCTGGATGAATGAGCGGTGGAGGGTGGCCGTGAGGGGTGGTTGAACAGGACCCGTGGTGTGGAGGGCTGGATGAACAATAGACGGTGGAGGGGTGCCCGTGGAGGGGTGGTTGAACAGTAGCCGGTGGAGTAGCGCGTGGTGGAGGCTGGATGAGGAGCCCGTGGAGGCTGGAGGAAGTCGACGGTAGCCCGTGGAGGCTGGAGGAGGTCGACGGTGGAGATGAACAGTATCCCGTGCAGTCCCGTTTTGCAGTACGCCACACCCCTCCCCCCGTTTCGACCGTATAGCGCTCCAACACAAGTTCATTTGTCCGTTTTGCGGTACGCCACACCCCTCCCGATGAACAGGACCCCCGTTTCGACCGTAGCGCTCCAACACAAGTCCGTTTCGTCCGTTTTGCGGTACGCCACACCCCTCCCGATCAACAGGACCCCCATTTCGACCGTAGGAGGTCCGTTTCCTCCGTTTTGCGGTACGCCAGGCCCCTCCCGATCAATAGGACCCCGTTTCGAACGTGGCCGGTCGAACACAAGGCCGTTTCCTCCGTTGTGCGGTACGCCAGGCCTCGTTTCCATCGCCTGTTCCGTCCAAGCCCTCCCGATGAACACGACCACGCATTCCGTTCCGACCCAGCCGGTTGGCTCCCCATGAACACGACGACGACGCTGTTTCTCCATTCCGACCCAGCCATGTACGTATGCGCGATAGGCGTTAGAGACCCTACCGTATGTACGTACGTGGCCATATTTTCTTTCTTGCACCGTCGCCGCTGTACGTACATGTACATGCTACATGCGCGCCTCTACATCTACGACACGTGCGCGCCTCTACATCGACGAGTATGTACGTACACGTTCGCGACCAGAATGACAACGCTACTTACGCTTCGACCAGGTGGGTCCCGACTGTCAGGCACTTCCTTGCGTGCGAAGATGTAGCTGGTGGGTCCCAGCAGTCAGGGGGGCGAATTGTTTTTTTTTGCCCGGACGCACTTCCTTGTGTGCGAAGGTGTAGCTGGTGGGTCCCAGCAGTCAGGGGGAAACGTTTTTTTCGTGAAATATGGTGGCCCGTCCGGTGGGTCCCCGCTGTCAGGTTTAGGAATAATTATTTTGCGTGTAATAAGGAGGCACTTCCTTGCTGCGGCCGTGGACCCAGCTGTCAGCCTCTCCACGTACAGTCCATGTCCGATGGAAGCCGTTCCTTGACCACGTTGACCACGCCGCGCCGAGAGCACCAGAGCGGTGGACGACGGCGAGGCCTAGGAAGGGGCGACACGGAGCCGGGAAGACGCGGCGGTGGATGCCCACGCAGCGAGGAGTACGAGGGTTCACGGTTCGCTGCGGTGTGAGGCTGCGTCGCCGTAGAATAACAGGGGTGTGGGTGAGTAGAGGGATGGCTGGCGGCGGTGGGAGTAGTAGGGGCGGTGAGGCCTCCCGCAGATCGCAACCGCCACGGGAGGCAGGAGCACGTGGCACGACCGGCGCTGGTTTGGGCGGTTGGAGCAAGAAGACCAGAGGTTGAAGAAGCACTACGGCCGTTGGATGGACATCGACGGTCCTTTGGAGCTAGAATCGTGCATATTGACTAAGTTGACAAAGCCCTCCGTCCTCGTCAACTTAGTAGGCCCACAAGTCAGCCTGCCACTATACTGGGTCCCAGCTAACAGGGGAGTATTCATTTTTTGTGCGTAATAAGGAGGCACTTCCTTGCGTGCGAAGATATAGCAGGTGGGTCCGAGTTGTCAGCAGCGGTAACGTTTTTTTCGCAAAATACTGAGGCCCTTTCGGTGGGTCCCTGATGTCAGGTGGACGAATCATTATTTTGCGCGTAATAAGGAGGCATTTCCTTGCGTGCGGCCGTGGACCCAGCTGTCGGCCTCTCCACGTATAGTCCACTTCATATGCATGTCGGTCGTTGACCACGTTGACCAGGCCGCGCCGAGAGCACCAGGGCGGTGGACGACGGCGAGGCCTAGGAAGGAACGACACGAAGGCAGGGAAACTCAGCGATTGTTTCCCACGCGAGGGGAGTCTGTTGAACGAGGGTTTCTTGGTTCGCTGCCGTCGCGGAGAATAACGGTGGTGTGGGTGAGTAGAGGATGGCTAGGCCAGCGATGGGAGTACGGTGGGGCGGTGAGGCTGCTGTGGCAAAGACAGCCGTCATGGGAGGAGGGAGAGCAGTCCACCGGCGCTTGTTTGAGCGGCTAGAGAAGGAAGAGCAGAGATTGAAGAAGCACGACGGCCGTTGGATGGCCATCCAACAGAACTGCTTGTGCGTCAACCTTTCTTTTTAGGAAAGCGTCAAATCTGTGGAAAACAGCATACAACCCATCTGCCATTATTTCTAATAATTTACAGCCCATTTGCTAATTCTTAAGGTTTTTTTGGAGCCCATATTCTTTTTGTTAGCATTACAGCCCATATTGTGACCACGGTTAAAAAATTATACGAAATTTTGCATATTTCGGTGCGGTCCGAACTGTTTTTAATCCTGAAATTTCGACTCACATTCAAACTGATTTTAAAACTAAATGTATATCAATATAAAATCCAACAAATTCTCCACGCATAAAAATTAATGTAATTTAAAATCTTGAAATGAAAAAAAAGATATTTGAAACTAGTTGCCGCTTTGATGTGTTTTAAAAATATACAACCCATTTCTCATTACTGATGGGCCATTTTCTCGGCGAGCCGAATGAAAGCTCTCCTCATCTTGAAAGATTTGCAGCCCAACAGGCCTGACAAAGCTATTTACTTGGCAAATCACAAAAAACTGGGCTGTAGCCGTGGACCCAGCTGTCAGCCTCTCCACGTACAGTACTCTTCCGATGGAAGTCGTTCCTTGACCATGTTGACCACGCCGCTGGAGAGCACCACGGCGGCGGGACGACGGCGAGGCCTAGGAAGGGACAACGCGAGCTGAGGAAGACGCGCAGTGGAAGCCCGTCGGAGAGGAGTACGAGGGTTCACCGTTCGGCTGCGGTGTGAGGTTGTCGCCGCCGCAGGGCCCGCCAGCCGTGGGAATAGTCGAGGCGGTGAGTCCTCGGCGGCACCTGACCGCCGCCACGGAGGCAGGAGCATGAGGCACGACCGCACTGGTTTGGGCGGCCGGAGCAAGAAGACCAGAGGTTGAAGAAGCACTACGGCCGTTGGATGGACATCGACGGTCCTTTGGAGCTAGAATCGTTCATATTGACTAAGTTGACAAAGCCCTTCGTCCCCGTCGACTTAGTAGGCCCACAAGTCAGCCTCCCACCAGGGTGGGTCCCAGCTAGGAGGAAGAGTATTCATTTTTTTGTGCGTAATAAGGAGGCACTTCCGGTGGGTCCGAGCTGACAGCGGGGGGGACGTTTTTTTCCACAAAATACGATGGCCCGTAAGGTGGGTCCCAGCAGTTAGGGGGCAAACATTTTTTTGCGTAAAATACGATGACCCGTCCAGTGGGTCCCTGCTGTCAGTTGGAGGAATCATTATTTTCCGCGTAATAAGGAGGCACTTACTTGCTGCGGCCGTGGACCCAGCTGAGACTCTCCACGACAAAGATACTTCCGATGGAAGTCGCTCCTTGACCACGCTGACCTCGCCGCGTTCCGCTGCATGCATGCGCCCATGGGCGT
Organism: Aegilops longissima; assembly: GCA_021605205.1. Lineage (NCBI taxonomy): Eukaryota > Viridiplantae > Streptophyta > Magnoliopsida > Poales > Poaceae > Aegilops > Aegilops longissima. The sequence continues at coordinate 520,736,621 of CM038681.1, forward strand.
GGTGCGCCCCACCGTCGACCTCTCACGACAAATCATATTCGATGACTCTCGGTTGTTGACCACGTTGACCACATCGTGTCGAAGCGCACCTGCATGGAACGACCGGAGATGGGAAGACGGGGCAGTGGAGTCGCAGATGGAGAGGAGTGGGAAACTTCACTGGTTCGGGTGCACGGCAGCACAGCCACGATGCCGCCCACGGGAGACAGGAGCAAGCAGAGGTTGAAGAAGGAGCACGGCTGTTGGATTAACATCCAACGGTCCATCTGCTAGAATCATTTGTTGATTAATTTGACAAAGCCGTGCATACACGTCCACTTAGCAGGCCCACAAGTCGGCCACCAAATCGACGGGTCCCGGTATCAACGGATGAATAATTTTTTTCGCAAAACAAGGAGGCACTTCCTTCCGTGCGAAGATACAACTGGTGGGTCCCAGCTGTCAGGTGGAGGAAACATTTTTTTTAGCTTAATAAGGAGGAACTTTCCTTGCGTGCGTCCATGGACCTCGTGGGTCCCAGCCGTCAGGCTCTCCACGTACAGTCCACTTCCGATGACTCTCATTTGTTGACCATGCCGCACCGAACACAGCGAGGCGGTGGACGACGGCGAGGCCCCAGACGGGAACGACTCAGAGATGGGAAAATGCAGCAGTGGAGTCGCAGATTGAGAGGAGGAGAAGGGTTATAACTGGTTCTGTTGCAACTCATATCAAACTCAGGTTCACAGGACACGTTCATATTCATAGCCAACATTCACTATCAACAACTCAAAAGATTCATATATACACAAGCTCAGCATATCTATCCATCCAAATGATTGATAGATCACACGACAATATTCATACATAATTCACAAAAAGATTCAGATATACACATGTACATAAGAGGTAGCACAGACAATCTGAACTTTGCTTGTAGGTTTATCCTCAAATAGTGGCCTCGTGCCGACGGAGGTTTGAGCAACTTGGCCACTACTTTCATCCAACTAGTTTACTGGCTCATCTTGGTCCCTGTATCTCGCCAAAATTCTACATTGCGATGAGAAAGGAGGCGGTTGAGAAAATGAACCACCCAAATTTTTGTGCAGTTCAACCTGAAATGGAGCATCCTTGGCGTGCAGATCGATTAAGTCCCGAGATGAATATCTGCGTCAACCAACTTGTCCGAATCTTTAGACTCCATGCCATATAGTTCGCTACCATATGTGTCGATAACCAAAATGCACAAGTTGCGACCAAAGACTGGACTGCATTTTTCTGGGCTATGCACCAAGCAATATTTTTGGCGTTCACTCTCCTAATACTTGGAGTTTGACAATTGGTTGACGGCGGTTGATACTCGAATGAATATAGGAACTTCTTGTCAACATCGATGCTTGTCTGAGTGAACTTTGGAGTACATAGCAGCAGCATAAGTACCTGTCCATCTGATCATTTTGTGCAGTTCTACTGAAATCACCCGATGTAATGATTTGCCTGCGAGTTCAGGCTCCAAATTACTCCTTTATGAAATCAGGATAAAGACCAGTACCAACCTGTGTGAGGTAGCATATCAATTACTATTTCCTTTGACTGGAAGCCGAGATAAGCCAAGCGACTAACAGCAAAGGAAGAAAGCAAGCGGATATTAGCGATCGACAGAAAGGATGGAAGCTGCCGAGGCAATGAAGCACCCAAAGTTTTGTGCGTTCCACCAAAATCGAGCATCCTGTTGGCACATATATTGAGAGAGTGAGATTACTGTAATAGTGGGACTAGTTGATGAAACATACACTAACAAATAGAAGCACCCTCAACTGAACACTCAAAGCATTGCCATTTATCATAGGTTGCAAAACTTAAAAGTGCAAAGATAAAGGAGTTTCTCATGACAGTAGCACGATACAAATAAAGATGACAACAAACTAATATGGATGAAGGCCTTAGGCCCGTACCAACCTGAGAAAAAAATCTTATTCATGTAGTCCCATAAGAGATGATAAAGCACTCACTGGAATCACACAATAGTATATATTTTGTGCACTTCAAATGTATGGTTGAAATCACTCTTGTTTACCAAATCTTTGAGATTATATCGAAGATTATCAAGAACTTCCAGCAGAGTTAAAGCATCGGCTGGGATACAGTTCATTGTATTGTCTTGTGTAGTTCCACTAAAATGTATGATTGGCACAACATGAGCCCTGTTTTCACAAGTAGGAACAAGGTGAAACCTTCATTAGCTTAGTGAGAAAGGATAGGAAGACATTAGCATATTACTCAAACAGTAGCATCAAATTCATGATGGACAATACGCAAAACATTGCCTCATTGAACCAATGGCAATAAATTGACATGCAAAACAATAGCACTATTATGTCATGACACTAATAATATTCCCTCCCTGCTCCACCACATGATTCACCTCCATAGACAAACATTCACACATACATAATTCAGCATAGGGTCCTACTAAAGATTTGTTTAACTCCAACAGGAAAATTAGGCAGTAATAAATTAGTGGTACTTAAGTGCTCCTAATTAATTAAGTGAGACAGCAGAAGTGGAAGGGCTCCCTGGAGGATCGTCTCACATGTAAGATAGTCGTTGTCGTAGCCCTTGAATAGCCTCGACTGAGGCCTCTGGCTTCAGCAAGATCGCTTTGGCACTGTTTATTCTTCTTCTTATTCCTCTTCATGCTATGTTTCTCTTTCTCCTCACCAGTTGGTGAAACCAAGTACATGATTGGCCTTCTAATTCAGAATTGGTTTTGTCGGTGAGGGAGTACAAGTGTACTAGTAAAAACAGCATTATTTTCTCATGGCAATGGAAAATAGAGATGAACACATGCATTAAATATCATTCTTACCTAAAGGAAGGTTATTGCGCCAATATGGATGATGAGGATTGGAACACAGATCTCCCTTTGTGCAGTTCCACCAAAATGAACCAACTGCTCCATCGACATTCCAGTTAAACAACACAAAAGTCACTTCTTTTAAGAAGAGTTTTGTGCAAGGCACCAAAAGGTCACAACAACAACAAGGTGAATTGATATCCTGTTTGCACAAAAGGCACAGAGGAAACAATGAGTCTCAAACAATTACAGGCAAAAACATTTGGCTAAACTTGTCGAGTCTCAAACAATTACTGAGCAAAAACAGTGGCATGGCTTCATTTTTACCAAGGACATTATATTAAGAACAGCTAAGGCTGCGTTCGGTTCACAGTGTTTGGTGTTGGATTTTCGTAGGAACACAATTCCTACCGTATTCTTTCCCTTCCAACCGTTCGGAACACGGGAAAGGTGAGTAGTGTTTCATAGGAAAGCTGGTCTGGTAGTACTTATTCCATCGGATTAGAAACATCCACGCTGTTGCTCATTTTTGGGCGGAAGCCGAGGCAAAGCGCCGCTGCCATGCGTTAGACAAAGTTGTTGTGCTGTGTTTGCCGGAATAAAAAATCAACCTATGTGTGGTACGTGAGGTGAGGACAAGAGTAGTCACTGTGTAGCTGAATAAACAAATAGCATCTCATACTACCAAGCATGCTACTCTAAAAAAACGAATCTGTACATTTCAGTAGTCCATCCAACACATTCTCTTGAGAGTTTCCTCCGGTTCGCTGTTCCATAGTTTTATACCTACATTCCTTTCATATTCCTCTATTTTCATCAAGACCTATGTTTTCTGCCCTTTATTCCTAATCGAGCCTAAATATTTGGTATAAGGGCATGGGACAAGGTGCACCAAAGAAGACAAACACCATGTACGTAAATAGGGGCATAAAGTGGTGATTCATAGTTTGTTGCCCCGAGAAACAAACATCCAAGAAACATATCTGGGTTGGTCCCATTTTTGTTCACTCTAGCCACCTACTCCTATGTGTGGATAGAAAATCTAGTCCTGGTCATACCACTATGTACAGCGTTACCCTTATATTGTCCTTTTCGACCAAGAGACCGGTTGGATGACCAGTCTGTACTACTTTTATCCCCTTTCCTTCCTGTTTGTACCATGTCCGATGTACATACTAAATTCCCCCATGCCCACTTTATTTCAATGAAAAGTATTTTAGGATGGAGGGAGTACAAGATTCGACTCCATGAAGTAGCTTTACCTCTAACAATAGAAGAAAAAAAAGGTGACGTTGGACCATCCGATCAAGAGGGGCTGAGAGGTAGAAAATGATGCACATGCAGCGACGTAGCGAGCTGGGGAAGTAGAGCTAATGTCAGGACCCCGATTCCAAGTCATATCGACCTAGTCGTTAACACCTCATATCACTTTGCGGCCTCACGCACGGTATTCCCACGGGTGTCGCCTTACCATGGCCCGGGACCATTTGGCGCCTTTTGGCTCACGATATGATAGTGTCGCTAGCATCCATATGACAAAGAACCCGGCCGACATGGCTAGTCGTGAACCCAAAGCGGCGCTAACCCATGGGGACAGCATACATGAATCACATCGAGCATGTCGGTCATCAACGTATGAATTCGGGCTGTAGCACTGGCTAACAGGACTCCGTATCCCGGCTGTAGCAGGCTAGGTAGGACTCAATATCACCGCGAGACATTTCCCGAGGGATGTACACAGAACGAAGTGAAACACATGCCGCCAGATCAAGTGTCCAAAGCAGTAGTGCTGGGCTAGCAGGACTCCGTTAACCGGGCAGTAGCGGACTACTATCGCCAGAATCACTAGACTACATTTCCCCATATGAGAGGCTGCCAAGGATAAACAACTAGATTGTCGGATCCCACACATACCAAGCATTTCAAACATACACACAATATGCTCAATATGTGTAAATACAACATGGCATCACAACATAACTCTACGACTCAAATATTTATTCATTAGGCCCGAGGAGCGAGATATTACACACATGGGTCTCATGACCCAACACTCGAGCATACAAGTCAAAGCACAAGCGGAAGCTTAACATGTCCGAGTACGACATCTACAAATGAAAAAGGCTGAGAAGCGACTATCTACCAGATCTGCCGAGGCACAAGATCGTAGCTGAGGTAACAAGCTAAACATCGAAGTCCAAGCGGAACTACTAGCGAGACTGACGTCTCTCTGCAAAACATAAAATAAGCAAACGTGAGTACACTTGTACTTAGCAAGACTTATATCGGAACTAAATACATATGCATCATTATCAAAAGGGGGGTGGTGGAGTTTGACTGGAGCAAGCCAGCTTTGACTCGGTGGCTATCCTGAACTACGACTGCGAGTAACTCTTTTGAGGTGGCGCACACGAGTCCACATATTCACCATATCAATACACCACTATGGAGCCGCTCCCGTCTCCCTACGAGAACGCCATCCATAGCACTCACGCTTATCTTGCGCATTTTAGAGTATCCACTTTCACTTGTCTATGAACTGATATAGGCAACCCAGAAGTCCTTTTTCGCGGACACGGCTATTCGAATAGATCATATTAACCCTGCAGGGGTGTACTTCTTCACACACGCTCTCACCACTTACCGCCGTTTACACAACATGTACTCGGCAACCTTCAAGCGGAAGCCCAACGTGGGTGTCGGCCACGGCCTACCTAAACACTCAAGTCCCTAGTCCAGGTTTATCGCCTATTCGGTTCCATCCGCAGGAGTCCGCCGAGGTTTCCCATACAGCCCCGAACGATGTGTGTAGGGTTCCCGAGATACCAAACGGGCATTCGCACACAGGCCACGTGTATCTACCGCATCATAGCCCACCCCTAGGGTCAGCGCTACGCACGGCCTCCAACACATATCCTACAAACACCAGAAACTAGTTGCAACTCCTGGACAGAGAACAAGGGTGGTTAAGAAGCTGAGAGGGTCCATTGGTTTCGGGCCCAATGCGTGGTAGTAACTGTTTCATGGATCACAAACACAGAACTCAGTTCCTGAGAACGGCTGCAATGAGACAACCCACCATGTACTCCTACATGGCCTCTCACCTCTACCTTTACCAAATCGTGTTCACACCCTTAGCTCACACACAGTAGGACATGTTCACACACCTCCGATTCATCCCCGATGAATCAGACCTGACTCAACTCTAAGCAGTAGCAAGCATGACAACCAGCATGAATGAGTAGGCACAACATGGCTCAAGCAACTCCTACTCATGCTGGTGGGTTTCATCTAATTACTGTGGAATGACAGGTCATGCAGAGGATAAAGGGGTTCAGCTACCGCAGCAAGTAACACATGAGTCGTTGTTGTCCTAATGCAGTAAAAGGAGAGCAGGAGCGAGAGAGTGGGATTGTATCGGAATGAACAAGGGGGTTTTGCTTGCCTGGCACTTCTGAAGATAATATAGTTCTTCATCAGTGTCATCGATCTCATCGTCGAAACCACGTCTATCGAGAGGGGACAACCACCGACAAACAAGAGGAAACACAATCAATGCAATGCACGAACAAATGAATGACATGTCATGTTAAGGGACTGAATTGACCTAATGCAGCAGTAAGCCAAGTTAATTGAAGTGGAATTCAAACAAGATTAAACTCCAACTCCAAATGCTAGTTAATAAATTGCCCTAATCATGATTCATCCTATTCAGTGAGGTTAACATGTTCAAACATGCATGATCATGGCATAAACAGATTCTTTATATTTTTCTGATCATTTTTCATATATAACTTATTTGATTTGGAGCTACGGTTGATTTTCTATAAATTTTTGAAGTTTGCAACATTTTCTGGAATTTCCTATATAAAAAAAAATTCCAGAAAATAAGTTACTGCATCAGCATGACATAGGTGTGACGTCTGCAGTCAACTGGGTCGGCCAGGTCAAACCTGACCTGTGGGACCCATACGTCAGTGTCTCAGGCTGGTCTGGGTGTATGACAGGTGGGACCGGTCAACGCTGACTTGACTAAGTCAAAATCTGACACGTGGGGTCCACAGGTTAGCACTAATCTAAACAGAAAAATTAAACTAACCTAATTAGGCTCGGGGCCCACATGGCAGTGGCTCAAGGGGGTGTTAGTTAGGCGCTAATGGCTACGCCACGTCAGCGTGGCCGGAGTTAGGCCGGCGGCGACCATCCAGCGCGGCGGAGGCACGCCGGAAACGCGCTACGGGCATCGACTGCATGTGCCGAGGGCACCAGGGCATAGCCCTTGCTTGCCCGCATCGAGTAGCAGGGGAGTTGGACACGGGAGTCGCCGGAATCGTGCCGGCGACGAGCTTGGGCGGCGGACGGAGCTACGGGTTCGAGCGGCGCGACTTCACGGTGCACGGAGAGAGAGGTGAGCAGCGCTATGGCTTCCTCGAGCACGCCGAGCACAACCACGTGCTTGGTTGGGTCGTGAGGTTGCTACTGCGGCAGCAGCATTTAACGCGGGCGGCGACGAGCTCTCGGGCTCAACGGAGCCCGCGGTTAGTGGAAGAAATCGGCAACGGGGAGAGAGGGGTTCGGTGCGGGGGCTCACAGCGAGGCAAACGGAGGGGTTAGCAGGCGCGGGGACGGCCGGTGGGCAGTGAATCGACGCCGAGGATCTCCGGGCCCCGAGGTTCAAGAAGACGTTGGGGACGGTGTTGGGGTGCTTTCCCCGGTTGCTTGGCTCGGCGTGGATGAAGAAGACGACGATGCGGAGCTCAAGGTCTCACCAGCAGGGCGAGGGGTGGCCGGTGGCCACGGGTACGGCGATCGGCGTCGGCGAGCTCGCTCGGTCGAGCTCGTGTTCTTCCGGGAGAGAGGGGAAAAAGTGAGCAGAGGAAGAGGGAGAAAGTCCAGGGCGTCCAGGCGTTTCCACGACACAAGACGAGGACGCAGGAGGCGTCGACAGCGTGAGGCAGGAGGTGGCCGCTCAGCGCGTGCGCTCGCTGTCCTGCCTCTGCCTACTGGCAGAGGTAGGGGACGACTGGCAGCGGCGCTGGGCTGGGCCGGCCAGGCGGGCTGGCCAGCTGGGCTGCGACAGGTGAGGCTAGGTGAGGTCCCTTTTCTATTTTTCTACTGTTTTCTATTTTTCTGCTACTATTTTGGCTTTAGTAAAAATACTAAAGAATTTTGTAAAATGCTGCAATAATTTGTGGACGCTCTATGGATTATCCAGCGGCCCACATTTAAATTCAGCATTATTTGAGCATTTAAATTATTTATAGTGTTTAAAAGCCCAAATTCAAATATGATATGATTTAATTCAAAAATCCAGGGTGGCCTAGGAAAATGTGCACCATTTTTGGGAGAGGTTCTAGACCAATTCAAAAATGATGAACTTTTGTGAAGGGCATTCTGGGTTCTTGAAATGTTTTTCAGTTGAACCTGGTATTTTCAGGGGGGTGCTGGGGGTTTCTGACATCCCCATTTCAAGTTTCATAAAATTAAACATGATGCATGGATGCTGATGCAAAGGCAAGCAAGGCCTGAACTAGGGTTGTGACAACTCACCCCCACTAAACAAGAATCTCGTCCCAAGATTCAAGACGTGAGGTAAGAAGACAGAGGGCACAAACTAACACGATCTTCATGATCCAACTGTCCTTCTCAAGATGTTGATTCATTGCTTCATATTGATCTTGACGTCTTTGCTTTCGAGAACTTCATCCAACACGACAATGACAGAGAGGAACTCTGCAGGAATCGATCTTCTTAAAGATCGAGCAACTCACGATCAACTCACGGAATGAGATGGTGAAACATCTCGAGTTGAGACACAAAACACATCGAGAGGTCTGGAAGAACAAACGACGGCGTTTGATTGGTGGGCAACAATTACACGCTTAGAGAGATGGTGGATGGTGTCAAGGTGGCGAGGAAATAATTGCCAGGATTCCGTAACGGGGCACCTCGAGAAAAGTGACGCAAAGAACTATTTCCTTAAGTGGCAAAAAGAATTACTTTTGATCCATAGATCGTTGGAACTCTTTATACCAGCTGAAGGCAATTACAATTGATTGATTGAGAGAGCTCGAAGAAATGGCATACTCAGACTAGAGTGGAGGATGTGTACTACCTTGTTGAAGACAACGCGATGGATGATTTTGCTTATCATCAGGAATGGATGGGACCCATGGTAAGTCCACTTTTGAGGATGATCCTAGACAAGAATTACTAAGAAGGCAGCCCATAGTGAAATGGCACAAGGACGGTGCAAGCTGGGAACGAAATGCAACTGTTGGAATGTTCCAACCATCATATCTTCCTGAGATTCAGATCCGATTGGTGATAGGATACTTGGACTCAGATGTCCGAAAAGGAAAGGTTGCAACACAAATCGGCGAGATGATGTTGCGAGATTCTCGGAGATGGACTATGGTAGTAAGCTCCAAAACATGAGCGGGTTCTGCTACAAACAGGTGAACACGTTGTCCCAGACAAGCATGGCCACGTAGTAGTCTTATATTAAACACTACCAAGTTTAGGTGGGGAACCATCATCGCGGATAACGAAGTCCTTACATAAGTCATATGATTAGCTCTTATGAAGAAACTTCTTCTCCTTGAACAAATGAGTTAGTGGCTTGGTGTGCTAGGGATACATATGGAGTGAAGGTTGCGAGCCTGTCAAACCATAGCATACTTTGCACATGCATGACTGACTTGGGATGGTACCAGGGGGAACAAAAGCAATCTTTCTCGAACTCACGGCGGCAACTTGCACCTGATGCACGTGAATTCAAGGAGTTCACTTCTTCCATCCAAGCATAAGCTTCATGAACGGAACACGAAGGCATTGCTTACCAAGTTTCCAACACTAAGTTGATGCTCAACATGAATCATGGGGGAGAGAAGATGCTACTCATGGGCTCAACAGCAACTCATCGGAATTTCCATATCACTGGACTTCCACCATCATGTGAACACGGTGATAGTATTGGTCAGACCAAAAGATGTAATGGTATATGCTCGAGGGATCAACCACGAGTAAGACAACATTACGAGCATCGTTGGTACTGATTTAATTTGACGATAGCCCACACTCAAATCAAAGGATTGATAAGACAATAGGTCCAGCAACTGATCACGGGGATCATTCGATGAAGATATCATCTTTCTTCAACACACACTACACAAGAATATCCCTTTGGAACGAACTAAGTCAGGCAAGCTTTTATCTTCCAACTCTCCAAGTTGTTGTTAAGCTTAACCAACTAGCTCAGGGTATCCAACACAAATTCTTGGAGAAGGGGTGATTTACAAGAAACCAACTTGATCACGAGCTCAACATAACAGTCAGGAAACAACCCGGTAACACTTCCAAGAAGATATTTGGAGAGTCACGAACCACCGGTATGTTACTAAGCTCAAGAACAATCTTGCTTTTGAGGGCAAGACGATATGATCAAAAGAGTGAGGGATTGACACAATCCTAACTCATAGATCGAAGAGTACACCGGAAATAAGGACTAGATAGCACGATCAATCTTAGGATGAGGATTTAATAACCAACACGCTAAGAATGAGGATATTGTCCATTAGCTACCAAGCAACGAGTTGCTCGGAGTATTGATTTCACACATCACAATTCACTTGTCGGCATTCCGGTTGCATCAACACGGGACCGAGGAATGAATAATGATAGCGAGAAGTATCACTACGTCAAGAATTCATAAAAGAAGGTGCAATCCTCATGACGTTCCTGACGTAAAGTGGGTAATACTTCAGGGTAGAACAGAACAAAAGCTGAATTGGCATTTTGATCTGCGGAATACAACTGCTTTGACCCAATCCTAGAAATGGATGAGGTACTGGAGTTTGTTTCTCCTAGTCATTCCGGATTAGAATGGTTTGACGGACCACAAGGATAATATGCATCGATAAACAAATGCACACATACCCTTGGTTACCAACTGATAGAGGATGGTCGGGATACAACTAAAGAGAGCAACTCAAGGAACATATAATTTTCTGAGTTGTGGATGCATAGATTAGTATGTCGGGCAAAGCTCAACATTTCTCCCGGATAACCCATGCAGAGAAGGTAGAATTGGTAGAGTCACAATTATGAATGGAGAACTCTTCAAGAGTACTCTTGTTGTGATCTTTAGGCTCAAAGAGGAACTTCTGCCATAACTAGTTCATGGTATTTGGAAGAAGGAAATACCATGGACCTCGAGGACTATCGCAAGTTACTAATATCCTAAAGGAACTAGCAAATACTAACAACATGAAGTAGGGCGAATCTCGGGTTCAAGAACCTAGGAATATAATGCCTACTAACTAATAACATCACGGGATGCTTTCGATAATGATGGCCAGAATCATCACACTGGGGACACAAAAGCATGGCTGGATTACTAAGTGATACTCTAGACACCTAGGGTCATAATAATAACTCCAACATATATGTCGAGGCAATAGGTTACCTCAACTCACCGATTAGTGTGCTTAATCTGGCCCAAAAGGACATCAGGAACGGGAGGAAGGGATTTGCAAATGCATCAGATAGTTTAGAAACCTGGGATAACTCGGGCAGCATAACGGCTGTAAATGCTCAAAATGATTTCAGACATCCTGCAAAAATGGTGGCATAACCACTCAACATCACAATATCAAGGTTCCGAGATCAACAGTTATCATACAGAAATAGTAGGAACTGAACTGGGGATTAAAACCAACAATCTTAAAGGTCTATGGATTAGTAACACGTCATCCTGATAGATAGATGAGAAGCCTAGTTCTTAAACCCCGTAGAAGAGAAGAGGATGACTCGGATCAGAGGGCCATGAGATATAAGGAGTAAAAAGAGCCTTACGTTCCCTTCCCCAATCAATTCCCTTACATAACTAAAGCATTTCTAGACTCAACTTCGACCAGTTTGGCTTGGTAATCCTACAGGAAGTCAGGCTCTGATACCAACGCTGTCAGGACCCCGATTCCAAGTCATATCGACCTAGCCGTTAACACCTCATATCACTTTGCGGCTTCACGCACGGTATTCCCACGGGTGTCGCCTTACCATGGCCCGGGACCGTTTGCGCCTTTTGGCTCACGATATGATAGTGTCGCTAGCATCCATATGACAAAGAACCCGGCCGACATGGCTAGTCGTGAACCCAAAGCGGCGCTAACCCATGGGGACAGCATACATGAATCACATCGAGCATGTCGGTCATCAACGTATGAATTCGGGCTGTAGCACTGGCTAACAGGACTCCGGTATCCCGGCTGTAACAGCTAGGCAGGACTCGAATATCATCATGAGACATTTTCAAGGAGAGACATAGGAATGAAGTGAAACACATGCAGGCCAGTCAAGTGTCCAAAGCAGTAGTGCTGGGCTAGCAGGACTCCGGTGAACCGGGCTGTAGCGGACTACTATCGCTCAGGAATCACTAGACTACATTTCCCCATATGAGAGGCTGCCAAGGATAAACAACTATATTGTCGGATCCCACACATACCAAGCATTTCAAACATACACACAATATGCTCAATATGTGTAAATACAACATGGCATCACAACATAACTCTACGACTCAAATATTTATTCATTAGGCTCCGAGGAGCGAGATATTACAAACATGGGTCTCATGACCCAACACTCAGAGCATACAAGTCAAAGCACAAGCGGAAGCTTAACATGTCTGAGTACAGACATCTACAAATGAAAAAGGCTGAGAAGCCTGACTATCTACCAGATCCTGCCGAGGCACAAGATCGTAGCTGAGGTAACAAGCTAAACGTCGAAGTCCAAGCGGAACTACTAGCGAGACTGACGTCTCTCTGCAAAACATAAAGTAAGCAAACGTGAGTACACTTGTACTCAGCAAGACTTACATCGGAACTAACTACATATGCATCATTATCAAAAGGGGGGTGGTGGAGTTTGACTGCAGCAAGCCAGCTTTGACTCGGTGGCTATCCTGAACTACGCCTGCGAGTAACTCTTTTGAGGTGGCACACACGAGTCCACATATTCACCATATCAATACACCACTATGGAGCCGCTCCCGTCTCCCTACGAGAACGCCATCCATAGCACTCATGCTTATCTTGCGCATTTTAGAGTATCCACTTTCACTTGTCTATGAACTGATATAGGCAACCCAGAAGTCCTTTTCCGCGGACACGGCTATTCGAATAGATCATATTAACCCTGCAGGGGTGTACTTCTTCACACACGCTCTCACCACTTACCGCCGTTTACACGACATGTACTCGGCAACCTTCAAGCGGAAGCCCAACGTGGGTGTCGGCCACGGCCTACCTAAACACTCAAGTTCCTAGTCTAGGTTTATCGCCTATTTAGGTTCCATCCGCAGGGAGTCCGGCCGAGGTTTCCCATACAGCCCCGAACGATGTGTGCAGGGTTCCCGAGATACCGAACGGGCATTGAGACACAAGCCACGTGTATCTACCGCATCATAGCCCACCCCTAGGGTCAGCGCTACGCACGGCCTCCAACACATATCCTACAAACACCAGAAACTAGTTGCAACTCCTGGACAGAGAACAAGGGTGGTTAAGAAGCCGAGAGGGTCCATTGGTTTCGGGCCCAATGCGTGGTAGTAACTGTTTCATGGATCACAAACACAGAACTCAGTTCCTGAGGATGGCTGCAATGAGACAACCCACCATGTACTCCTACATGGCCTCTCACCGCTACCTTTACCAAATCGTGTTCACACCCTTAGCTCACACACAGTAGGACATGTTCACACACCTCCGATTCATCCCCGATGAATCAGACCTGAATCAACTCTAAGCAGTAGCAATCATGACAACCAGCATGAATGAGTAGGAACAACATGGCTCAAGCAACTCCTACTCATGCTAGTGGGTTTCATCTAATTACTGTGGAATGACAGGTCATGCAGAGGATAAAGGGGTTCAGCTACCGCAGCAAGTAACACATGAGTCTTTGTTGTCCTAATGCAGTAAAAAGAGAGCAGGAGCGAGAGAGTGGGATTGTATCGGAATGAACAAGGGGGTTTTGCTTGCCTGGCACTTCTGAAGATAATATAGTTCTTCATCAGTGTCATCGATCTCATCGTCGAAACCACGTCTATCGAGAGGGGACAACCACCGACAAACAAGCGGAAACACAATCAATGCAATGCACGAACAAATGAATGACATGTCATGTTAAGGGACTGAATTAACCTAATGCAGCAGTAAGCCAAGTTAATTGAAGTGGAATTTAAACAAGGTTAAACTCCAACTCCAAATGCTAGTTCATAAATTGCCCTAATCATGATTCATCCTATTCAGTGAGTTTAACTTGTTTAAACATGTATGATCATGTCATAAACAGATTATTTATATTTTTCTGATCATTTTTAATATATAACTTATTTGATTTGGAGCTACGGTTGATTTTTTATGAATTTTTGAAGTTTGCAACATTTTCTGGAATTTCCTATATAAAAAATAATTCCAGAAAATAAGTTATCTTGTCAAGATGACATAGGTGTGACGTCAGTGATCAACTGGTCAGCCAGTCAAACCCGACTGTGGGACCCATATGTCGTTGTCTCAGCTGGTGCAGGTGTATGACAGTGGGACCGGTCAACGCTGACTTGACTAAGTCAAAATCGACACGTGGGGTCCACAGTTAGCACTAATCTAAAGTAAAAATTAAACTAACCTAATTAGGCTCGGGCCCACATGGCGTGGCTCAAGGGGTGTTAGTTAGGCGCTAATGGCAACGCCACGTCGCGTGGCGGAGTTAGGCCGGCGGCGACCATCCAGCGCGGCGGAGGCACGCCGGAAACGCGCTAAGGGCTCCGACTGCATGTGCCGAGGGCACCAGGGCATAGCCCTTGCTTGCCCGCATCGATTAGCAGGGGAATTGGACACGGGAGTCGCCGGAATCGTGCCGGCGACGAGCTTGGGTGGCGGCCGGAGCTACGGGTTCGAGCGGCGCGACGCTACGGTGTACGGGAGAGAGAGGTGAGCAGCGCTATGGCTTCCTGGGAGCACGCTGAGCACAACTACGTGCTTGGTTGGGTCAGGCGAGGTTGCCAGCTGCGGCAGCGACGAACGCGGCGGCGACGAGCTCTCGGGGTCAACGGAGCCCGCGGTTAGTGGAAGAAATCGGCAATGAGGAGAGAGGGGTTCGGTGCGGGGGCTCACAGCGAGGCTAACGGAGGGGTTGGCAGGCGCGGGGACGGCCGGTTGGCAGCGAATCGACGCCGAGGATCTCCGGGCCCCGAGGTTGAAGAAGACGTTGGGGACGGCGTTGGGGTGCTTCCCCGGTTGCTTGGCTCGGCGTGGATGAAGAAGACGACGATGCGGAGCTCAAGGTCTCATCAGCAGGGTGAGGGGTGGCCGGTGGCCACGGGTACGGCGATCGGCGTCGGCGAGCTCGCTCGGTCGAGCTCGTGTTCTTCTTGGGAGAGAGGGAAAAAGTGAGCAGAGGAAGAGGAGAAAGTCCAGGCGCCCAGCGTTTCCACGACGCAAGACGAGGACGCAGGAGGCGCCGGCAACAAGCAGGAGGTGGCCGCTCGGCGCGTCGCTCGTTGTCTCTGCCTCGCCTCTTGGCGAGAGGTAGGGATTTACCGCAGGCAAGGCTGGGCTGGGCCGGCCAGGTGGGCTGGCCAGCTGGGCTGCGACAGGTGAGGCTAGGTGAGGTCCCTTTTCTATTTTTCTACAGTTTTCTATTTTTCTGCTACTGTTTTGGCTTTAGTAAAAATACTAAAGCATTTTGTAAAATGCTGCAATAATTTGTGGACGCCTATGGATTATTCCAGTGGCCCACATTTAAATTCAGCATTATTTGAGCATTTAAATTATTTATAGTGTTTAAAAGCCCAAATTCAAATATGATATGATTTAATTCAAAAATCCAGGGTGGCCTAGGAAAATGTGCACCATTTTGGGAGAGGTTCTAGACCAATTCAAAAATGATGAACTTTTGTGAAGGGCATTCAGGTTCTTGAAATGTTTTTGATTGAACCCGGTATTTTCGTGGGGTGTCTTTGGGGTTTCGACATCCCCATTTCAATTTTTATAAAATTAAACATGATGCATGGATGCTGATGCAAAGGCAAGCAAGGCCTGAACTAGGGTTGTGACAGCTAAGGCGGTTTCGAACGAAGATATACCTGAAGGTCGTCGGGATGTGGATCGGTGGGGCGGAGGCTGGATCCGCCCACAGCAACGCACGAAGGATCAGAGGACCTCCAGCGCCGGCCTCGGCCGCCGAGATAACGGTGCGGCCGGCGGTGGGTCTCCTCCTCGCTATCGACGATTTACCCAAACGCTGCCCTCCTCCCTTCTTTGGCGGAGGGGATACGTCCGGATCTCAAATCAGCGGTGAGGATAGAAAGCCAGTGTTTTTGAAGGAGAAAGACAGGTTACTACCCCTATCTTGTTTAGATCTGGAGAGGATGAGAGTGTGTGAATAGAGCAGCCCTAGCAAGCAAGCGTGGAGGCTCCGGCCTATATATAAGTAGTGGGGTAGTTTTCCTTTTTCACTCCATCAAAACAATGATTTAAAATTGTGTACTATACTACATGCCAGGTCGTGGTTTTTTTAGTTGTTGATTGTTTTTTGAGATAGCTACCCGTTTGTTCCAAGTGGTGTTATGGTGTGCCAGGTCGCATTTTGTATCGTTCAAGTCTGGTAGTACTACACGTCCCTCCATTAAATGAACAACCACCCCCTCGTAAAAATTGTGAACAAGCCCACGGCTAAAATTAGCGGAAATGTGGGTTGCCCCAACATGCATTATTATTTATATTTTCTACTCCTCCGCTCCTAAATATAAGTCTTTTTATTAGCCACACCTAAGACAAGAATTTTTTATTAGCAAAGTGAACCCCACATGTCATAGACACAAAATTGTGGCAAGATTCCCTTAGGCAAGCCAAAGTGTGTCTAACAATTTGAGCAACTCAGGTTAGGCAAGTGTGGCAAGTGTGGGAAAAATAATGTGGCAACATAAGACAAACATAGTCACAATCCAAACAGCCCCGTGATTTTTTGTGACATGCATGAAAATTTGGTTAGTTAAATTTATAGTCAAAATTTGGCAAGGTGCATCAAATCAACACATGCAAGTATCAAAAGGAAAGTCACGGCATGCATGCATGCGTTGTACTCCCTCGGTTTCCAAATATAAGTCTTTTTAGAGATTGCAACAAGTGACTACTCGCTCCTTTCCTAAATGTAAGTCTTTTTAGGGATTTCACTACAAACTACATACGGATGTATATAGACATATTTTAGAGTGTAGATTCACTCATTTTGTTTCGTATGTACTCCAGTTCATGGTGAAATCTCTAAAAAGACTTATATTTTGGAACGGGGGGAGTACATACGAAGCAGAATATGTCTACTCCAACATACGAAGTAGCCCATTTGAAATGTGTAAAAAGAGTTTTATCGAATGCAGTGCTTTGATGTGTCGCGTCAACTCGTACAAGCCCGAGAAATTTGATTACTATGACACCTCTCCTCGTGGATGAGCTCGGTGTTTTAATCGCACTGCCTTTGGCTGCATGACAGGTGGGCCAACCACTGTTGGGCCCCCTGTCATGGACGTAAAGGCAGGAGCAGTAAGTAGAAGCTGCTACACGCTATCCCTCCCGCACGAGGTGGACGGACATGCAGCAAATGGATTCGACATCGTAGAAGTAGGGGTAACATCATTGTTCGCCTTCTCAAGAGGCGAAGAGCCAAGTGCAAACCGAACGTGGCGATTCTGAACGCTCCGTGGTGCGGTTCCTTGGAGTACTAGCCAGGCTCTTGCATGAGACAAAATTGCTATTGTTTAACAATTAAACTCCATTATCCATTGGTTGATACTCATTCCGCGTAGATCCACGCGGTTAGCACCGTTTCCTCCTAGGGTCACCAATGTTTATTTGCTAATTAATAGCATTCCATGCAATGAACTAGCCATTGCAAGTCATTAAAAGCATGCACACCTCTCATGTCTTATTGGCTGATACGTATGTCAAGAAACAAGAAACAAGGTAGAAGTTAATGCACCGTGCCTAAGTGTTTTGGGACTATTTGGTTTTCGTAAGATGACTTACACACCTAGATGGAGGGAGTAGTATAGACCTGTAAACCGGAAAGGAGTATTTGCCTTTCTAGAGATTTCAACAAGTGACTAGACTTCGGCTAAAAAAAACAAGTGACTAGACTACACCGTGTGCAGTACCCCTCCCTTCCGGTTTATAGGGCTCAAACCTCAAATCTCATGAACCAAGGCATTTTGCGATTGGAGGAATGTATCTCATACTTTACAAAACTACCCTAATTAAACTCATGCATTAATTACGTAGTTCTCTCGTTTTCCTCTCCACCTTGGTCATGTGCACAATATTGAGGCTAGCCATAGTGGGAGTAACTTAGGTAGTAACTTAACACATCCCAAGACAATTTTGCTTATGTGGCAAGTATTTAATGAGGAAAGAGGTGCTTGTGGTAACATAATATGTTCTTTGTAACATAGCGCTTCCGAGGCAAAATGAGTCTATGAGATAATAAATGAAGCAATCTATGATACTACTACTATGTTACTTTGCACTATGGAGGTAGTAACTTACACTAGTGTCATATGCATGACACTAGTCTAAGTTACTCCCCACTATGACCAGCCTGAGAGAGTGCTTTGATACGTTTTAGTCTCATGACTAAAAGTAGTGGGACTAAAACTTGTTAGCCTCATCCATGCTTGGATCCAAATACTAAAGAGACTAAAATCAAGTTAACGACATTTCAAAGCATCCGGGCCCGCGTGCCATCCACCAAATCACAGCGAGGTGCTACAGTCGAGACTCACCTATCACCCCGGTGTGGCCGTTATGACCTGTCATATCACAAAACCCACACCTTTACAAGCAGTGGCAAGGTGCCCTCCAAGTTGGACTGGACGAAGCAACCATCATTTCATTGGAACGCTCGTTCAAGCCCTTTCTTCCCTTTCTTGAAGAAAACCTCACTCCAGGCTACTCACTTCTGCCATTTTTCTTCTCTACCGACGAAGGAAAGGTGGGCGAATCAGTTATGCTGCTATATTTTCATTCCAATAATCTTGTTTTTGCGAAGCACCGACCGATTCTCGCATCCTATTCTTTTCCCGTTTTCATTGCGATTGTGGTTTCCTTTCGAATGCTTTTTGTTTGTCAGTTCATTGATGGATCCTGGAGCACTAGGAAAAGAGTTGCCGGCGGACAACCCACTGGAGACAGCGATCTCTAGGAAGCAAGCACCGGCCAACGAGTTGACCATGTTGGTGGGCCAACCCACGGAGACGAAGAACTCCAAGAAACAAGCACTGGCCAAAGAGTTGAGGACGTTGGCGGACGAACTCCTCAAAGAAAGTTGGAAGAACAGCAAGGGCCCCACCGTGCCTACCCCAGGAGCTCTGATTGCCACCTATGTGAGGCTCAAGACCGAGTTTGAGGAGATAGTCGCCGTTGAGAAGCAGTATTCCCCTGGCAAGGTGATGGCCCCCATCAAGGACGAGGAGATGGCCCCCGGAGGTATGAGATCCCCCGGTGAGCTGCACAAGGTAAAAAATAATGGCTTATTACCATAGTTGTGGTTTTTGCTTATTTGCAATGTGCTTTCTTTTTGATTATTTGCAATGTGCTTGCTAATATGTTAGTGTTGTGCAGGTGCCGGTGGTTGTCCTTGATGATTCCGATGTCGTGGCCCTTCCTGTTGGCAGCGCCCCGGAGATCGATTCCGATACCGCTGTCCATCCTGTGGACATCGCCCCAGAGATCGATTCCGATGTCGCGGTCAGTCCTGTGGCCATCGCCGCAGAAATCGATTCCCATACCGTTGTCCGTGTTGTGGTCATTGCCCGAGAGATCAATGACAAGAAATAGTTGGTCGCGCTAATCCTTCAGGGTAGTTTGCATTGCCCTGTGTTTAATTACCAGAACGATGCGTGTTATCAAATCATCTTAGGGCTAGTGCACTATCTTGTGTGGGCGGATCTTGCTACTTTTGTTTGATAGTGAATCATGCGATGAATCACGCGAACCCTCTCCGAGTTATGGAAATAGATGTATCCTCACCAGCTTTTGATGTAATATATGGCATGCTTAGATGTGAGTTTGAACTGTTTATCATATCAGCAGGGCTTGTTTGATGATTCTTGGTGTTAGTAGGCTAGCTTTCGTGCGAGCTATAGTACTTGCAAAACACTCACCAAGAGAAACGTTGGGGCTGATGAGCTCGTGGTACGCTTATACTTATCCTCGTCGATCGACCAATAGCCCTAGCTCCTAAAATTGTAGGCTTAGCGATCGATCAGACAATAGTCGACATACATTCAGGTCTCATTTGGTTCATAGGGTAGGAAAATCGTAGCAAAAGTACAGAGAACGTGCAACACAAAATCATAGCAGGCAGAGACGCACTCCTCCGCTCCAAAATAGATGACCTAGGCGGGCTAGTTTGGCCTAGTGGGTTTCAGTGATATGACGTGGTACAGTGTCGTCCAGTCTTCGCGTGTGGTAGCAGTATTGCGGGTACAGTAAGTTTTCTTGAAGAAGCAGAATTCAACGAAGTCATGATGGTTTCTTCGTCCGAACAACTTACGGTGGGAAAGGTTGGGCCTGCGATATGACCGGGGTAGACCAGGATAATTTTGTGCATGGCAGGTGGACCAGGATGGTCGACGTCCCACATGTCGGCGAATGAAAGTATTCTTTCCGGTATAGAGGACGAGCAACGAGTATTCATTGTTTATTTTTTATGAAAGCTATTGTCTCCACTGTTACTCCTTGACTTTGTCAATGCCTCTCTCTCCTCCACATAAGCGGGGACTACTTGCTATACATACAGCGGGCAGCTGGCGTCTTGAGGGGCCAGGGCGGTGAGAGAGGGCTCCGGAAGCGGTCCGGACTCCAGCATGGCCCACCTTACATTATCACCATATATTTCTTGGAGTCCGTGCTTGTGCTGGCGGGCGATCTCTTCTCCTCCCCGTTTCTCTCTTCCCAGCCGACGCCCGCCGAAAGTGATTAGATTTCGCCATCGACGGTTTATTCAATTACGGTCCCACATGTCGCTGAAATTGCAAGACAACGTGTCCCCTTTGGTGGCGGCGTGCGAGCCGGACTGTCGGGTTGCGACGCGACGAGTCGTAAGTGTGCCGCCTTTTCCTTTAGAACTTGTGAAGCGTAACATTTTCGCGCGATCGATCGATAGAAATCCAGAACAAAATGACGAGGGTGGTGCTTTCCTGCTCGTTAGGCGGGCTAGTTCGAGTGATATGACGTGCTACAGTGTCGTCCACTTGCTCCATTTTTATGTAAGAAAGAGTTTACACTCGTACGTGGGAGGAGTGCGAAACACCGCATATCTGATTTTGATCGAGGGATAACTGTTCCCTGCCAAATAATGGAGGATTGTTAGCGACTATAGCATGATAATTAGGGCATCTCCAGCGCTGGCCCACAAATTTACACTGGCATCTGTCCGAGGACACTGATGGATGCCATCCGATGCTACCCGCATACCTTTCGACAACTATATGAACTAACCGGACGAAATTCGTGCAAACAAAGCAAATTTCAAATTAACCGGATGAAATTCATTACATGTAACGCCCTCGATGCGGCTATATCTCCCACGTGTCGAAGCACGACTTAGAGGCATAACCGCATTGAAAGCAATGTCGCAAGTGAGGTAATCTTCACACAACCCATGTAATACATAAGGGGGAAAAAGATACATAGTTGGCTTACAATCGCCACTTTACACAATACATGAGTAAAGCATTACATCATACAGATACAATCAAGGTCCGACTACGGAACCAAAATAAAAGAAGACTACCCCAAATGCTACGGATCCCGATCGTCCCAACTGGGCTCCACTACTGATCAACTGAACGAAACAACACAATGAACAAGATCTTCATCGAGCTCCTCCTTGAGCTTGTATGCGTCACCTGCACGGTTTCATCGGCACCTGCAAACTGGTTTTGGAAGTATCTGTGAGTCACGGGGACTCAGCAATCTCACACCCGCGAGATCAAGACTATTTAAGCTTAAAGGTAGGACAGGGTAGTGAGGTGGAGCTGCAGCAAGCGACTAGCATATATGGTGGCTACATACGCAAAATGAGAGCGAGAAGAGAAGGCAAAAGCACGGTCGAACAACTATGATCAAGAAGTGATCCTAGAACAACCTACGTCAAGCATAACTCCAACACCGTGTTCACTTCCCGAACTCCGCCGAGAAGAGACCATCACGGTTACACACGCGGTTGATGTATTTTAATTAAGGTCAACTTCGGGTTTTCTACAACCGGACATTAACAAATTCCCATCTGCCTCATAACCGCGGGCACAGCTTTCGAAAGATAATACCTGCAGGGTGTCCCAAATTAGCCCATTATAAGCTCTCACGGTCAACGAAGGATATTCCTTCTACCGAAGACCCGATCAGTCTCGGAATCCCGGACTACAAGACATTTCGACAAGCAATAAAACAAGACCAGCAAAGCCGCCCGATGTGCCGACAAATCCGATAGGAGTCGACGTACCTCGTTCTCGTGGCACACCGGATAAGTCAAGCTACGAGTAAAACCAAGCCTCGAGTTTCCCGTGGTGGCCCAAGAGGTTGCTCGGTTCGGACCAACACTCGGAGGAGCACTGGCCCGGGGGGGCTAAAATAAAGATGACCCTTGAGTCTGCAGAACCCAAGGGAAGGGGTATATGTGGTAGGTAGTCAAATGGTAAAACCAAGGTTGGGCCTTGCTAGAGGAGTCTTATTCAAAGCGAACTGTCAAGGGGGTCCCATAAATCACCCAACCGTGTAAGGAACGCAAAATCCGGGAACATAACACGGTATGACGGAAACTAGGGCGGCAAGAGCGAACAAAACACTGCATAAGGCCGAGCCTTCCACCCTTTACCAAGTATATAGATGCATTAATTAAATAAGATATATTGTGATATCCCAACAAGTGAACATGTTCCAACAAGGAACAACATCTCCATGTTCCAACAAGGAACAAACTTCATCTTCACCTGCAACTAACAACGCTATAAGAGGGGCTGAGCAAAGCGGTAACATAGCCAAGTAACAGTTTGCTAGGAAAGGATGGTTAGAGGCTTGACATGGCAATGTGGGTGGCATGATAAGCAAGTGATAGGCATCGTAGCATAGGCATAGAAAAAGAGCGATCATCTAGCAAGCAAAGATAGAAGTGATTTCGGGGGTATGGTCATCTTGCCTGAAATCCCGCAAGGAAGAAGAACGAGTCCAAGAAGAAGACAAGCGGATGAAGTCGAACGAATCCTCACAACTCCGGAACGAAACCGAAGCTAACGAGAGAAGCAACCCGGAAAGAAACAAACAATATAGTAAACAACCATCACATAAACATGGCATGATGCACAATCAAGTATGATGCATGTCCGGTTTAAATATGCATGGCATGGCAATATGCACAAACAACACCACAAGTTAAGTGGGGCTCAATATGCAACGAGTTGCATATTGACGAAACACCACATGCAAGTATTTAGTTCTCTCTCGGTTAGGTACTCAACAATATTAAATGTTGTTAAACATGGCAATAGGTGAAGCATAAGTAAACTAACTATTTAGGCAAGTTTAAATGAGGCCGGAACAACAAACAACAATTCCGGTAAAACCCCATATGCATATTTCGAATTTGCTACTGTTCTGCCCTAAACACAATTTTAATGTCATTAAGCAGCAAAATAATGTGCACCAAGTTAATCTATGCATTTTTCTACCCCATTTACATATATAATTTAATTAAATCCGAGCTACGGTTATTTAGTTATGAAATAAATCATTTTAGCATGGCAATTATGCAAAATAATGCAAACAGCAATTATAAACATTTAAATGTTGTTATCATGATGCGGATGACATGTGCAAGTTTTAAGCAATTTTATGAAAATGTTGACAAGAGCATTATGAAGCATTTGGTCACCATGGCGGAACGAAAGGGTGCCACGGCGGCGAAACGAAAATGGTGCCGCGGCAACATTTCGGTTCCGGTAGCTCATGGAGATATCGGTGCAAAAGAAAGTGTGACGGAAGCGAGTTGAGCAAGATGGTGGGGTGTTCCCGGTTACCGGGTTCCCACGGGACGGTGGCATGGAAAAGTGGGGCATCGCAAGGACGATTCGATCACGGTGCAAAACTCGAGCAACTCATACAACACATGCATTCGGTCCACGGCGGTCGTCTCGGGTTATACCTTTGAAGCATGCGTTCGGGGCGGAATGCGTTTCGTAGAGGGAAGTAGACGTTCTCGCGATGATCGTCGAGGGAAGTAGTCGTACACGGCGTAGTGGAAGTCGTTATTCACGTGGCGACGGTAGTTGTACACGTTTGTTTTCGGGGAGGAACTTGATGAATCCAACGTCTTCGGAACGACGGTAGAGGTACTCGCGACGGTAGTGGTACACGTTCGTACACATTTCGAAGAGGGACTTGACACGTTCGATGTCTCCGGGGTCGACGGTAGTGGTACACGGGTCGTAGACGAACTTGGCATATCCATGCGTAGGGGTACTTGGCGATCCGTAGATGCACACGGCAATCATAGTGGTACTTGACACTCGTAGACATCTAGGGTCAACGAAGCTGTACTTGACGTCCACGGAACTAGCAGCGGAGCGCCCGGGTCTCGGGTCCTGATCTTCAGGAGGTCAGCGGTGACTGCATGAACACGGGGAGGCTAACCGGGACCCGAGGCAAGCATGGCCAACGGCACAAAGCAGCAAAGATGGCAGCAGCTCCATCGGGGTGCGTAGGAGGTGGAGCTCGAGCAGAGGAGGCTCGAGGCGCGGCGGCGGTCACGCGCAGAGGCGACGGGGAGAAGGGCGACGAGGGGAACACGAGCGAGGCGCGAGGAGGAGCTGCAGAGGAGCGGCTGGAGATGGTGGTGGAGGTGAGATCCGGGCGCGGGGTTCCGTTCCCGGCGCCGGAATGGAGGGGGGCACACAGGGCGAGGGGACCGGGCGCAGGGAGCACCACTCCCTGGCTCGGTCTTGGAGGAGGCGACGGCGCGAGCTCGGGAGGAGGCCAGCTGGCGAGGAGAAGCGTGGCGCGACTCGATCGGACCAGGAGGTGGTGGCGCGAGGCGGTGGCGCGGGACGGATGGCGCTGGTGGAGGGAGGAGCAAGGTGGCGCCATGGCCTGAGGGCCGCCGGAGTTGGCCGCGCTGATGGAGTCGCGGAGGCCGGGCACGGGCCGGCAGGCGTGGTCGTGGGCTCGCTGGTCGCGCGAGGGGTTGGAGGCGCGAGGCGACGAGGAGGGGCCGCGGGGACGGGAAGAGGCGGCAGGAGGGAGAGATGGCGGCGGATCCGGCCAGGAAGAGGCGCCGGCGGGAGGAGCCTCGTGGGCAGCCACGACGAGGGAGACGAGGTGAGGAGGAGCGGCTCCTCTCTCTCCCTGCGAGTGGTGGCGCCAGGAGGAGAACGAAGGGAGAGAGCTGGGGATCGGGAGAGGGGAGCTCGATGTGTGCGGGCTGGATCGGTTGGGGGCTAGGGTTAGGATGGTTGGTGGGCCTTGGGCCATTTCGGTGGAGGGGGAAAAAACCAGGAGGCCTAGCAGACTGGATTAAAAGAAAAGAAGGGGAAAATCCTTTTCTATTTACAGAAAAGAGATAGAAGCAAAATATCTATTTGGAGGGCCAAATTCATACAAGTTGAGTTGAAAACTGGCATGGAGCTACTTTGACATATTTCAAAGTGCCACAACTGGAATTTAAGTATTTGGAGAAAGATCAAGACATAGAATATTTGAAAACGAGAGAAATTTAAAATGCATGTTTGTTTCGATGGCTTCCATATAAATGGAATATTTTGTTATAGCTCCCTTATATCGGGAGGGTATGTTATAAAGAGAAATCACCATTATGAATATCCCTCGATTTAAATGGACCAAAGATCCATACGATTTATTTAGTTGAGTTTTTAAAATTAATGATATGATGGCATGATGAGATGATGCAATGCAAGAGATGACATGATGAAATGCAAAAATAAAAGAGCAAGCACAAAAGAAACACACGACGAAACCCGGAATAGCTGGAAGTCTTCTGAAGCTCCGGTCTTGGGGCGTTACAACACTCCACCACTACGAGAGGATCTCGTCCCGAGATCTAGGATGGCACCGGAGAAAGGCGGAAGAGGAAGAGGTAAAACTAAGTTGCTTCTTTGACAAACGAGTGAAACCAAAGAACCTTGAGAGGTTGAACAAAATGAAAGAAAGAAAACAACGAAGATGAACAAGGTTGAAAACACTCTGTTAGAAAAGAGGAACAGGGGATACGACGAGAACCAAGAGGTTTAGTGATAACATAGATATTGAAACCACTCCGGTTAAAACTAGATAGAGAAGGAATAAGATTGATATAATTTGGACAGCACTCCGACTGAAAATGGAAGGAATTGAACATGATCTTGACAAGATGAGAGGATACTTGATGAAAGAAAAGAGGATACTTGATGAAATCAACAAACACCGCCTCTGGAACTATTGAAAAATGGCACAAGGGGTAAGAAAAGATTTCAGACAACACTCCGGTTAAATGGATAAGCAAGAAAAGAATATAATCTTTACAAAACGAGGTGATGGGTGAAGAGAGCAACATCACAATGCCTCCGGAAACAATGCATGATAGATAGAAAGTTGGAATGAATAGAACGAAGAATGAAACCAACATCTCCCACCATAAATGAATTTGAAAGAGCATTCTTACGAAGTAGGATTGAACGGAGTTGTTTGAAAAACAACAACGGTAAGAATAAGCTTGTAGTGGGCTTATGAAAACATCTCAAAATTATGAGGTGAGCTTATGCCACCAACGGAAACAAACAATTGGATTGACATCAACAAGGAGACGAGAAACTTATTTCACCAAGAGGAAAAATGAAGAACTTGGGTCCTTTATAAGCACCATAAATAGCAACAATCCTTAGGGAAAGCTTTAGGTGAAATATAGCCCAAGACAACTCCAATGAAGAGATTGATGGATTTAAATATCTCATGAACAAAGATAAAATGATGGATTTAAATATGTCACTCTTGAAAAACTGTGAATCATGAAACGCGAAGGAAAATTATCAACAATGACATAACACCATCTCAAAAGATAAGATAGAGAGAATTGCACTTTGGAATGCAAGATGAAGAATGCTTGAACGCCTCAAAACAAAACATGTGTTGGAACCATGTTTATTTTGAAGTATGGCTTGACGGATCTTAACTCCACGAGAAATCTTGATGAACAATTGAAGAATGAAAAGAATCCTTGAGGAAGCACCATGTAGAGCCTCCATGATGAACTCCGGTAAACAAAAGGGTGATAAAAAGAAAGAGAAGTTGAAAACACAAGGTGAAGCCTTGTAGTGATAAGATGAAGCTTTGAAATGATATAACCGAGAAAACTTTGAACTCCGGAAAGAAAGATGAACAATTGAAACCGAGAATTTATTCATCATGAACAAACTCCGGAAAAAAGAGATGAACAACTTAGAACTGAGAAATTGATACCATTACGAACTCCGGAAGAATGAATCAATCACTTGAATGAAACAAGAACAAGAATTATGTTATTCGTATCCTTCAGCAATTTAGAATGATGACAAGCAACGGATTTGGCATACTACTTATTCTCGTAGAAAGGATTGAAGAGAGATATTTCTCGACTTGGGAAGGTCTTCATCGAACCACCGGTAGGACTGGAAAGAACGAATGAGTCTATATGATAACGAAGGAAGAGAACTCTTGAACGAACCACCGTAAGAATTGAAGATGAAAGTAGCAAAGGCACAATTCACCGTGAAGAATTAGAAAACGAATAAAGATGCTTGACAGAATTTAGATACATTAGAACGAAGAGATCATGAACTGATTAGAGGATATTTCGACGATGCACCGGTGAGATTGGAGAACGATAGCTACACGCTGAGAATGAGGAATTGTGACATGATGGCCAACGGGGGAAAAAATGGGAACAACCCATGAAATGCTCCGGATGGGTGAAAAGAATTCTCACAATCGAAAACAACTATGAGAGGGCGGCATCAAACTAGAACCATGAATCTTGAAGAGAATGGAGCAAGATTAAAGAGAAACTCTTCTTCGGGTCTTCAAATGTTGAGAATGACGATGAGAAACACCACCATGAATTGTTGAGATACTCCGGGATGAAAATTGGAAAGGTTGAACCAGCTCTGAAAAGAATTTGGAAGATCTTGGAGAAAGACATTTGACTGATGATAACTCATTCTTACGTCAAACTTTGAAAAGAATTTGGGAATAGCTCCGGGAAAATTTAGAAGAGTCAGGTAAGATCCTGGGAAAAGACCTGTGGGTTAGGGCCCACTCAAAAGAACCACCGTTGAACAATTGTTTGAAAGGGAGGTTGCACCGGTTGATTTAAATGGCTTGAATGAGATAACAATCTCGAAATAACTTGAACGGATTAAGAATGGAAACACGAATCTTCTGAGATATCTTCATCACTCCCAACCAAATGAATAGCGAGAAGTGAATGATTAGGAGATGCATCGGCAAGAGAAAGCATTTGCAACAAGGAAAGGAATATGATCAACACCGAAAGCTTGAGTTAAATCCACCGGAAAAGAAAATTAGAATGGAACAAAGATAAGGTTGAAACTTCCTTAGCGTCTTCATGAGAAATCACCGGATTAAATATTAAAGGAAAAGAATGAAGAAACTTCACTCAATAAAATGGATACTTGATTAAGAAATCTGAGTCCTTGAAGAAAAAGGGTGGGAGGGCGGGAAAACAAAGGCAACTTGGGACGGATGAAACAACACCGTTGAGAAAACTTAGAATTGATCTCGCAGATGTTGAAAATGATCGGATCCACTTGAAGAGAAGCACACCGGTTGGGAAAAGAATTAACATGACGACCTCGATGATCAAGAAGGATTAGTATTCACATAGAAATATGGGAACACCATTTAGGAAAAGTATGGAATCAACACTTGGCATTGAAGCAACTTGAATACCACAAAACGGAACAAAAACAAAGGATTTGGCTTGCAGAATAAGCCGGAAACAAACACATATGATAGAGATTTACCCAGTCCCATATCATGCATCTGTCGGAAAGATATTCTAGGAGCTACTTGAATTACCACCTATAAACTCCCGAAACTTTCTGGTTATGCAATCAGGTGTTGGGGATACAGGGGACACAAAATATATCACCCAAACAAACAATACCTAGATCCAGCTGTATCCATCCTTCAACACATAACCAAGAAAATTCCGGAAATCGTTTACCTCGACCTTCGAAAAGCATCCGTTATACGAGTCATGGCAATACTCTCGAGCTCGCCCCAGTGCTGGGTTATCGAGGTTATCTCACCAACAACTGCATAAAAGAGATTTTCGATGTCGGCAAAACTCAGGTATTCCAGAACTGCAACGATAAAATTGTGACGACAACACCTCGGAGCTCAACTCCCGGAAACTGCCACAACCCCTAAATGTCGAGGCACCAAGAACAATGTTCTCGTCACAAAACCATCGAACGATTCCAAGATACCAGCGTGATCCTAAAAAAATTTTAGTGAAATTTGAGGAGAGAAAAGTCAAAACATCTACGTCGGGATGCCTCACCAGAGCGGCGAAGGACCGAGGAGTAAAAAGAATCCTACTCTCCGATATATATAATCCTAAGACTCAAAACATTTTCTGTTCTAGACTCAACAACGCATGACAAACAATCACTAGGGGCTCCTAAGTCGGGAAGGCTCGATTACCAACTTGTAGCGCCCTCGATGCGGCTATATCTCCCACGTGTCAAGCACGACTTAGAGGCATAACCGCATTGAAAGCAATGTCGCAAGTGAGGTAATCTTCACACAACCCATGTAATACATAAGGAAAAAAGATACATAGTTGGCTTACAATCGCCACTTCACACAATACATGAGTAAAGCATTACATCATACAGATACAATCAAGGTCCGACTACGGAACAAAAATAAAAGAAGACTACCCCAAATGCTACACGGATCCCCGATCGTCCCAACTGGCTCCACTCTTGATCAACTGAAACAAAACAACACAATGAACAAGATCTTCATCGAGCTCCTCCTTGAGCTTGTATGCGCCACCGCACGGTTTCATCGGCACTGCAAACTGGTTTTGGAAGTATCGTGAGTCACGGGACTCAACAATCTCACACCATGAGATCAAGACTATTTAAGCTTAAAGGTAGGACAGGGTAGTGAGGTGGAGCTGCAGCAAGCGACTAGCATATATGGTGGCTACATACATAAAATGAGAGCGAGAAGAGAAGGCAAAAGCACGGTCGAACAACTATGATCAAGAAGTGATCCTAGAACAACCTACGTCAAGCATAACTCCAACACCGTGTTCACTTCCGGACTCCGCCGAGAAGAGACCATCACGGTTACACACGCGTTGATGTATTTTAATTAAGGTCAACGGGTTTTCTACAACCGGACATTAACAAATTCCCATCTGCCTCATAACCGCGGGCACGGCTTTGAAAGATAATACCTGCGGGGTGTCCCAACTTAGCCCATTATAAGCTCTCACGGTCAACGAAGGATATTCCTTCTACGGGAAGACCCGATCGATCTCGAATCCGGACTACAAGACATTTCGACAACAATAAAACAAGACCAGCAAAGCCGCCCGATGTGCCGACAAATCCCGATAGGAGTCGCACGTACCTCGTTCTCAGGGCACACCGGATAAGTTAAGCTACGAGTAAAACCAAGCCTCGAGTTTCCCCGTGGTGGCCCCGCAGGCTGCTCGGTTCGGACCAACACTCGGAGGAGCACTGGCCCGGGGGGGGCTAAAAATAAAGATGACCCTTGAGTCTGCAGAACCCAAGGGAAGGGGTATATGTGGTAGGTAGTCAAATGGTAAAACCAAGGTTGGGCCTTGCTCGAGGAGTCTTATTCAAAGCGAACTGTCAAGGGGGTCCCATAAATCACCCAACCATGTAAGGAACGCAAAATCCGGGAACATAACACCGGTATGACGGAAACTAGGGCGGCAAAGTGGAACAAAACACAGGCATAAGGCCGAGCCTTCCACCCTTTACCAAGTATATAGATGCATTAATTAAATAAGATATATTGTGATATCCCAACAAGTGAACATGTTCCAACAAGGAACAACATCTCCATGTTCCAACAAGGAACAAACTTCATCTTCACCTGCAACTAACAACGCTATAAGAGGGGCTGAGCAAAGCGGTAACATAGCCAAGTAACAGTTTGCTAGGAAAGGATGGTTAGAGGCTTGACATGGCAATGTGGGTGGCATGATAAGCAAGTGATAGGCATCGTAGCATAGGCATAACAAAAGAGCGAGCATCTAGCAAGCAAATATAGAAGTGATTTCGGGGGTATGGTCATCTTGCCTGAAATCCCGCAAGGAAGAAGAACGAGTCCAAGAAGAAGACAAGCGGATGAAGTCGAACGAATCCTCACAACTCCGGAACGAAATCGAAGCTAACGAGAGAAGCAACCCGGAAAGAAACAAACAATATAGTAAACAACCATCACATAAACATGGCATGATGCACAATCAAGTATGATGCATGTCCGGTTTAAATATGCATGGCATGGCAATATGCACAAACTACACCACAAGTTAAGTGGGGCTCAATATGCAACCAGTTGCATATTGACGAAACACCACATGCAAGTATTTAGTTCTCTCTTGGTTAGGTACTCAACAATATTAAATGTTGTTAAACATGGCAATAGGTGAAGCATAAGTAAACTAACTATTTAGGCAAGTTTAAATGAGGCCGGAACAACAAACAACAATTCCGGTAAAACCCCATATGCATATTTCGAATTTGCTACTGTTCTGCCCTAAACACAATTTTAATGTTATTAAGCAGCAAAATAAAGTGCACCAAGTTAATCTATGCATTTTTCTACCCCATTTACATATATAATTTAATTAAATCCGAGCTACGGTTATTTAGTTATGAAATAAATCATTTTAGCATGGCAATTATGCAAAATAATGCAAACAGCAATTATAAACATTTAAATGTTGTTATCATGATGCGGATGACATGTGCAAGTTTTAAGCAATTTTATGAAAATGTTGACAAGAGCATTATGAAGCATTTGGTCACCATGGCGGAACGAAAGGGTGCCACGGTGGCGAAACGAAAATGGTGCCACGGCAACATTTCGGTTCCGGTAGCTCATGGAGATATCGGTGCAAAAGAAAGTGTGACGGAAGCGAGTTGAGCAAGATGGTGGGGTGTTCCCGGTTACCGGGTTCCCACGGGACGGTGGCATGGCAAAGTGGGGCATCGCAAGGACGATTCGATCACGGTGCAAAACTCGAGCAACTCATACAACACATGCATTCGGTCCGCGGCGGTCGTCTCGGGTTATACCTTCGAAGCGTGCGTTCGGGGCGGAATGCGTTTCGTAGAGGGAAGTAGACGTTCTCGCGATGATCGTCGAGGGAAGTAGTCGTACACGGCATAGTGGAAGTCGTTATTCACGTGGCGACGGTAGTTGTACACGTTTGTTTTCTGGGAGGAACTTGATGAATCCAACGTCTTCGGAATGACGGTAGAGGTACTCGCGACGGTAGTGGTACACGTTCGTACACGTTTCGAAGAGGGACTTGACGCGCTCGATGTCTCCGGGGTCGACGGTAGTTGTACACGGGTCGTAGACGAACTTGGCATATCCATGCGTAGGGGTAATTGGCGATCCGTAGATGCACACGGCAATCGTAGTGGTACTTGACACTCGTAGACATCTAGGGTCAACGAAGCTGTACTTGATGTCCACGGAACTAGCAGCGGAGCGCCCGGGTCTCGGGTCCTGATCTTCAGGAGGTCAGCGGTGATTGCATGAACACGGGAGGCTAACGGGACCCGAGGCAAGCATGGCTAACGGCACAAAGCAGCAGAGATGGCAGCAGCGCCATCGGGGTGCGTAGGAGGTGGAGCTCGAGCAGAGGAGGCTCGAGGCGCGGCGGCGGTCACGCGCAGAGGCGACGGGGAGAAGGGCGACGAGGGGAACACGAGCGAGGCGCGAGGAGGAGCTGCAGAGGAGCGGCTGGAGATGGTGGTGGAGGCGAGATCCGGGCGCGGGGTTCCGTTCCCGGCGCCGGAATGGAGGGGGCGCACAGGGCGAGGGGACCGGGCGCAGGGATCACCACTCCCTGGCTCGGTGCGGAGGAGGCGACGGCGCGAGCTCGGGGAGGAGGCCGAGCGCTGGCGAGGAGAAGCAGGGCGCGACTCGATCGGACCAGGAGGTGGTGGCGCGAGGCGGTGGCGCGGGACGGATGGCGCCGGTGGAGGGAGGAGCAAGGTGCTGCCATGGCCCGAGGCCGCCGGAGTTGGCCGCCTTGATGGAGTCGCGGAAGCCGCCGCACGGGCCGGCAGGCGTGGTGGTCGGGCTCGCTGGTCGCGCGAGGGGTTGGAGGCGCGAGGCGACGAGGATGGGCCGCGGCAGGAGGGAGAGATGGCGGTGGATCCGGCCAGGAAGAGGCGCCGGCGGCAGGAGCCTCGTGGGCAGCCACGACGAGGGAGACGAGGTGAGGAGGAGCGGCTCGGGTGGAGAAGGGATGCGGGGAAGGCGGCAAGGCGGTCGGAGGGGTCACCGGCGTGGTGGCTCGGGAGGAGCGGAGCTCTGCTCCTCTCTGGCAGCGCGAGGGCTCTGCTCCTCTCTCTCCCTGCGAGTGGCAGCGCCAGGAGGAGAACGAAGGGAGAGAGCTGGGGATCGGGAGAGGGGAGCTCGATGCGTGCGGGCTGGATCGGTTGGGGGCTAGGGTTAGGATGGTTGGTGGGCCTTGGGCCATTTCGGTGGAGGGGGAAAAAACCAGGAGGCCTAGCAGACTGGATTAAAAGAAAATAAGGGGAAAATCCTTTTCTATTTACAGAAAAGAGATAGAAGCAAAATATCTATTTGGAGGGCCAAATTCATACAAGTTGAGTTGAAAACTGGCATGGAGCTACTTTGACATATTTCAAAGTGCCACAACTGGAATTTAAGTATTTGGAGAAAGATCAAGACATAGAATATTTGAAAACGAGAGAAATTTAAAATGCAAGTTTGTTTCGATGGCTTCCATATAAATGGAATATTTTGTTATAGCTCCCTTATATCGGGAGGGTATGTTATAAACAGAAATCACCATTGTGAATATCCCTCGATTTAAATGGACCGAAGATCCATACGATTTATTTAGTTGAGTTCTTAAAATTAATGATATGATGGCATGATGAGATGATGCAATGCAAGAGATGACATGATGAAATGCAAAAATAAAAGAGCAAGCACAAAAGAAACACACGACGAAACCCGGAATAGCTGGAAGACTTCTGAAGCTCCGGTCTTGGGGCGTTACATTACATTTCGAAAACTTTTCCTACAAACTGGACGAAATTCATTACATATTTCGTGTGGAGCAAGGAACCTCGTGGTGGAGCGTCTGCACTCATAGTATTTAATATTATTCAGCGATATAAAATTAACCAATCATCTCCACAGTGGACTGGAAGAGTACGAAACACGGCAGCCCAGTGTAGTTACATCATACTAGTACATGGCTAACCCACGCTATCACCATATTTCTTGGCTTCCGTGCGACACCTATCTCTAGTAATCCAGCAGCCTGTATCGCTTGTCCCTCCTCGTCTCTATCAAAGTGTGGCGGGCTGGCGTTTCTGCCGTCTATTGAGGTCGGTTAACTATCACATGTTAGCGACATGCCAAGAGCATTCTAAAAAAAATTGCTTTCACGTCCCGCTTTCAAAAAGGAAAAAATCCTTTCACGTACGAATTTGCCTGTATGCTTTGAGCAACTTGCATGTCCTATACTTCTCCTATTTGATACTCTAACTTAGCTAGAGGTTAGACTAACTCATGACTAACCCTGAACTAACTGTAGCCAAAGAGGTGTTTGGGTGACAGGGTTAGATTGACAATAAATGCACTTCATGGAGAGAGAAAAGTGATTTTTTAGTGGTCCCAATGAGAACTATCTCTAGCTAGCACCTCTTGGGTGGGATAGTTTTTTTGGTGGGTTCGGTGCAACTTGCTCCAATTTAAACCCTCATGCTTGGATACTTTAGGGCTATGTAACACCCCGGATGTAACTTTCCATATTTGTAACTCCAACTCTTGCCATTTTCGGCATTGTGATATGATATTCCCACCGTGGTTGGGTTTTTCTTCATTTTTTCATTTTGTCCATGTCATGCATTTCATATCATGTCATCATGTGCATCGCATTCGCATACGTGTTCGTCTCATGCATCCGAGCATTTTCCCCGTTGTCCGTTTTGCAATCCGGCACTCCTATGTTCCCCGGCGTCCCCTTTTACATTTTCTCCGTGAGCGGGTACTAAACTTTCTCGGAATGGACCGAGGTTTGTCAAGTGGCCTTGGTACACCACCGGTAGACCACCTGTCAAGTTTCGGGTCATTTGGAGCTCGTTTGGTACTCCAACGGTTAACCGTGACTCGCAAAGGCCTCTTTTAAGTTGCAGCCCAACACCCCTTCAAAATAGCCCAATAACCCATCTAAGTCACTTCCATGCTCTCCGTCGTCGGATCACGATCGTGTGGGCGAAAACTACACTCCATTTGGAGCTTCCTAGCTCCCTCTACTTATAAATAAAGCTCCCTTCCCCGAAATCCGGACGAAACCCTAGCCCCGCTCCTCTCCGCGCCGCCGGACACATCCGGACGGAGCGGACGCGCGTCCGCCGCCCGCCCCAGCCAGCAGGCACGCCGTGGGCGTGCCCCATCATCGCCGCCGCCCGCAGGCGGCCAGCAGCAGAGGCCCTCGCCCGCCAGCCGCGCCGCCGCCGCCTTCGCCGCCTCCCGCCCGCCCGGCCGTCGCCGCCGCCCCCGCCGCCGTCGCCCGCCGCCAGCGCCGCGCCCGCACGCCCGCGCCGCCCTGGCCGCGCCGCCGCGCCCCCCTCCGGCCGCCGGGCCTCCCAGCGCCTTCCCGGCCTCTCCTCCCTCCAGCTCCGCGAGCCGCCGCCGCCGCCTCGATCCGCGCCGAGCCGGATCTGGATCCAGATCCACCGAAGGGTTGACTTTCCTTCTCCCCCGAAATCCTCTAAGTCATTATTCTGTGATAATTTTGTTGCATTTTCATCATGCCATAACTTTGCACTCGTGGCTCCGTTTTGGGCGTGTAGCATACCGAATTGTTCGCCTCGACGAGTATATCATTTCATCTCATTGCATTATTTTCATTTGAGCTCATCTTGATGCCCGAAATGCTGTTGGAAAAGGGCTATGTGATGTTAGTTTCAGATTCTTATCAGAACATGCACTTTTGTTATTTTTGCCATGATTGATGTGTGCATCCTATGATCTTGAGTCCTACATGTGTTTTGTAATATGCCATGCCATCTTTACAGGGGTGTATGCCTTGTATTTGTTTGAACTCTGTGGTGACTAGCACAAGCATGCAAACTAGGCTTCATGATGTTGCTTATTTCAGCCCCTGTTTTGCTGATATTTTCATGCCATGTAAACCTGATGCTACCGAGAGATCCATGCATATTTTGAGCTACTTCAGTAAGGATGTTTTGAGCATATGGTTATGATCTATCCATCCACGCCTTTGTTTGCAATTATGGAGTGCCATAGCTTGAGTCAATCGAGCTCTACTTTTGCTATAAAATGTTTCCTTGCAGATTGTTTACATGTTATTCAATTTTGCCAAGGTTGTTGTAGTTGATCCGTGTATGCTATGATGCTTTTCTTGCCATGTATGGCTTCTATGCCATGTTTTCTTGATGTATGTATGCTTAGTTTATCATGAAATGCTCTGTAGTGAGTGCATCGAGCTCGCGAAGATGCCTACATAATTCTGTCAATGTCATGCCCTGTTTGCTGAATCTGTTAACGAAACTTGCTATGTTTACGTGGGTGCCATCATATCTTCCGATCCTTTTTGGCTTATGGTCAGTAAGGGACTTTTGTTCTATGCTTTGAGTAGATTCTTGCCATGCCTTGTTTTGCTATTATAAGTTCCTGTAGCATGTTGTTTGATTGCTTTGAACATTGCTTCCTGATGCTGATTCTGCCATGTTCAGTATTTTCTCCAAGTCTGTGAAGCTGATATATTTTGCTCTTTTGCCATGCTTGTTTAGACCTGTTATGTTGTGATTTAGCCGTAGCTCACTGTTCATCTTTTGTCAAGCATCTTGAGTAGATCACTGCCATATGCTTTTCTGGTACGTTTGGGTGCAGTAGCTTAATTTCTTGTTGCTTGCTAAGTGGCATCATGTTGTTAATGGCAGATTTGTGCCATTCTTGTTTTGCTTGTCATTTGCAAACCGTGCATCCGATTCCGGTGATCTTTATATCGATTTCAACCGAAATCATCTCACCTTTCCAGCGGCATACTTGGTTTGCCAAGTTGATGCCTGGTTCATCATTTTCCTTCCGGAGCACGCATATGCATTGCATCTCACATCTCGCATATCATGCCATGTATTGCATCATGTTGCTTGTGCATTGCACCGTGATTTATTGTGGTTCCATTGTTTGTGTTCCTGCTTTGGGTAGAGCCGGGAGACGAGTACGTGAACAAGGAACCTATTGAGAATGCTTACGAGGATCAAGCTTTCGACAACTCTGAGAACTTTGCAGGCAAGATGACCATACCCTCGAAATCACTTCTATCTTTGCTTGCTAGATGCTCGCTCTTTTGCTATGCCTATGCTACGATGCCTATCACTTGCTTATCATGCCTCCCTTATTGCCATGTCAAGCCCCTAACCATCCTTTCCTAGCAAACTGTTGTTTGGCTATGTTACCGCTTTGCTCAAAGCCCTCTTATAGCATTGCTAGTTGCGGTGAAGATGAAGTTTGTTCCTTGTTGGAACATGGAGATGTTGTTCCTTGTTGGAACATGTTTACTTGTTGGGATATCACAATATATCTTCTTTAATTAATGCATCTATATACTTGGTAAAGGGTGGAAGACTCGGCCTTATGCCTGGTGTTTTGTTCCACTCTTGCCGCCCTAGTTTCCGTCATACCGGTGTTATGTTCCTTGATTTCGCGTTCCTTACACGGTTGGGTGATTTATGGGACCCCCTTGACAGTTCGCTTTGAATAAGACTCCTCCAGCAAGGCCCAACTTTGGTTTTACCATTTGCCACCTAAGCCTTTTTCCCCGGGTTTCATGAGCCCGAGGGTCATCTTTATTTAACCCCCTTCGGGCCAATGCTCCTCTGAGTGTTGGTCCAAACTAGAGCCCTTTGCAGCGCCACCTTGGGGAAACTTAAGGCCTGGTTTTAGTTGTACGGACTGCTCATCCGGATGTGCCTTGAGAACGAGATATGTGCAGCTCCTATCGGGATTTGTCGGCACAATCGGGCGGCTTTGCTGGTCTTGTTTTATTGCTGTCGAAATTTCTTGTAGTCCGGGATTCCGAGACTGATCGGGTCTTCCCGGTAGAAGGAATATCCTTCGTTGACCGTGAGAGCTTATAATGGGCTAAGTTGGGACACCCCTGCAGGGTATTATCTTTTGAAAGTCGTGCCCGCGGTTATGAGGCAGATGGGAATTTGTTAATGTCCGGTTGTAGAAAACCCGTAGTTGACCTTAATTAATACACATCAACCGCGTGTGTAACCGTGATGATCTCTTCTCGGCGGAGTCCGGGGAGTGAACATGGTGTTGGAGTTATGTTTGACGTAAGTAGTTCAGGACCACTTCTTGATCGCTACTAGCTTCACGACCGTGCCTTGCTCCTCTTCTCGCTCTCTTTTGCGAATGTAGCCACCATATATGCTAGTCTCTTGCTGCAGATCCACGTCACAACTCTGTCCTTCCTATAAGCTTAAATAGTCTTGATCTCGCTGGTGTGAGATTGCTGAGTCCCGTGACTCATGATTCTACCAAAACAGTTGCAGGTGCCGGCGATGCGGTGCAGGTGACGAACCGAGCTCAAGTGGGAGTTCAACGAGGAACGTGGTCATTACTATGTGTCTTTTCCCGATGATCGATGAGTGGAGCCAGTTGGGACGATCGGGGATCTGTGTAGCATTTGGGGTAGTCTTCTTTTATTTTGGTTCCGTAGTCGGACCTTGAGTGTAATCTGGATGATGGATGTTTATTTATGTATTGTGTGAAGTGGCATTGTAAGCCAACTATGTATCTTTTTCCTTATGTATTACATGGGTTGTGTGAAGATTACCTCACTTGCGACATTGCTTTCAATGCGGTTATGCCTCTAAGTCGTGCTTCGACACGTGGGAGATATAGCCGCATCGAGGGCGCTAAGTTGGTAATTGGAGCCATCCCGACTTAGGAGCCCCCGCTGATTGTTTCTTTGGCGTTGTTGAGTCTAGAACAAAATGTTTTGAGTCTTAGGATTATATATATCGAGAGTAGGATTCTTTTTACTCCCAGTCCCTAAATCGCTCTGGTGAGGTCTCTGACGAGAAGTTTTGACTCTCCTCTCCTCAAATTTCAGTAAAAAAATTTAGAATCACGCGGGTATCTTGGAATCGTTCCGATGGTTTTGTGACGAGAACATTGTTCTTGGTGCCTCCTGACATTTAGGGGTTGTGGAAGTGTCCCGGGGAGTTGAGCTCCGAGGTGTTGTCGTCACAATTTTATCGTTGCAGTTCTGGAATACCTGAGCTTTTCCGACATCGAAAATCTCTTTTGTACAGTTGTTGGTGAGATAACCCCGATAACCCAGTACTGGGGCGAGCTCGGGAGTATTGTCATGACTCGTATAACGGATGCTTTTCGAAGGTTGAGGTACACGATTTCGAAGGTTTCTTGGTTATGTGTTGACGGATGGATACAATTTGGATCTAGGTATTGTTAGTTTGGGTGATATATTTTGTGTCCCTGTATCCCCAACACCAGATTGCATAACCGTAAAGTTTGGGAGTTTATAGGTGGGATTCAAGTAGCTCTTAGCATTTCTTCCCTTGATATTTGGTTTGTGATTGGGTAATCCTTACCTCTTATTTGTTCGATCATACCTTGTTATTTTTTTCATCAACCCTTAATCAAGTGGCTTCTCACCTTAATGGACGTGTGATGTTAGCTTTGGAATTCATAAGTTCATCCTTGTTCGAATGTTTTTTGTGAAGACTATATGTTGCAATTTCTATCCGTTGATTCTACTTGTCTATCTGTCTATCAAAGTGCTAACGGATGTCACCCTCTTCAGGATGGCTCCGCCAACGCGTCTGAATCCGGATCACAATGATGGGAGTCAGTCGAACCGTCCACCTCCACCTACGCCTCCGGAGGCATGGCAAGCTATCATGGCAGCCACCAACACAAATGCTCAGATGATTTTGCAACTCTTGCAAGAGCGTACCCAAGGGCAAGGCAATCAAGGAAATCAAGGTCAAGGCAACAACCAGCCGCACTTTGCTACCCTCAATCAGTTCCTCGCTAATCAGCCGAAGTCTTTCAGCTTCTATGTCGAGGCCACAGACGCCGACGATTGGCTTGTGGATATCTGCAAACATTTTGAATGTAGCAATGTCAGACCTGAGGACTTTGTCAAGTTTGCTTCGTTTCAACTCAAGGACCAAGCTGCCGAGTGGTACCAGCAATACAAAGATTCCAGAGGAGGTCGTGTCATTACAGGATGAGTTCCACGAGACTTCAAAGCTCACCACATTCCGAGAAGTGTTGTTGAGAGCAAGCGTGAGGAGTTCCGCAATCTCAAGCAAGGCAGCTTGTCGTGTATCAATACAATATCCAGTTCGAGATCTCGCGCCGCTAAGCAAGGCGTCCACGATGAAAAGAGTATGATCTATCAATTCAGAGGTGGTCTCGAGAAGATCTGCAATTAGCTCTCGTGCTTTTGAGCCGTAAAAGTATGATGAATTCTACAACATGGCTTTGAAGCAAGAAGCTGCCCAGCTCAAATGTGAGGCTTCTAAGAAGAGAATCAGGGATGCAGTTCGGTCTTCTTCTTCCTCTCAAGTGGCAGCTAAGCAGCAAAAGTTCTACCTTCCTCCTCCTCCGTTCCGTCAGCCTTATCAGCAGAAGAACTCAGGTGGTCGTGGATCTTCCCACCCACCCAACCCATGCTATCAGAACAAGTCAAATTCTCAAGCTCCAAGGTCAAATGCTCCTTATCACCGTCCGCTCTCAGAGGTGACTTGCAACAAATGTCAGCAGAAAGGTCACTATGCGAACAAGTGCTTCAACCAAAGGCGCCTTCCGCCTCCTCCTCCTGTGAGATCTTCCAGCAATGCAGTGGTCAAGCATAATCCCAACCATGCCAAGGTTAACATGATGAATGCAGCGCAAGCGGAGGAATCTACTGACGTGATAATGGGTAATCTCTCAGTTAATGATATTCCTGCAAAAGTCATATTTGATACTGGTGCATCGCATTCTTTCATCTCAAGACCTTTTGTGGCTATGCATGATTTGGGTACTCAAGTATTGCCGAGACCTTTGTCTATTGTTTCTCCGGCTAGGCAAATGACTTCTCAAGTTTTGGTTCCGAATGTCGGTATCAAGATGGGCGACTATAGATTTCTGGCTAAACCAATTGTCCTTGGTGACTCGGATATTGATCTAATTCTCGGGATGGATGGCTTTCTCAGCACAAAGCTCAGCTTGATTGTGCTGCGAGGAAATTCAATTGACTCACTCTTCTAATGATGTGATCATTTATGCGCTCGTGATGAAACCATTCGGTTGTTTTCTCTCAATGAGAAGGGCGAATTGGATGCTATCTCTCGATTCGATCGTTTGTGAGTACCAAGATGTCTTTCGGAAGAGCTTCCAGGAATGCCTCCTCACTGGCCAGTTGAATTCGTTATTGATCTTGAGCCTGGCACGGAACCCGTTTGCAAGCATCCATACAAGCTTGGACCTGCTGAGTTGAAGCATCTCGATGAACAAGAGTGTCTGGGTTTGATCAGACCGAGTTCATCTCCTTGGGGTTGTGGTGTTCTTTTTGTCCAGAAGAAGGATGGCACGGACCGACTTTGCGTCGATTACCGTCCATTGAATAATAAGACTATCAAGAACAAGTATCCAGTTCCCAACATCAATGAGCTTTTCGAGCAACTCAAAGGTGCTAAAGTGTTCTCCAAGCTTGACCTTCGTATGGGTTATCATCAAATTCGCATTCGTGAACAAGATATTCCCAAGACAGCATTCAGAACAAGCTTTGGTTCTTATGAATATACTGTCATGTCTTTCGGCCTTGTCAATGCTCCTCCAACATTCTCTCGGATGATGAACTTCATCTTCAACCCCTACATCAATGAATTCGTCTTGGTCTATCTTGATGATATTTTGGTCTTCTCCAAGAATAAGAAGGATCATGCCAAACATTTGCGATTGGTGCTCGACAAGCTCAGAGAGCATCAATTCTATGCGAAGTTTTCCAAATGTGAATTTTGGCTTGATGAAGTTCTTTACCTTGGTCACATCATCTCCGCCAAGGGCATCGCTGTTAATCCCGAGAAGGTGTCTGCAGTTGTGAATTGGGAACCTCCTCGGAATGTCAAACAGCTCCGCAGTTTTCTCGGTCTTGCAAGCTATTGCCGAAGATTCGTTGAGAACTTCTCTAAGATTGCAAAGCCTCTTTCCAACCTCCTCCAGAAGCATGTGAAGTATGTCTGGTCTCCTGAGTGTGACGTTGCTTTCAATACTCTCAAAGAGAAACTCGTCACAGCTCTGTCTTGACTCCTCTGATGAATCCAAGCCATTGAAGTTTTCGTGATGCTTCTCTTCAAGGTCTCGGTCTGTGTTAATGCAAGAGAAGAGAGTTGTGGCCTATACCTCTCGTCACTGAAGCCCAACGAAAAGAACTACCCAGTCCACGATCTTGAGTTGGCTGCGAGTTGTCCATGCATTGATAACATGGAGACATCTCTTGTTGGGAAGGAAAGTGGACATTTTCACCGATCACAAGAGTCTCAAGTATATCTTCACTCAACCCAACCTCAACCTCGAGCAAACTCG
The DNA here is from genome assembly GCA_021605205.1 of Aegilops longissima. NCBI lineage: Eukaryota > Viridiplantae > Streptophyta > Magnoliopsida > Poales > Poaceae > Aegilops > Aegilops longissima. The sequence goes on from CM038681.1 coordinate 520,779,473, forward strand.
ATGGGTCGAAATGATTCAAGAGTACAACCCAAGTATTGAATATACTCGGGCAAGGCCAATGTGATTGCAGATGCTTTGAGCGGGAAGGCTTATTGCAACGACTTAATTCTCAAGCCCTTCCAACGGATCTTTGTGAAGCTTTCGCAAGCTGAATCTTCAAGTTGTTCCTCAAGGTTTTCTTGCCAACCTCATAGTCTCTCCTACTTTGGAAGATCAAATTCGTGAGGCTCAACTCCTGGATACCATGGTGAAAAAGGTGAAGCGTGGTATCGACAAGGGCATTTCAAGTACAAGTGCTTCCACATTGATGACAAAGATACTCTTTTCTTGAGGACGGATTGTGGTTCCTAAGGGTGATCTACGTAAAGTCATTATGAGCGAGGCGCACAATTCCCTTCTATCCATTCATCACGGAAGTACGAAGATGTACCATGACCTCAAGCAGTCGTATTGGTGGACTCGAATGAAGCGAGAAATTGCTCAATTCGTGAATGAGTGTGATGGCTGCAGAAGAGTGAAAGCAGAACACCAACGACCAGCTGGTCTCCTCCAACCTCTTGCTATTCCAGAATCGAAGTTTGATCATATCGAAATGGACTTCGTGACTGGATTTCCAAAGTCCAAGCGTGGAAATGATGCTATCTTCGTTGTCATTGACAAGCTTACTAAAGTGGCTCATTTTCTACCTATCAAAGAGTCTATCACAGCAGCTCAGTTGGCAGAACTATACACCTCCAGAATTGTCTCCTTGCACGGCATTCCACAATTGATCTCTTCAGACCGTGGCAGCATCTTTACCTCCAAGTTTTGGGATTCTTTTCAGAAGGCCATGGGCACCAACATTCGTTTCAGCACAGCTTTACACCCTCAAACAAGTGGCCAAATCGAGCGAGTAAATCAAATCCTTGAAGATATGCTCAGGGCTTGTGTCATTTCCTTTGGTATGAAGTGGGAAGATTGTCTTCCATATGCCGAGTTCTCCTACAACAACAGCTTCCAAGCGAGTTCGGGCAAGGCCCCATTGAAATTCTCTATGGCGTAAAGTGTCGTACTCCTCTCAATTGGTCCGAGACAGGTGAGCGCCAACTTCTTGCAACGACTTAATCACGAAGCGAAGAAATGTGCAAAGTCATTCGTGAGAATCTCAAAGCCACATAATCGCGCGGAAGAGCTATTATGATGACAAGCACCGTGATGTGGCTTTTGAAATCGGAGACCATGTCTACCTCGCGTCTCTCCAATGAAAGGCACTCGTCGCCCGGTATCAAAGGAAGCTTGCCCCTAGATAAGTGGGTCCTTTCAAGATCATTGGCAAAAGAGGCGATCTCGCCTATCAACGAGCTTCCGTCCAACCGTGAGCGTGCACGATGTGTTTCACGTGTCACAGCTTCGCAAGGGCTTCAAGACTCTGAGCGCACCATCAACCGAAGAGATTGACCTCCAAGAAGATCTCTCTTATCATGGGCACCCGTTGCTATTCTTGAAGAAAGCGGCGCAAGACTCGCAACAAGTCAATCAAATTCCTGAAAGTGAAGTGGTCACACCATTCCGACCGAGAAGCACACAGGGGCGCGAGGATCACCTCCGTTCGAATATCCGGAGTTCTTTCAGCCCTAGATCTCGGGGCGAGATCCTCTTGTAGTGGTGGAGTGTTGTAACACCCCGGATGTAACTTTCCATATTTGTAACTCCAACTCTTGCCATTTTCGGCATTGTGATATGATATTCCCTCCGTGGTTGGGTTTTTCTTCATTTTTGCATTTTGTCCATGTCATGCATTTCATATCATGTCATCATGTGCATCGCATTCGCATACGTGTTCGTCTCATGCATCGAACATTTTCCCGTTGTCCGTTTTGCAATCCGCACTCCTATGTTCCCCGGTGTCCCCTTTACATTTTCTCCGTGGCGGTACTAAACTTTCTCGGAATGGACCGAGGTTTGTCAAGTGGCCTTGGTACACCACGGTAGACCACTGTCAAGTTTGGTCATTTGGAGCTCGTTTGGTACTCAGCAGTTAACCTCACTCTCATGAAGGCCTCTTTTAAGTTGCAGCCCAACACCCCTTTAAAATAGCCCAATAACCCATCTAAGTCACTTCCATGCTCTCCGTCGTCGGATCACGATCGTGTGGCGAAAACTACACTCCATTTGAGCTTCCTAGCTCCCTCTACCTATAAATATAGCTCCTTCCCGAAATCCGGACGAAACCCTAGCCCGCTCCTCTCGCGCGCCCGGACACGTCCGGACGGGGCAGACGCGTCGCCGCCGCCCCGGCCAATCGCGGCACGCCACGTGGGCGTGCCCACATCATCGCCGCCGCCTGCCATGAGCCAGCGCTGGCCCCGCCATGCCCAGCGAGCCCACCGCCCGGCCGTCGCCGCGCCGCCCGCCCGCCGTCGCCCGCCGTCCGCGCCGTATGCGCCGCCCTCGACGCCGGCGCCGCCCGCGCCTCCGCCCTGCCGCCCGCGCCTCCCAGCGCCTTCCCTGCCTCTCTCCTCAGTAGCTCCGGCGAGCCGCCGCCGGCCGCCTCGATCCGCACCGAGCCGGATCTGGATCCAGATCCACCGAAGGGTTGACTTTCCTTCTCCCCCGAAATCCTCTAAGTCATTATTCTGTGATAATTTTGTTGCATTTTCATCATGCCATAACTTTGCACTCGTGGCTCCGTTTTGGGCGTGTAGCATACCGAATTGTTCGCCTCGACGAGTACATCATTTAATATCACTGCATTATTTTCATTTGAGCTCATCTTGGTGCCCGAAATGCTGTTGGAAGAGGGCTATGTGATGTTAGTTTCAGATTCTTATCAGAACATGCACTTTTGTCATTTTTGCCATGATTGATGTGTGCATCCTATGATCTTGAGTCCTACATGTGTTTTGTAATATGCCATGCCATCTTTACAGTGGTGTATGCCATGTATTTTTGTGATCTCTGTGGTGACTAGCACAAGCATGCAAACTAGGCTTCATGATGTTGCTGATTAGCCCCTGTTTTGCTGATATTTTCATGCCATGTAAACCTGATGCTACCGAGAGATCCATGCATATTTTGAGATACTTCAGTAAGGATGTTTTGAACATATGGTTATGCTCTATCCATCCTTGCCTTTGTTTGTAATTATGGAGTGCCATAGCTTGAGTCAATCGAGATCTACTTTTGCTATAAAATGTTTCCTGGCAGATTGTTTACATGTTATTCAATTTTGCCAAGGTTGTTGTAGTTGATCCGTGTATGCTATGATGTTTTTCTTGCCATGTATAGCTTCTATGCCATGTCTTCTTGATGGATGTATGCTTAGTTTATCATGAAATGCTCTGTAGTGAGTGCATCGACCTCGCGAAGATGCCTACATAATTCTGTCAATGTCATGCCCTGCTTTTGAATCATTATGAAACTTGCTATGTTTACATGGGTGCCATCATATCTTCTTCCTTTTTGGCTTATGGTCAGTAAGGTACTTTTGTTCTATGCTTTGGGTAGATTCATGCCATGCCTTGTTTTGCTATTATAAGTTCCTGTAGCATGTTGTTTGCTTGCTCGAACATTGCTTCCGATCTTGATTTCGCCATGTTGATATTTTCTTTAAGTCCGTGAAGCTGATATATTTTGCTCTTTTGCCATGCTTGTTTAGACCTGTTATGGTGTGATCTAGCCGTAGCTCACTGTTCATCTTTTGTCAAGCATCTTGAGTAGATCACTGCCATATGCTTTGCTGGTACGTTTGGGTGCAGTAGCTTAATTTCTTGTTGCTTGCTAAGTGGCATCATCTTTGTTAATGGCAGATTTGTGCCATTCTTGTTTTGCTTGTCATTTGCAAACCGTGCATCCGATTCGGTGATCTTTATATCGATTTCAACGAAATCATCTCACCTTTCAGCGGCATACTTGGTTTGCCAAGTTTATGCCTGGTTCATCATTTTCCTTCGAAGCACATATATATTGCATCTCACATCTCGCATATCATGCCATGTATTGCATCATGTTGCTTGTGCATTGCACCGTGATTTATAGTGGTTCCATTGTTTGTGTTCTTGCTTTGGGTAGAGCCGGGAGACAAGTAAGTGAACGAGGAACCTGTTGAGAACGCTTACGAGGATCAAGCTTTCGACAACTCTGAGAACTTTGCAGGCAAGATGACCATACCCTCGAAATCACTTCTATCTTTGCTTGCTAGATGCTCGCTCTTTTGCTATGCCTATGCTATGATGCCTATAACTTGCTTATCATGCCTCCCTTATTGCCATGTCAAGCCCCTAACCATCCTTTCCTAGCAAACCGTTGTTTGGCTATGTTATCGATTTGCTCAGCCCCTCTTATAGCGTTGCTAGTTGCAGGTGAAGATGAAGTTTGTTCCTTGTTGGAACATGGAGATGTTGTTCCTTGTTGGAACATGTTTACTTGTTGGGATATCACAATATATCTTCTTTAATTAATGCATCTATATACTTGGTAAAGGGTGGAAGACTCGGCCTTATGCGGTGTTTTGTTCCCTCTTGCCGCCCTAGTTTCAAATCATACCGGTGTTATGTTCATTGATTTAGCGTTCCTTACGGTTGGGTGATTTATGGGACCCCTTGACAGTTCGCTTTGAATAAGACTCCTCCAAAGAAGGCCCAACTTTGGTTTTACCATTTGCCACCTAAGCCTTTTTCCCTGGTTTTCGCGAGCCTGGGTCATCTTTATTTAACCCCGGGCCAATGCTCCTCGAGTGTTGGTCCAAACTAGAGCCCTTTGCAGCGCCACCTTGTGGAAACTTAAGGCCTGGTTTTAGTTGTACGGACTGCTCATCCGGATGTGCGAGAGCGAGATATGTGCAGCTCCTATCGGGATTTGTCGGCACAATCGGGCGGCTTTGCTGGTCTTGTTTTATTCTGTCGAAATGTCTTGTAGTCCGGGATTCGAGACTGATCGGGTCTTCGGTAGAAGGAATATCCTTCGTTGACCGTGAGAGCTTATAATGGGCTAAGTTGGGACACCCTGCAGGTATTATCTTTCAAAGCCGTGCCGCGGTTATGAGGCAGATGGGAATTTTTAATGTCCGGTTGTAGAAAACCGAAGTTGACCTTAATTAATACACATCAACGCGTGTGTAACCGTGATGGTCTCTTCGGCGGAGTCCGGGAGTGAACACGGTGTTGGAGTTATGTTTGGCGTAAGTAGTTCAGGATCACTTCTTGATCGCTACTAGCTTCACGACCGTGCCTTGCTCCTCTTCTCGCTCTCTTTTGCGAATGTAGCCACCATATATGCTAGTCGCTTGCTGCAGCTCCACCTCACAACTTTGTCCTTCCTATAAGCTTAAATAGTCTTGATCTCGCGGGTGTGAGATTGCTGAGTCCCCGTGACTCACAGATTCTACCAAAACAGTTGCAGGTGCCGGCGATGCGGTCAGGTGGCGCAACCGAGCTCAAGTGGGAGTTCGACGAGGGCGTGGTCATTACTATGTGTCTTTTTCACGATGATCGATAGTGGAGCCAGTTGGGATGATCGGGATCATGTAGCATTTGGGGTAGTCTTCTTTTATTTAGGTTCCATAGTCGGACCTTGAGTGTAATCTGGATGATGGATGTTTATTTATGTATTGTGTGAAGTGGCGTTGTAAGCCAACTATGTATCTTTTTCCCTTATGTATTACATGGGTTGTGTGAAGATTACCTCACTTGCGACATTGCTTTCAATGCGGTTATGCCTCTAAGTCGTGCCTCGACACGTGGGAGATATAGCCGCATCGAGGGCGTTACAGGCTATTTGAGCCCCAACTAGCTCAAACTAACTCTAACCCATGGATCCAAACAGGGCCTATGGCCAGTCTCGACGCGTTGCAGTCGCGTGCACCGGGAAGCGGCGCTCTCTCGGCCGTCGCGCCACTTCAAAGCGGCGCGCGGTGAGAGGTCGCCTCCGCTCTGGCGCGTGCATTAATGCGGCATCGACGCTCCAGCGACGCTGACCGTTTCACGCTGGAAGCACGCTACCGGCAAGGGAGTATAGGTTTTGAACCGTTTCAGGTGTAGTAGTAATGGTAGTTTGCAAAACTACTCAATTATTGCACTCCGTTTCCTAGGAAATTGTGGTAAAAATGTTACTCCACAGCCGCTTCCTTCTCCTTCCCGCCGTGATTTACGTGGCCATGTTAACGTGGTTGTGTCAAAAAATGTCACTTCCTTCTCGTGATTTGCCTTATATAATTACAAGCAAGATTCTTGTGCATTGCATGAACATCAATATGCATTTTTTACAAAACACTGTTGTGATTGACCCATGCAGGAGTAATCCCATGTGTAAAACTAATGATATCTCGAGAATTTTATCGAAAACTGGTATCTCGAGAATGTCATCGAAAAAATGAAAGATGAGAGATAAGGCGAGGAGGAGTGGGCGTGGTGGTGGTGGTGGTCGGAATGGGCGGAGGCATGGGGATGGGCCAGGCGCGGCAGCGCCGCCGCCACCATGAATGCTAGATTGTTCCGAGACTTATTCCTTTTTAATTGCTTAGCAATGAGGTTATGGAGATAATTATGTGGAGAGAGGTGCGGGTATCTTTTGTAAAATTATCATAGTTTGCTTCCTATCCGTCAGATATAGATCATACGGTCTGTATTACAAGATGGCATGCACACCATCATCGCCAACTCGTTTTTTTATAAGGGTATGCAGATGATAAGTTTGCTGACTACTAAAGTAAAGTGGAATCTGTCCATGTTATGCAAGTAAATAAAGGTGATTGTTTATCATACGGGTAAGGTTGAATGAAGGGTGGTAGGAACAAATGCTCCGCCTAGAGCATGTGTGTGTGAGATGGAGTCTTAGTGTGTGTGGTGTGTGTGTGTGTGTGTGAGAGAGAGAGAGAGAGAGAGAGAGAGAGAGAGAGAGAGAGAGATGGAGTCTTAGTTTGAGTGTGTGTGTGAGAGAGAGATGGAGTCTAAGTGTGTGTGGGGGGATGCGTGTGTGTGTGTGTGTGTGTTTATGTGTGTGTGTGAGAGAGAGAGAGATGGAGTCTTAGTGTCTGTGTGGGGGGGGTGCGTGCGTGCGTGTGTGTGTGTGTGTGTGTGTGTGTGTTTATGTGTGTGTGTGTGAGAGAGAGAGAGAGATGGAGTCTTAGTGTGTGTGTGGGGGGGTGGTGCGTGCGTGTGTGTGTGTGTGTGTGTGTGTTCCGGGGTCCTCTGTGGCGGATGTAATTTAAGTGTGCATGGCTTCATCATAGAGAAGTGATGTGTATGGCAGAGGCCACCAACGATGGGGTGCGAGAGAGAAAATGCCCGTAGGAGGGAAGAGAAGGTGCGTGCGTGTGAGAGGAGTCGACATCGATAGAACGTGTTTGTTCGAGAGACACCACGGAAGACTACTATATATCGATGGTGCATGTAGGAGGGAATTAAACAAAGGGATGGTCTTATTGGTTTAGGGGATATAGGGGAAGAGTGAGAGGCAAGGGGGGGGTAGCTAGAAGGAGATTGTTAAGTGTGAGTGTGTGTTTTGCCCATCCAGGCGGAAGTTATGTGCACAAAAGAGGAGAACGATTCAGTGTGGCGTTAGGATTGAGGGTAATTAACTACGTATGCAGACATAGAGACCTTGAACGTGCATGTGTAAGAGGTATACATGTATACGTGGGATGTGTGTGTGTGCGCGCGCGCATGATCGAGATAAAAGAAAGAAGACATAAGTCCTAAGATCAACGACATGGGAGAGACGGATCGGTATGACAATATGCATGCATGTGAGAATGCAGGGAAGAAGGCCCGACAATTGAGCATGTGTTTTGTCTTTAAGAGATAGTGGCGTGGGCTGGAGCATGCATCTATGGCGCAGCAGAGGGGTGAGGCGCAATGATTGTGCAAAGAGATCAACCTATAAATGCATATGTATGGATAGACATATATAGTGTGGGTGATAGGAAGCAAGACTCCGTGCGAGAAAGAAATGTTGATGGAGAAACTACAGATAGATACAGAGATGGAGATGCTAGCTAGAGAGACATCCGTTAGTTTGGGTGTCGGAGATGACCGTCGGGTGGTTCAAAGGGTGAAGTTATATATGTGTGTGAGAGGGCACTTGACTGCATGCATGTAGAGAGAAACATATATAGTGTGCGTGATAGGAATCGAGAGTGAGGGCGAGAAAGAAGGTTGATGGAGAAACAGATAAATAGAAAGATAAAGATGCTAGCTAGTGTGCGCTAGAGATAGGAGTCGAGTGGATTAGAAGGCTAGGTTGTGTGTGTGGGTGTGAGAGAGATAGAGAGAGGGTGCATGTGAGTCACATACAAACAAATATCATAGAGAAATGAGATCCAGAGAGACGGAGTTTTGTGTCTGCGAGAGATAAAGATATTTCATAACGAGAGTGATAGCTAGAGAGACATATGAGGGAACGCAAGATATCTCTAGGGAGAGAGGGTGTGTTTGAGCGACATACAAGAGAACAATGGAGAAATATGAGACCCTCGGAGACAGAGTTTGTGTTTGTGTGTGAGAAAGAGTTATTGAAGAGGAAGAGTCGTAGGTTCTCATATCTAAGGAGCGAAAGACATCTCTGTATGAGGGGTGTGCGAGTGGCACACATGGGAATAGTTGAGAGAAATGAGACCCCGGGAGACAAAATTTTGTGTTTGTGTGAGAGAAAGAGATTCCACATGGAGAATCATAGCTAGACACACATAGCAGGGAGCGAGATATACTTAGAGAGAGATAGAGTGATGAAGGTCGATGGAGAGAGTACCGTCAGTGTGTTACGAAGATAAAAGATCATTGTCGACATACAGGTAGCACGAGAGATGCCTGAGAGACGATGAACGCGTATAGGTCCAGAGAGATAGTCCTATATAAGCATGAGTGATAGCTATATGAGACGAATATCTTGATTAAAGGGGATTCAAATATTTAAACTGGAGATCACGACATCGATAATATCATAACACAAATTGGTGTATCAAACATGCATATTCATTTGAATTTGGGCACACGTGTAATGTTATATAGTTTATCAATATTGGTGATCCTTAGATTCTTCAATTACAAACAATGCATGGTTTATATGCAATTAGTGTCTAAACGGGATTACACTATATGTTGCGTGTGTGAAACACATTATACATGTTTGAGAAGTTAAAAAAAACCGCATGAAACACGCATTAATTGGAGACAGTTAGCGAGGAATGCATACATTGGATTTCAACATAAAGTGGTTTCAAATATTTGAAAATCCAAATTGATGGAAACAACCTTATGAATATGAGATCATGCCATTTGTAAACCATATTTATGTATAAATGGTGTTGTGCTTTTGAAAGTATATATGTAAAAAAATGATGTATATAGAATGTAATTCCAATTGAAAATGGATCCCGCCCGAAAAAAATAGTAGAATACAAACGGGATTCGAATTGAGTTGGCACGGTAAACGTGCATTGTGCAAAATTTGAACGAAGCGGGGAAAGTCACAGTAACCGCCCGAAACCAAAATCTGCGAGATGCAAATCACTACTGCCTATCCCTGTCGTGCAAAGCCTAGCTGCTGGATTTCTATAGGTTTCGATAGGGGTAGGTTTATAATTTCACCCAAACATGACGTAACCGCCTCTCACCCGGATTCATACACGGTGGGCACCAAAATACAGTGTGCCCTCGGTCGAAATCGACTCCCTCCCCGATTCATATTCATACACGGTGGGCGCCAAAAACAAACTCTCGTCGGCAAATATTAGGTGTATGCGAGACTACCGTCCTATCCCCAACTGACTAATGTTGCTGTGATGTAGTAGAAATTTGAAACGGGGGCTAAGTTTGTAAATTTCCTCGCATTTGAGACAAGCACGCCCTGACTACATGGTTCCCCCCATTCCTCTCTACCTCCCTTTTCCCCATTCGTACTCCGTGGGCGCCAAAACACCCGCTCCACCCCCACCCTCCTCCGTCCGCCGCTGTCCGCCACCCCATCCACCGCCGTCCTCCTCCACCATGCCGGAGCTGATACCCCGACGCCGTCGTCCATTACAAGAGATCGACCTCTCTCATCCACGCCTTCGGACCGGGATCCTTGCATCCCGTCCTCTCGCTTCATCCCCGCCGTCGTCCACCTTGCGGGCGCCGCTCCTACGACCGTCTCGTCCACCGCGCCCCGCCGCCACAGTCTACCCACCTAGATCTGCTTCCACGCCGCCGACAGCCATCACTACCGCAGCACCGTCAAATTCTCACCAGATGCGTACACGGCGCCGCACCAGAGGCGGTACTCTTTCGTATCTGCTCAACTTATTTATTGTAGCAAGAAAATAGATCGCCATTGCTTTACTCTGATTTCTTGTCTTGGTTGCGAAGTTGCCTTTGTCCAGTTTGCACCTTCAGATCCGTCATGGCACGCTCAACACTATACTCCCAATGCTTATGGTTTTCCCTTTATATTCCACACTAGTTAAATCACAGAGACTAAATTTCAAAATTGGGTCATCAATTTTTGAGCTCACGGAGTTCGCGGTGCGATCCAAGGGGCTCGGGTGGTTGTGGGGCCTCACGGACGAAGAAAACTCGACGCGGGTGGGGGTGGGGTGGCGGAGGAACACAGCGATGGGGGCGGTGGTCCGCCGGCAGCCCGTGCGGTGTTCTGTATGGCAAGAATCACAGACGAGGAAGAAGAAGGGTTAGGAGACGTAGGATCTTCATCCAACCGCCTGAAATGGTCGAGAGACAGCTCGGAGTTGCATTCTTAATGCGCTCTGGTTCATCATGTGTTGGCACTGCGCAACCAACATTTTATTATCCAAAATCTGCTTGCTCTTCTTTACCATGTTCGATAGTGCTGGCATGTACGCGATCGATAGGCTTTCAATTACTAGCGGCAATACAACACCGTATTTTCAAGCCAGTTCCACTTTCCGATTTATATATCGTGGTTATGGTGTACCCTCGTTATGTACACTATGATCTGCCTAGTTGTTGTGTGCTCTTGTTATCATGGTTTGGCAATAAACTATCTATACGGTATATTATGAACCTATCATCTGCCAGCTATCCTTACTACGGAGCCTATTTTTGTGTACTTGTGCGGATTATATAAATGCACGCATGCGATATTACAGCACACATGAGCTCTCTCATCATAATCCAGTGGTAGCACATAAGTGTTTAGAGGGGCGCCCCTATATTAGAATATCATCTGCATTACAAAGATAATCTCACAACTATTTATGTTTTCATGGTTCTCAGATATTATACGCAATTACAGTGAATATCATAATCCACGCATCAGAAGAATATTGTGGAACACTGCAATGACTTACAAAATTGGCACCAAGGCATTGAGTGCCATTTTGGAAGCAATGAAACTTGTACGCTCCCCACCTGTTGATTTTTGTTCAGAATATCATTCTAATGACTATTCTAACTTTGAGGAGTCAAAGGCAGATGACATGTCCTGTTCACCCATCAAGGTGCCTGTTCTAATTTGGCAAGGTTTTATTGATTGCGCATATCTTGCATATGTTGTCTTGCATTTCTTCTACTTTGTTGCACCACCATCTGCTTAGTTTACTCATCATATAACTCGAGATGCTATGCCCATCCATTATCAATACATATTCCATCTGTCGTCATACCATGTTTTTCCACTCAAATGTTGTTCTTGTGCATCAGACATCAAAAAGGAAGAGGGTGATTGCCGAAACTGAAGGAGCACCAGCAAAGTCCTTGAAAAACGTGGTGGTGCCGGAGAAATCAGACAGCGCCCCACTTATATTGGCTGTACAACCAGTGACACAAAACATAGGACCGACTCCAGCAGACTGTACCCATACTTCACTGGCCACACCACTAGTCCCATCACACAGGACCTGCACTCCAGCAAAAGGTATACCGATTTCATTTGCCATAGGACCAGCCGTACCACGTAAAAATCCCACTCCAAACAAAAAGTACAACAAGTCCACCGTCGAAGACCTATCCCAACTGCAGAGACGGCCAATTCCTCTGATTGGAACCCCATTCCATTTATTCCCAGTTTAAAAGACAATGCTTTCAATGTTGTTAGGGACTACGTGCATATATTCCCATCATGGGAAGATTATAGTGAAGACAAACACCATTTTCACATCTTCTTGTCCAACTTATGTGTAAGTGCTATTATTCATGATTATTATTTTCCTGTTTTCTGCTGATCGAACACATCAATGATTTACATTACATTGTTGTAACTAGGTGAGGGTCAATCTAGATAGTCATGACGAGCAAAGCTTGCTTGTGCTTTTCAAGGAAGCATTGCAGCAGTATCGGTGTTACCTGAGGAAATCACACTTTGATGGCAAGTCTATAAACGAATTTCAAGTGAAGTCTCCTATGCTAAATTTAGAAGACATTGAATGGAAAAACCTTGTTATGCATTTGGTCTCGTTCGGGATGAGGTCTGTCTATGAAATCACATGACAATTTGAACTTCTACTTTTCCGCATGTGCCTTATTTAATCTTTTTGCAGGAAATCAGTTCAAGAAGAATTCGGTTTGAAAAGAACGACGAGGATATCGCAAATATGCTGCCCGCTGCTTTGCTCTTGTTAGTACATGTTGTCTGTATCTTGTACTTGCATACATACCTGGTTCATTATGTAATAGTAGTATGCATGATAGCTTGCTTAACAATTGTTCGCTCCAAATTATCGATCTGTATGAATGGTTACATTAGTGTAGAATATATCCAATGCCAATGAATTTTTTAGCTCTGCATTGTTCTTGTAAGTACATGATGTCCTTTATCGATTGTACTTATATTGACAGTAGTTGTTCATGTACCATCACTCTGCAGCTTATTTTCCTTTTCCTCCATTTTCTACACATCGATCTATATTTACTCTTACCATAAGGTTGGTCTTGAAGAAGTTTAGCTGTGCATTGCTCTTGGCTGTACCTTTTGCTGTATCGCTGCACATACATTTATAGCTACTTGGTTATGTAGCATCACTCTTCATCTTATCTTAAATATTCTCCATTTTTTCGTATATTATCTCATCTATATTTACTCTTAACAAAATGTAGAATAAAGGCAATGCTTATGAAGAACATTCTGTGCTAAACTTCTTGAATTGCCCCCCTTCAGCATGGACAAGGGCTTTATAGAGCCTGTCTTCACCATTAATGTAAGTTTGTCCTTCTCAAGCCTTCAAACTTTGTTGTGTATATTTTGTTAGGCATGACTGCAACAATTGTTTAATTTTAGTGTTTGCATCAAATTGCATGTTTAAAGTTTATTATGTAGTTCATAAACAAAAGTTTGTCCTTCTCAATTTAAGTTTTCAGTTGTACAACCAAGTTCCTTCTTCATACCATGTAAATTAAACTATCTGAGCAAGTGATCTTCTTTTGCCTTTGCATGTATGCTTCATTCTTCATCCGTAATCCGGTGGTGTGGTGAACCTACCCACTACAAACACAATGTCATATTCTGCAATGTCTTAACTATGAACAATGTCATATCATTCTACTATTATTTAAACCGCCTCTTTATTTGCCAATCTGAAATGGGACAAATTGAGAGCACACTAATCATTGATACTTATGAGTTCTTGATCTGTAATCCAGTGGTGTCGTGAAGCTGCCAACTCCTTCACAATGTCAATTCCTGCCATGTCTTGACCTGAACAATACCATATTGTGTTAATGCAATTTTAAACTGTGTCACTTTATTCGTCGGTAAGAAATGTGATGAATTGTCAGCACTCATACTTTTATGTGCAAAACCTGTCATCTGTCTACTTGTTTATCTTTGAGTGAGGAAGATATAAGTGTTGAACAAGCACAGTCTCATCATCTTGCTCGGTGCTTCTTGTTGCAGCTCCCAATGAGGCTAACCTTTCTTGAACTCTATTGAAGTCTTTGTCGGTTTTGTATATTATTTTGTCGGCGTGTTTATTTGCCTTGGTGGCGATCTTTGATGCCCAAATGTATGTAATCATTGTCTCGCTTGTGCTTTATTATCATAGTGGCGAACTTTGATGCCCAATGGATGTAATATGCCGTAATTTTTTATTGTATAGTCTAGGTTTTTCTTATTCACGATGCTGCAGTTATTTTACTGTATATATATCATGTCTTCGCAGTAAACCGGCCAAACCGTTACGGTACATAATCGGGCCGTCATGCAATCATGATGTATGGTCCGCATCATGGGCCCCGTCAAACTGTCCCACTAGTAGATTCGGGCCTTTAATAGGCGAGTAACCCGACCCTCTTTTCGCAAGAAAACTCAATGGGCTTTAGGAGGCTGAGAAGTAGGTTGGGCACAAACGCGTGCCGAATAGCTCACGGTCGGCGGCAGCCGAAATGGACCCCAGCCCAAGATTGTGCGAATCAATTCACGGGCTTTAACAGCCAAAGTTGTCTCGGTCCTTGTTTGGCCCAATCAGATATCGGTCATGAAAGGAGCGGATGCAAACCGGCCGTAGTTAGGCCCAACTATATGACGGGCTTTTAACAGGCCGAAATTAATATAGGGCCGAAATGTTAAATGGGCCCTTAATAGGCCGAAACTAATATCAGGCCGAATTACTAAATGGGCCTTTAGCAAGTGGGCCCAAAAGCATAGGGTCCAGTCAACGGGACGAATCTGATATGGGCCATAATTGAGCCCAAAGCATCTTAAAGGGTCGTACCTGATCTGGGCCGTTATTTGGCCCAGAAAGTGGGAGGCATTTAACGGGCCGGATCTTATATGGGCCATTACTAGGCCCAGAACATGGCAGGCCATTAATGGACCGGATCAATTATGGGCTGGCATTTCGCCCAAAACATGGCAGCCAGTTAATGTGCCGGCCTACTAGGGTCCTCAAAATCTTGTGGACCTACAGTTGGGCCGGCCCATTAATGTCGGCGAAATCTCGTGGGCCTTTAGCTGGGCCGGCCCATTATGATCCGCAAGAATTTTGCGGGCCTTTACCTGGGCCGGCCCATTATGGCACACAAAAATCTTGTGGGCCTTTAGCTGGGCCGGCCTATTATGGCCCGCGAAATCTTGTGGGCCTTTAGCTGGGCCAGCCCATTATAGTCTGCAAAATCTCGTGGGCCTTTATCTGGGCCGGCCCATTATGGGCCGCCAAATCTTGTGGGCCTTTAGTTGGGCCGGCCCATTTAAACTTGATTGGCCGTGCCACGTGTCGACGTATCATAGGCGCCTTCTATCCAATGAGTGGATGACATCTATCCCAACGATGAGCCGACACGTGTTTCCTCCAGCCAATGATGATTTTACACGTGGAAAATCCCCATTGGTCGGGGCTGTTAATGGGTTATCGGATCCAAAACCCGACCCGGTAGCTTAACGGCGTTCCGTTATGGTGGATGCCACGTGTCGGTCACCCTTGACGAAAGCACTTCTGTGATGCACGATTTATCGTCATGGAAGTGAACACTTCCATGATGATAATTTTGGTAATGTCATCAAACACTTCTATGACAACACAGGTATGACTATCTTGATTCTGTCATAAATTTGTCATGGATGTACATGCATGACAAAAAACGCAACCTACTATGACAAACACGTATCATCATGGAAGTGTATTTTTTTGTAGTGCTACGGGTTCGGGAGACACGCAGACATGACCGAGACGACTCTCCGGTCAATAACCAACAGCGGGATCTGGATACCCATGTTGGCTCCCATATGCTCCTCGATGATCTCATCGGATGAACCACGATGTCGAGGATTCAATCAATCCCGTATACAATTCCCTTTGTCAATCGGCACGTTACTTGCCCGAGATTCGATCATCGGTATCCCAATACCTCGTTCAATCTCGTTACCGGCGAGTCACTTTACTCATACCGTAATGCATGATCCCGTCACCAACCACATGGTCACATTGAGCTCATTATGATTATGCATTACCGAGTGGGCCCAGAGATACCTCTCTGTCTTACGGAGTGACAAATCCCAGTCTCGATCCGTGCCAACCCAACAGACACTTTCGGAGATACCTGTAGTGTACGTTTAGAGCCACCCAGTTAAGCTGTGATGTTTGGTACAACCAAAGCACTCCTACGGTATCCGGGAGTTGCACGATCTCATGGTCTAAGGAAATGATACTTGACATTAGAAAAGCTCTAGCAGACGAACTACACGATCTTTGTGCTATGCTTAGGATTGGGTCTTGTCCATCACATCATTCTCCCAATGATGTGATCCTGTTATCTATGACATCAAATGTCCATGGTCAAGAAACCGTAACCATCCATTGATCAACGAGCTAGTCAACTAGAGGATCACTAGGGACATGTTGTGGCCTATGTATTCACACATGTATTACGATTTCCGGATAACACAATTATAGCATGAACAGTAGACAATTATCATAAACAAGGAAATATAATAATGATTTTATTATTGCCTCTAGGGCATATTTCCAACAGTCTCCCACTTGCGCTAGAGTCAATAATCTAGTTACATTGTGATGAATCGAACACCCATAGAGTTACGGTGTTGATCATGTTTTGCTTTCATGGAAGAGGTTTAGTCAACGGATCTGCAACATTCAGATCCGTATGCACTTTGCAAATATCTATGTCTCCATCTTGAACATTTTCACGTATGGAGTTGAAGCGACGCTTGATGTGCCTGGTCTTCTTATGAAACCTGGGCTCCTTGGCAAGGGCAATGGCTCGAGTGTTGTCACAGAAGAGAGTCATCGGCCCCAACGCATTGGGAATAACTCCTAGATCGGTAATGAACTCCTTCATCCAGATTGCTTCATGTGCTGCCTTCGAGGTTGCCATGTATTACGCTTCACATGTAGATCCCGCCATGACGCTTTGCTTGCAACTGCACCAGCTTACTGCCCCACCATTCAAAATATACACGTATTCGGTTTGTGACATAGAGTCATCCAGATCTGTGTCAAAGCTAACGTCGACGTAACGCTTTACGACGAGCTCTTTGTCACCTCCATAAACGAGAAACATATCCTTAGTCATTTTCAGGTACTTCAGGATATTCTTGACCGCTATCCAGTGTTCCATGCCGGGATTACTTTGGTACCTTGCTACCAAACTTACGGCAAGGTTTACATCAGGTCTCGTACACAGCAAGGCATAAATGATAGACCCTATGGCCGAGGCATAGGGGACGACGCTCATCTTTTCTCTATCTTCTGTCGTGGTCGGACATTGAGCCGAACTCAATTTCACACCTTGCAACACAGGCAAGAACCCCTTCTTGGACTGATCCATATTGAACTTCTTCAATATCTTATCAAGGTATGTGCTTTGTGAAAGACCTATGAGGTGTCTTGATCTATCTCTATAGACCTTGATGCCTAATATGTAAGCAGCTTCTCCAAGGTCCTTCATTGAAAAACACTTATTCAAGTAGGCCTTTATGCTCTCCAAGAGTTCTATATCATTTCCCGTCAACAGTATGTCATCCACATATAATATGAGAAATGCTACAGAGCTCCCACTCACTTTCTTGTAAACGCAGGCTTCTCCATAAGTCTGCATAAACCCAAACGCTTTGGTCATTTCATCAAAGCAAATGTTCCAACTCCGAGATGCTTGCACCAGCCCATAGATGGAGCGCTGGAGCTTGCATACCTTGTTAGCATTCTTAGGATCAACAAAACCTTCCGGCTGCATCATATACAATTCTTCCTTAAGAAAGCCGTTAAGGAATGCCGTTGTGACGTCCATTTGCCATATCTCATAATCGTAGAATGCGGCAATTGCTAACATGATTCAGACAGACTTAAGCTTCTCTACAGGTGAGAAGGTCTCATCGTAGTCAACCCCTTGAACTTGTCGATAACCCTTAGCGACAAGTCGAGCATTGTAGATGGTAACATTACCATCCGTGTTCGTCTTCTACTTAAAGATCCATTTATTTTCTATCGCTCACCGATCATCGGGCAAGTCTGTCAAATTCCATACTTCGTTTTCATACATGGATCCTATCTCGGATTGCATGGCTTCAAGCCATTTGTCAGAATCTGGGCCCGCCATCGCTTCTTAATAGTTCGAAGGTTCACCGTTGTCTAACAACATGATTTCAAGGACGGGGTTGCCATACCATTCTGGTGTGGAACGTGTCCTCGTGGACCTACGAGGTTCAGTAGCAACTTGATCCGAAGTATGTTTATCATCATCATTAACCTCCTCTCTAGCCGTTGCACGCACCACAGGAATATCTTCCTGAGCTGCGCTACTTTCCGCTTCAAGAGGCAGTACTTCATCAAGTTCTACTTTCCTCCCACTTACTTCCTTCGAGAGAAACTCTTTCTCCAGAAAGGACCCGTTCTTGGAAACAAAGATCTTGCCTTCGGATCTGAGGTAGAAGGTATAACCAATGGTTTCCTTAGGGTATCCTCTGAAGACGCATTTTTCCGACTTGGGTTCGAGCTTTTCAGGTTGAAGTTTCTTGACATAAGCACCGAATCCCCAAACTTTTAGAAACGACAGCTTAGGTTTCTTCCCAAACCATAATTCATACGGTGTCGTCTCAAAGGATTTCGACGGAGCCCTATTTAAAGTGAATGCGGCCGTCTCTAAAGCATAGCCCCAAAATGAAAGCGGTAGATCGGTAAGAGACATCATAGATCGCACCATATCCAATAGAGTGCGATTACGACGTTCGGACACACCATTACGCTGAGGTGTTCCCCGCGGCGTGAGTTGTGAAACGATTCCACATTTCCTTAAGTGTGTGCCAAATTCATGACTTAAATAATCCCCTCCATGATCTGATCGTAAGAACTTTATTTTTCTGTCACGTTGATTTTCAACCTCACTCTAAAATTCCTTGAACTTTTCAAAGGTCTCAGACTTGTGTTTCATTAAGTAGACATACCCATATCTACTCGAGTCATCAGTAAGGGTGAGAACATAACGATAGCCACCGCGTGCCTCAACGCTCATTGGACCGCACACATCAGTATGTATGATTTCCAATAAGTTGGTTGCTCGCTCCATTGTTCCGGAGAACGGAGTCTTGGTCATTTTACCCATGATGCATGGTTCGCACGTGTCAAATGATTCGTAATCAAGAGACTCCAAAAGTCCATCTGCATGGAGCTTCTTCATGCGTTTGACACCAATGTGACCAAGGCGGCAGTGCCACAAGTATGTGGGACTATCATTATCAACCATACATCTTTTGGTATTCACACTATGAATATGTGTAACATCATGTTCGAGATTCAATAAGAATAAACCATTGACCAGCGGGGCATGACCATAAAACATATCTCTCATATAAATAGAACAACCATTATTCTCGGATTTAAATGAGTAGCCATCTCGTATTAAACGAGATCCAGATACAATGTTCATGCTCAAAGCTGGCACTAACTAACAATTATTGAGGTTTAAAACTAATCCCGTAGGTAAATGTAGAGGTAGCATGCCGACGGCGATCACATCGACCTTGGAACCATTCCCGACGCAAGATCGTCACCTCATCCTTCGCCAGATCTCCGCTTATTCCGCAGCTCTGTTTTGAGTTACAAATATGAGCAACCGCACGGTATCAAAATACCGGGAGCTACTACGAGTCTTGGTAAGGTACACATCAATAACATGTATATCACATATACCTTTGGTGTTGCCGGCCTTCTTGTCCGCTAAGTACTTGGGGCAGTTCCGCTTCTAGTGACCACTTCCCTTGCAATAAAAACACTCAGTCTCAGGCTTGGGTCCATTCTTTGGTTTCTTCCCGGCAGCTTGCTTGCTGGGCGCGGCACCTCCCTTGCCATATTTCTTGAAACCCTTTTTGCCCTTGCCCTTCTTGAACTTAGTGGTTTTATTCACCATCAACACTTGATGTTCCTTTTTGATTTCCACCTCCGCTGATTTCAGCATTGAATATGCTTCAGGAATGGTTTTCTCCATCCCCTGCATATTGAAGTTCATCACAAAGCTCTTGTAGCTTGGTGGAAGCGGCGAAGGATTCATCGACAACCGCGTCATCCGGGAGATTAACTCCTAGCTAAGATAAGCGGTTGTGCAACCTGCACATTTTGAGTATGTTCTCACGATGAACTATTCTCCTCCATCTTACAAGCTGTAGAAATTGTCGGAGACTTCATCTCTCGACCGGGCATGAGCTTGGAAAACCATTCTCAGCTCTTGGAACATCTCATATGCTCCGTGCTGCTCAAACGTTTTGGAGCCCGGTTCTAAGCTGTAAAGCATGCCGCCTTGAACCAGGAGTAATCATCAACACACGATCGCCAAGCGTTCATAACGTCTTGGTTCATCAAGGGTGCATCACCTAACGGTGCTTCTAGGACATATGCTTTCCTGGCAGCTATGAGGATGATCCTCAAGTTCCGGACCCAGTCCGTATAGTTGCTACCATCGTCTTTCAGCTTGTTTTTCTCTAGGAACGCGTTGAAGTTGAGGTTGACATGAGCGTTGGCCATTTGATCTACAAGATATATTTGCAAAAGTTTTAGATTAAGTTCATGATAATTAAGTTCATCTAACCAAATTTCTTAATGAACTCCCACTCAGACAGACATCCCTCTAGTCATATAAGTGATACATGATCCGAGTCAACTAGGCCGTGTCTGATCATCACGTGAGACGGACTAGTCATCATCGGTGAACATCTTCATGTTGATCGTATCTTCTATACCACTCATGTTCGACCTTTCGGTCTCTTGTGTTCCGAGGCCATGTATGTACATGCTAGGCTCGTCAAGTCAACCTAAGTGTTTTGCATGTGTAAATCTGGCTTACACCTATTTTATGTGAACGTTAGAATCTATCACACCCGATCATCACGTGGTGCTTCGAGACAACGAACTTTCGCAACGGCGCACGGTTAGGGGGAACACTTTCTTGAAATTATTATGAGGGATCATCTTATTTATGCTACCGTCGTTCTAAGCAAATAAGATGCAAAAACATGATAAACATCACATGCAATCAAATAGTGACATGATATGGCCAATATCCTTTTGCTCTTTTTGATCTCCATCTTCGGGATGCCATGATCATCATTGTCACCGGCATGACACCATGATCTCCATCATCATGATCTCCATCATCGTGTCTTCATGAAGTTGTCTCGCCAACTATTACTTCTACTACTATGGCTAACGGTGTAGCAATAAAGTAAAGTAATTACATGGCATTATTCATTGACACGCAGGTCCTACAATAAATTAAGACAACTCCTATGGCTCTTGCCGGTTGTCATACTCATCGACATGCAAGTCATGATTTCTATAACAGAACATGATCAATCTCATACATCACATATATATCATTCATCACATCCTTTTGGCCATATCACATCACACGGCATATGCTCCAAAAAAAAGTTAGACGTCCTCTAATTGTTGTTGCAAATTTTTACGTGGCTGCTATAGGTTTCTAGCAAGAACGTTTCTTACCTACGCCAAAACCACAACGTGATATGCCAATTTCTATTTACCCTTCATAAGGATCCTTTTCATCGAATCCGATCCGACCAAAGTGGGAGAGACAGACACCCGCTAGCCACCTTATGCAACTAGTGCATGTCAGTCGGTGGAACCTGTCTCACGTAAGTGTACGTGTAAGGTCGGTCCGGGCCGCTTCATCCCACGATGCCGCCGAATCAAGATAAGACTAGTAACGGCAAGTAAATTGACAATATCGCCGCCCACAACAAACATGTGTTCTACTCGTGCAAAGAAACTACGCATAGACCTAGCTCATGATGCCACTGTTGGGGATCGTAGCACAAATTAAAAAAATTCTACGCATCACCAAGATCAATCTATGGAGTCATCTAGCAACGAGAGAGAGAAGAGTGCATCTACATACCCTTGTAGATCGCGAGCGGAAGCGTTCAAGAGAACAGGGTTGATGGAGTCGTACTCGTCGTGATCCAAATCACCGATGACCAAGCGCCGAACGGACGGCACCTCCGCGTTCAATACACGTACGGTTGGGGAAGACATCTCCTGCTTCTTGATCCAACAAGGGGAAAGGAGAGGTTGATGGAGATCCAGCAGCACGACGGCGTGGTGGTGGAAGCAGCGGGGATCTCGGCAGGGCTTCGCCAAGCTCAGCGAGAGGGAGAGGTGTTACGGGGGGAGAGGGAGGTGCCAGGGGCTAGGGTGCGCATCCCTCCCTCCCCCCTCTATATATAGGGGTCCAGGGGGGCGCCGGCCCCCTAGAGATCCCATCTCAAGGGGGGCGGCGGCCAAGGGGTGGGACTTGCCCCCCAATCAGGTGGGGCGCCCCCACCCCTAGGGTTTCCAACCCTAGGCGCAGGGGAGGCCCAAGGGGGGCGCACCAGCCCACCAGGGGCTGGTTCCCTTCCCACTTCATCCCATGGGGCCCTCAGGGATAGGTGGCCCCACCCGATGGACCCCCGGGAACCTTCCGGTGGTCCTGGTACAATACCGGTGAACCCTGAAACTTCCCGGTGGCCGAAACTGGACTTCCTATATACAAATCTTTACCTCCGGACCATTCCGGAACTCCTCGTGACGTCCGGGATCTCATCCAGGACTCCGAAAAAAATTTGGGTTACCGCATACTAATATCTCTACAACCCTAGCATCACCGAACCTTAAGTGTGTAGACCCTACGGGTTCGGGAGACACGCAGACATGACCGAGACGACTCTCCAATAAATAACCAACAGCGGTATTTGGATACCCATGTTGGCTCCCACATGCTCCTCAATGATCTCATTGGATGAACCACGATGTCGAGGATTCAATCAATCTCGTATACAATTCCCTTTGTCAATCGGTACTTTACTTGCCCGAGATTCGATCGTCGCTATCCCAATACCTCGTTCAATCTCGTTACCGGCAAGTCACTTTACTCGCACCGTAATGCATGATCCCGTGACCAACCACATGCTCACATTGAGCTCATTATGATGATGCATTACCGAGTGGGCCCAGAGATACCTCTCCGTCATACGGAGTGACAAATCCCAGTCTCGATCCGTGCAAACCCAACAGAAACTTTCGGAGATACCTGTAGTGTACCTTTATAGCCACCCAGTTACGTTGTGATGTTTGGTACACCCAAAGAACTCCTACGGTATCTGGGAGTTGCACGATCTCATGCTCTAAGAAAATGATACTTGACATTAGAAAAGCTCTAGCAGACGAACTACACGATCTTTGTGCTATGCTTAGGATTGGGTCTTGTCCATTATATCATTCTCCCAATGATGTGATCCCGTTATCAATGACATCAAATGTCCATGGTCAGGAAACCGTAACCATCCACTGATCAACGAGCTAGTCAATTAGAGGCTCACTAGGGACATGTTGTGGCCTATGTATTCACACATGTATTACGATTTCCGGATAACACAATTATAGCATGAACAATAGACAATTATCATGAACAAGGAAATATAGTAATCATTTTATTATTGCCTCTAGGGCATATTTCCAACAGTCTCCCACTTGCACTAGAGTCAATAATCTAGTTACATTGTGATGAATCGAACACCCATAGAGTTCTGGTGTTGATCATGTTTTGCTCGCGGAAGAGGTTTAGTCAACGGATCTGCAACATTCAGATCTGTATGCACTTTGCAAATATCTATGTCTCCATCTTGAACATTTTCACGTATGGAGTTGAAGCGACGCTTGATGTGCCTGGTCTTCTTGTGAAACCTGGGCTCCTTGGCAAGGGCAATGGCTCAAGTGTTGTCACAGAAGAGAGTCATCGGCCCCGACGCATTGGGAATAACTCCTATATCGGTAATGAACTCCTTCATCCAGATTGCTTCATGTGCTGCCTCCGAGGCTGCCATGTATTCCGCTTCACATGTAGATCCCGCCACGACGCTTTGCTTGCAACTGCACCAGCTTACTGCCCCACCATTCAAAATATACACGTATCCGGTTTGTGACTTAGAGTCATCGAGATCTATGTTGAAGCTAGCGTCGACGTAACCCTTTACGACGAGCTCTTCGTCACCTCCATAAACGAGAAACATATCCTTAGTCCTTTTCAGGTACATCAGGATATTCTTGACCGATGTCCAGTGTTCCATGTCGGGATTACTTTGGTACCTTCCTACCAAACTTGCGGCAAGGTTTACATCAGGTCTTGTACACAGCATGGCATACATGATATACCCTATGGTCGAGGCATAGGGGACGACACTCATCTTTTCTCTTTCTTCTGGACTGATCCATATTGAACTTCTTCAATATCTTATCAAGGTATGTGCTTTGTGAAAGACCTATGAGGCGTCTTGATCTATCTCTATAGACCTTGATGCCTAATATGTAAGCAGCTTCTCCAAGGTCCTTCATTGAAAAACACTTATTCAAGTAGGCCTTTATGCTCTCCAAGAGTTCTATATCATTTCCGTCAACAGTATGTCATCCACATATAATATGAGAAATGCTCTGAGCTCCCACTCACTTTCTTGTAAACGAGGCTTCTCCATAAGTCGCAGATAAACCCAAACGCTTTGGTCATTTCATCAAAGCAAATGTTCCAACTCCGAGATGCTTGCACCAGCCCATAGATGGAGCGCTGGAGCTTGCATACCTTGTTAGCATTCTTAGGATCGACAAAACCTTCCGGCTGCATCATATACAATTCTTCCTTAAGAAAGCCGTTAAGGAATGTCGTTTTGACGTCCATTTGCCATATCCCATAATCGTAGAATGCGGCAATTGCTAACATGATTCGGACGGACTTAAGCTTTGCTACAGGTGAGAAGGTCTCATCGTAGTCAACCCCTTGAACTTGTCAATAAACCTTAGCGACAAGTCGAGCTTTGTAGATGGTAACATTACCATCCGCGTCCGTCTTCTTCTTAAATATCCATTTATTTTCTATCGCTCGCCGATCATCGGGCAAGTGTGTCAAAGTCCATAGTTCATTTTCATACATGGATCCTATCTCGGATTGCATGGCTTCAAGCCATTTGTTGGAATCTAGGCCCGCCATCGCTTCTTCATAGTTCAAAAGTTCACCGTTGTCTAACAACATGATTTCCAGGATGGGGTTGCCATACCATTCTGGTGTGGAACGTGTCCTCGTGGACCTACGAGGTTCAATAGCAACTTGATCCGAAGTACCTTGATCATCATCATTAACCTCCTCTCTAGCCGTTGCAGGCACCACAGGAACATCTTCCTGAGTTGCGCTACTTCCCGCTTCAAGAGGCAGTACTTCATCACACTACTAGGAAAAGGGCTATAGATGGAATGGACACTAATGGCGCACCTGTCATGTGGTGCGCCACTACCATATAGCAGTGACGCACCATGTGCAGGTGCGCCATTAGTGTGGAAGACACTAATGGCGCACCAGGCACATGGTGCGCCACTAGTAACAAATTTTTTTCCAAACATACTAATGGCGCATCATGGCACGGCGCGCCATTACTAGTGCTAACTAGTAATGGCGCACCAGCCACCGAGGCACCACTCATCGTTGTTTTGTTATTCTTTTTTTTTGCAAAACTACTAATGGTGCACCGTAGCATAGTGCGCCATTACTAGTTTAAACTAGTAATGGCGCACTATGCCACGGTGCGCCATTAGAATATATATTTTTTATTTTTTGCAAAACTTCTAATGGTGCACCAGCAGCAGGTGCGCCATTAGTAACCAGGGTTACTAATGGCACATTTGCAGGTGGTGCGCCATTAGTAACCTGGGACCAACAAGATATTTTGGACAGCCCACCTACCCACTCACTTTCCCCACTTCATTCTCCACCTCCTCCTCCAAGCTTGTCTCGGCTGCCACCTCCTCCTCGGGCGGGCGAGAATACGAAGAATCTCCAGGACATGATCACGACGGTGATGCTGTACACGATCATCATGTAGAAGATGTCGGACATGATGATGAGGAAGATGCGGAGCAGGCGAAGGGCATGATCATGAAGATGAAGATGGCGGGGCGAGCGGCGATGGAACATCGATGGGCTGGGTGCAGGACCCTCATATTCAAGAGCTGCTTCTCAAGCTGCACGGATAACGCAAGAGCTGCCGCCCGAGAGAAAGCCAAGATGGATCAACCGGAGATAGACGCGTTACTCCATTGTATGAAGGATGCAGCCCGAGGATACCCGCCGAAAGTAACGCTCATGGCTCGAGATGAAGGTAAAACACAAAATGACCGACGATGCTTCGACGAGAACATGTCATTCTGGCACGAACGTCTTCCCAAGGGGAACAAGTGCCCGACCAGTTTCGAGGAGGCAAATAAAATCGTGTGTCCTCTGGATTTACCGCACGTGAAATACCATCTGTGCATGAACAATTGCATCATTTATCGGGACGAGCACACGGAGTCTACCATATGTCCGGTGTGCGGCGTCACTCGATACAAGAAGAGGAAGAAAGCTCCTCGAAAAGTGGTGAGGTACTTTCCGATCCTCCTCGTCTGCAGCGGTATTTCGCGGACCCTAAGGTAGCAAAGCTCATGCGTGGCACGCAGCGGATAGGGAGGAGAAGAAGAGAAGATGATGCAAATTATCCGGAGATAAATAAAAAGACAAGATCTTTGAGTCTCCCAAAGGATGCGAGCGATGGCAAGCGTTGAACTTCAACACCCAGAATTTGGGAAGGATCCAAGGAACATCATTTGGCGCGAGCAACTGATGGAGTCAATCCGTTTGGCAGCTAGAGAAGCACACATAGCACTGGCATGTGTTTGTGTGGATGTACAACCTTCCCCCTGGTTGTGCATGAAGAGGAAGTACATTCACATGAGTATGCTAATTGAAGGGCCGAAACAACCAGTGGAACGACATCAATCAGATCGGGCTGCTGAAAGAGGAGCTAGACATGCTGTGGAAAATGCCAGCCAATACGTGGGACGCCGCAGAGAAAGAATATTTCCCTATGAGAGCTGCACTGCTCACGACGGTGCACGACTATCTCGATTCACGGATATCTCGCGGGGCAGGTGGTCCACGGATTTTCCGGATCGTCGGTGCATGGATGACACAACGATCGCCAGCTAGATAGCGATCCGGGTCTTGAAAACCGTGTTCATGGGACATCAAGGTGGCCGCGATGATGACCCGTGGAGGAAACGCAAGGATCTGTTCGATGGTGAAACCGAACTCCGAAGACACCCGCGTACGAGGAGCGGCGAGGAAATAGACCAGCTGTTGAAAAATTGGAAAGATTGCCCACTGCCGGGAAAGAAGCAAAAGGCGCCAGAGCCGGGAAAGAAGCGAAAGGCGCCAGAGCCGCTGCTGAAGGTATGGAAAATGAGGTCTGTTTTCTGGGACATGCCGTACTGGAAGATCCACCGTGTGCCTCACAGCCTTGATGTCATGCATATCACGAAGAACGTGTATGAGAGTCTGCTTGGTACCCTGCTCAACATGCCAGAGAGGACCAAAGATGGGCCGAAAGCAAGGGCAGACTTGAAA
The DNA here is from genome assembly GCA_021605205.1 of Aegilops longissima. NCBI lineage: Eukaryota > Viridiplantae > Streptophyta > Magnoliopsida > Poales > Poaceae > Aegilops > Aegilops longissima. The sequence continues at coordinate 520,806,826 of CM038681.1, forward strand.
TCAATGGGCATCAGGGAGGAGCTTCACGCTAATGATGATGATGATGATGAGGTGAAGCAGGACACGGAAAGTCGTCGCAAAGGCAAAAAGGCCAAGAAGACCGGAAATGACTACCCTCCCACGTGCTTCACTCTAAGTCAGGAGGAGATTAAGCAGTTTTTCACCTGCCTTGTAGGAGTAAAACTTCCTTACGGTTACGCGGGGAAGATAAGCAGATACCTAGACCCATCGAAGCAGAAGTTCATCGGGATGAAGTCTCACGGTATCCACGTCTTGATGACGCAGATACTTCCAGTTGCAATCCGTGGGATCATGGACGCGCACGTCCGTGAAATGCTATTTGGCCTATGTAACTTTTTCGACGTCATCTCTCGGAAGTCGGTTGGCGTGAGGCAACTCAGAAGGCTACAGGAAGAGATCGTGGTGATACTATGCGAGCTTGAGATGTACTTCCCGTCCGCATTCTTCGACGTTATGGTGCATCTGCTGGTCCATATCATGGAGAATATCATCCAACTCGGGCCGACGTTCCTGCACAGCATGATGCCATTTGAAAGGATGAATGGTGTCATCAAAGGATACGTTCGCAACATGTCACGCCCGAGGGAAGCATAGCCGGGGCTTTCGATCAAGAGTGCATCTCCCATCGCATTTAATTATCTAGGCATCGAGGACCCCATTGGTCTGCCCGTCAACAGGCACCTCGGCAGGCTCGCTGGATGGGGTCACCATGAGGGTTGCCGCGAAATGCATGTCGACTTCGAGGGTCGACTCGCCGACATTGAAAGTGCAAACCTAGTCGTGCTACAACACATAGACGTGGTCGATCCTTGGGTGGTAGAGCACAAAACCTTTATTGAGAAGACGTACAATGACCGAGGCCAACAGAGGACGGACGGAGATATAATCAAAGAGCACAACTCATGTTTCACGCGTTGGTTAAAGCAGAAGCTTCTGTCGTACCCTTTACATGAGGATTCTTCCGCGGAAGAACAACTCATATTCGCCTTGTCACAGGCGCCGAGCACAACCTCGATGACCTATGAGGCGCATTTATATCAACGGCTACATTCTACACCGAGGACAAGGACATGAAGAGCGATGGTTATCGTAACTCCGGGTAATGATGGAATCCTACACCGTAACGACAAGGACACATACTACGGAAGGATCGAGGAGATCTGGGAGCTGAGCTACACCGAGAGAAGGTCCGATGTTCCGTGTCGATGGGCCAAGAGCGCCCTAAAAGAAGACCGTATTTCACCACCATGGTTATACCGAAGCCAAATCCAAGACCCATGGTATAAACGTCACCGCAAAAAATGAGCCATGGGTACTGGCTTCCCAAGTGGACCAATGCTTCTTCATTACCGACCGTCAAAGCCCGGTCGTGTTGTCGTGAGGAGAGGCAAAAGGAAGATCATCGGAATGGATGGAGTAGCCAATGAGCAAGACTTCGACAAGCACGGCGACCAAGATCGAACATGACGATTTATTGATGAAGTAGCAGCATACACCACAAGAAGAAGCAGGACCACCCTGCCTAAAGGACGTCCGTTCCACAGAAGAACTCCATTTGTGAAAAAGAAGGGCAAGAAGATTGTGAACAGATAGCTAGCTAAGATCGATTGTATTTAAATCGTAGTCTTCATTTCTCGATTGTATTTCATGGGCACTTTAATTTTGAACTCCTGAATATTTTTTAGATTTCATGGACACTCAATCTCGATCCCCCTCCATCTCGATCGCTATCCCACCTCGCCAGATCCGATCCCCTCGCCGAGCACCCCCGCACCTCTCCCCGCTCCACGGCCGCCGCCAACCCCCACACCTCCCCCACTCCACCACAGCCGACGACCCACCGCACCTCCCCGCTCCACCGCCGAGCACCCCCGCACCCTCTCCCCGCACCTCTCGCACCTCCCGGCCCGCTCCACCGTCACAAATGAATGCAACTAAAATTGCAAAAAAAACAATTTGATTATATTTTCAAATAACAAATTTGATGATATTTTTAAAAAAATTATTACTGTTTTTATTAAAAAAATATTACTGTTATGATTTAAACAAGTTTGAACATATTTAAACACAAATAAATATCAAACCGCATTTTAAATGTTGTTAACATGGCAACAAACTGCATATTATTTTTCTACATGAAATTCTGATCATCTAGCATATGTGACATGTTATATTTGGATGCATGGATAAAAGATATGTGCAAAGAAAAAATGCATAAAAACAAAATTGGGGAGCACAGGAATCGAACCGGGACCTCTGGTGTGTGTGCTGCGTGCTGACCAGTCGGGCTAGTGTGTGTGTTTTGATGGAGATACGGTTAGGTGGAATATAACCTGAGTGCTCGTACTATAATCAAAAAAACATTCTAATGGCGCACCGCTGCGGGGTGCGCCATTGCTATCTAAAAAAACATTCTAATGGCGCACCGCTGCAGGGTGCAACATTAGAAAGCTCCCCCCCCCCCCCCACTCCACCTATTCCCCTCCCTCGCCAGATCCCCACTCGACCTAACTTTGCCCCTCCGCCTAACTAGCACGCCGCCCGCTTTCCTCCGCCTTCTTCGTCTGGCCTTTGCCAAGACGATCGGCGACACCGCCGCCTCTCCTTCCCCACCTTCTTCTTCCCTGCCTTCCCTGCCTCTCCTTCCCCGCGCCCCCGAGGGTTCCGGCTCCAAGGTGGGTGGCAAGCTCGATGCGCCGCCTCCTCCTTGACGCGCCGCCGCCTCGACACGCCGCCTCCTCCTCGACGCGCCGCCGCCCGCCGCCTCCTCGACACCGGCGCCCTCCTACGGCAGCCTGTCGTTATCCCACGGGTGATTCCTCACCTCTCCCCCCTTCCCCTCCTTCCCCCTAGGCTACCTCCCGCGAGTACCACGGACCTCTTCCCCCGTGTTCTAGGTTAGCAAAAGTCAGCAAATTTATAGTAGAAGATGTAATTCCCCTTGCCCGTTTTGATGTAGATGTATGTCTAGAAGCTTGATTCCGCTAGAGTAGAGAATATGAGCTCTACCTCATTCTCCCATTCTCTCTGTGGATGTAGGCGTTTGATTCCTCTTGGCTAGGTTTTGATTTCAGTGTGGATTTGTGGTCTGTATCGGTGGGGGTTGTGCTTCTTCATGTTGATTGTGACAATTCTTTCTAAAATTGCGATCTAGTTAAGTGGAGTGCAGGTAGTGTTTTAGCCAAACCTCCCCCCTCTGAACTCATCTATTTAGTCATATATATGAAGCAACGAAATCTCTTTGGATGTGTGTGTGTGTGTGTGTGTGTTTGCTGGTTTGCCTTTTTTTTCTTAGTTAGTGTGTCTTTCAGTTATTGTCTCTGTTCATGCTTATCTCTGCACAAATAGTTGTTGCAACAGGCTATTGGAACTTTTGATGCTCACACTATATTAGGTTGTTTAATGTTTAGCTTGGTGTTATGTAGTACCTGTTTGTTCACTACATTTGGAGTATGGTTCTGGCTCACACTGTATTTGTAATTCTACTATAAATTTGCACTATAAATCTATTGAAATTATACTGTTAATACACTGCAATTATATGTCTATTGTATTTACCTCCTCTTCTATACCTTGTACTAGAAGTCAGCAAAATAATATCAGTTCTACTTTGCCCCCTAGTAGCTCTGGTAGAGTAAGAAACTCCCCTTATAATGATGCTTTTCTCTAGAAAAAATGATCCTGGATTTTTATATGGTATTCTTTGTGGTATTAAGATGGAAACCTGGGATACTATTTCTGTTAGGGAGATGGTGTTATATTAATATGCATATATTGTTATGTTATGCAAATTGTATCATCTTGCCACTTAAGTCAGCCTTCCCTTTAAGCAGAAAATTCAGTTAGGAGCTCTTTGTTAGAGCTCTTGTCAAAACTTGAGCTACTTTCAAAAACTTGAGCTATGTCAAAGAATTCAGTTAGGTACAGTTAGGAGCTCTTGTCAAAAACTTGAGCTACTGTCAAAAAATTCAGTTATGGCATCTGGAATTATATACATTTTGTTTTGTAACTAGAAGATCAAAGTGTTAGGAATTTGTCCAAGCTGTAGTTTTCAGTATTCTGTCCAAACTGAAAACTGTTAAAAAGACCATGTGTTTTTTGGTCAAAATTTGCATGTAAAACTGAAATAATCAGTCATAAAGAATATCCTCAAGACCATGTGTTTCTTGGATTTCTGTAATGATGATGGAACATTATAAAGCATCGTACTCAAGTGTGTATGAAGGATACAAAAAATTTAGCAACTTCTCTGATTTTATAAAGTTGTTCTTATATGGGTGAAACTTCACTTGTTTTTAGGCTAGTGCAGGGTGTTGCTTTATTGTGATGCCTCTGAATTACTTGTGATCACATTGAGAAAGACTTGCAAAGATGATGATCATCTTTACAGAAAACAATTTCTGTAAACACGCCAAGAACTTTGCTAGTTTGCTGGGTTTTGTCTCTGACCATTGTGTCGTGATGAATTTGCAGGTACCCCGAGAGGCCCTTGAGTTTGCCGGAATGTTGATTAACTTCCGTTCCGGCAAATTTGGGTACTCCATATGTCCTATTTTCAGCAAAGGTCATGCTGAAATTTTCCGTGAATTTTAGCATGACTTTGCTAAAAATAGGACATATGGGGTACTTGCAACTAATGCATGGGCCGAGGTATCTTAGTACTTAGTTAAGTAGGATCAACGGCCCCGCCATTCTTGCTGCATTAAACCATAGGTGGCAATAGAGCCAAGTGATTAGGCCCAACTTAGAATTCCCCTTAGCATCGATAACCCTAGATGATAAACCCAACATAGGTGGCAATAGAGCCAAGTGATTAGTGCCAAGTGATTAGGCCCAACCTAGGGTGCCTCGGGATCGATAAACCCTAAATGATGAAAACTTAACTTAGCATTTAGGGTGCCTCAGCGTCGACAAACCCTAAATGATGAAACCTTGGCTTCTATAGGGTGCCTCGATGTCGATGAGAACCTAAATGATGTACGCTTAGGCTTTTAGGGTGCCTCGGCGTCGACAAACCCTAAATGATAAAAGCTTAGCTTTTAGGATGCCTCAGTGTTGACAAACCCTAAATGATGAGACCATGATCTTGTTCCTTGACAATAACCAACTTTTTGACCAAACTTTTTTCCTATTTAGAGCGAAACATGGCCCACAACGATGAGGCCGGCAGTTCGGGCGGCAAGAAATTCTGGGAGCTGTCCCAGGAGATGGAGGAACAACCTCACCGCTATGAGGACGCCGCGGAAGACACCGATCCTGACTACACAACCCCTAGTGGCGTCGGGGATGACACCACTGATGGTGCCGCTGAGGATGCCACCACTGATGGTGCCGCCGAGGATGCCACCACTGATGATGGCGGCGCACGCACAGATGGCAGCCAACCGAAGAGGCAACGGAAGGATCGGCGCCCGAACGCGCTCCGCACCATCAAGGAGGAATTTACTCAAGTGAACTCCGACGGGCATCCAACGGAGCCCAAACATATAGTCAAGGGGTACTCGGTTCAGCTCGGCTGCATTCTCCGGAGCACCGTCTCGATCAACACTGAGAACCTTAGGCATAAGGACCGAGGGAATTTGCGCAACCTCCTCTTCACGAAGCTGCACGAACGATACAAGTTCCCCGCTGAATTTGAAAACACACGCCTCTCAGGGAATAAAGTGAACAGTGCCGCCCTCACGAGGATGAGCACGGCCCTGTCTACTTGGAGAAGCGCGGTGAAGAGAAAGATTGAGAAAGGTGATAGTTATGAGAAGATCAAGGCGAAAAATCCTTCGATCAGCGAAGATGACTACAAGGAGTTCAAGATCAAGTGCGAGAGCAAAGGCAACCTCCGAATCAAGTCGATTGGGGAAAGAAATGCGGGAGTTGAACTTAGGGAACACAAGCTCGGTCCCGGCGGTTCAGAGTGGCGGAGCCTATATGGGACAAGGAGGACGTGGGCGTGCCAAGCAAGGCCTACCGCCCGCTCGAGAGAAATACAGCGGTGACAAGTAGACCAGGAACTATGTCGGGGCCGGTACAAGGAGGACCCGATAACAAAGGAGCTTACCACGGATCCAAGACCAGGCGCTTGAGCTTGTTCAGCGAAGGAGACTGAAAGCAGTAGCGCGGGGTCGTCTCAGAGCACCCATGCTTGGGACAGCACTCTAAATAGGGTGTTGAACATAATGAAAAACAAGGATAAGCTTAGTAAGCCGTCGTCAGCTGGTTGTGTGGCCGGCAAAGGCTTGTCCACAAAATGGTCGTCATACTATACAGCTGGTGGGCAAAAGGAGACAAAGACCAGCTCGGAAAGCCAGTCGCGCGAGGTTCAAGAACTCAAGGCACAGGTGGCGCGGATTCCGGAGATTATCCAAGAGAAAGTGCAACAACAACTGGGATCGACGCTCACCGGCATTATGCCTACCTTGATTCATGGGCTGACGACATGGATTGCGGGTGGCCAACAGGGGCCGCCCCCGATTCCCAGCTTCACGGCCAGCAACTCGCACAACGCGCAGGCGGCGCCATTGGTGTCTCCGTCTGCGGCGGTATTGGTGTCTCCGACGCCAGCACGGCCGGCATTGGAGCTTAATGCACCCGGGTGTACGCCGGCCGGCACCTCGGCAGCAAGCGGCCCCTCCGTCAGTTGCACGCCCGCCGTTGGCGGTGCCTCGACATTAGCTGAGCTCGACGCCATCATCACGATAACTAATTAAGCCTCTCAGCTGAGGATTTCATCTCCTTTTGCCTTTGACTGGGCATCCCTGACGCCCTACATGTTTTCGCAGGGCGTCGCCGACGTTCCGTGCACTCTCCTGCACTTCGTGAATCACGAGTTGGTCGATGTCGCCAAGGGCAAAATCGTTCAACCGGGCAACCCCGTGTTCCACGGTAAACCGATGCCACCCACCGTGTATAGGGTTCAACTGGTTCAGGTGCTGCCAGGCTGCGACGAGTTGTTACCTCCGATTCGACCCGCCGGGGCCGACGAAGATGATCTATGACCCTCAGCGCCTGCCTAAGCTGGCCCCTGCTTTGGCCGAAGAGCCAGATTCGTTTGGGGGCGGGGGACACCACCCGAAAGACAACACCGCTAGTCGTGCCGGCGCCAAGCCATGGCAAGACCGCCGCAACGCTATCGGACATGCCGGACATCCCTATGGCACAGGATCCGAACATGCATATGGTACAGGATCTGGACGATGACGACAACGACGATGGCCGTACATTTAGCAATGTCGATAAGTACTTTGCTGAACATGGGTACGATGACTAATTCTGCGGGCCTCTTTCTCAAGAACCCAACCAAGACAACCGCGGTCTAGCTGGTATGGCGGAGAAACCCAGTTGCAATAGGCGTCGTCTGGCGTTCAGTTCTCAGGAGATGCCTCCAGCTGCCGACTTCACCAAGCCTCTGATAGCCGAGGTGCCAAATATTATCAGCCCCAACACACTCAAGAAGGCGATGCGTGAGCGTAACTCGGTCCCATTACAATGTAAGAAGAAGGGACGGAAAAGAAAGAGTAACAAGGGTGCGAGCCAGCCGGCATCGAGTATGATCCGTGCTCAGGATGGGCCACCTTCACCTAAGGATATCTCGAGGAGGGTGCATGTGGCGGGTAGGGCGATGCTACCGACAAATATGCTCAATGCTGCAACCGGTGCTATGCGGAGTCTGCATGACAGTGTTCTTTCTTTGGAGAAGCGGCGTCTCAGAGAGAATGATGTGGCATACCCGGTTTTCGTGGCCAAAGTGCCAGAGGGCAAGGTCTTTGTGGATGGTGCCATCGGGGGTACGATCTTCTTGCGGTTTGATGACATCTCTCCTATGTTTAACCTTCATCCGCTGCACTACACCTTCGTTCGGCTGTTTTTGCTGAGTATGGAGATGCGGATCATTAGAGACAAGACCCCGGACATCGTGATAGTCAACCCCTTCTACATGCGTGCCAAGATCCTTGGCAGCGCTGGGGAACGACAAGTCGCGAGTTCTTACCTCGAAGGCGTCATTCTGGCAAACCCAGATAAGGATAACTTCCTCGTGCCTTACTTTCCCGAGTAAGTCATCCCCTCACCGCCCTGTAACATATGATTTCTTAGATTTTGATCGTTCTTTTTTTCTAATATTTTGTGTTCTGTGCAGTGACACACATTGCACACTCATCCTCTTAAGCCCGAAATATTCCGTGGCCACGTATTTCAACCCGTACAGTGACTCCAAGATAGACTACACAAATATCAAGAAAGTTCTTGATGATGTTCTCCCCAGCTACGCCAAATCTGGAGGCACCTTCACCAAGCAAGTTCGTAGGTATGGCAGGCACGTGTTCACCCACAATACAAAGTTCTCCTGCATCAAGCAGCCGCCTGGCGGTCAGAAGGTTGCCTACTACGCCCTCAATCAAATGCGGGCGATCGTAGAGGACCATCATCACCTTCTGCTACCAGATAATCTTAAAGATTGGGCAGCGAGCTTGTCGGCAATCCAGGACGCGGACATCAGACAAGAATTCTTTCGCATCCAGTCAGAGTTTGCAGAAATTATCCATCAAGATGTCCTTCGTACCTCATGGCAGTTCTACCTCAGATATCAACCGTCCAACAGTGAGATAGACACAACGCTACAAATGCAGGCTGATAACGCCCGCAATTTCATGACCATCACGACAGCATTTACGGCTTCATCCGCGCCGGTCCCATGAGTCGAGTCGATAGTAGTGATGCTATGTGTAGTTCTGAAACATTGATTGGCTCATGTTGTAATTAAACTTTAATGAACTTGTATGTCTCTTTGGTTTGGACAGTCGTTCAAGTTAGATGTAATCGATACTATTTATTAGTTAGACCATGAATCGTGCTATTAATGTCTAGCTTTTCTCTTCCGATCCTTTTGTTGCATACTTATATATTGCTTATGTATTGTCTATTGTTTGGCTTGTGCATAGAGATGCCGTCGTATGTCGTGTACAAGGGTAAGGTTCTTGAGTCTCTGACGACCGGGAGGAGTGTCGGAGACAGGTTCACCATTTCAGCGTAATAGTTACAAAGGGTACACCACTAGGGTGGAGCGGAATCTAGATACGCCCGCTATCTAGCGGAGAGAGGAGGAGCGTTGGAGGAACCGGATGAAGACCAGTTTCATCGCGATGATGCTCATCGTGATGACCGCAGCTCTTCTATGTGATGGTAGTTTAGATGATCAATATCGACTTGTAATGTGAAGACAAACTCGCTACTCGCGGTCTCGAGACTTGTAATGTTCTATCTTTGTTCGGTTTTTTGAATTCGGAGACTAATATGATGAATTGTATTCGGAGACTAATCTTCTATTGTATTCGATGAATCTGCTGTTGTTGTGTGGTGTTGTCTAAATTCTGTCCAATAATATATTTTGTAACCTGTGAAAATATCAGAAAAGAAAAAAATTCCTAATATTCATACTAGTGGCGCACCACACAAGACACTAATGCCGCACTGTGATAATCACACTAATGGCGCATCACCCACTGGTGCGCCATTAGTGTGCCAAAGCACATGGGTACATATGGCCCCCGGGGAGGCATACTAATGGCGCACTCTGAGCTATACTAATGGCGCACTACGTGGTGCGCCATTAGAACACCAGATACTGGTGCACCAATAGAATTTAATTCTAATGGCGTCATGCTAGTGGCGCACCAGTAGTGCGCCATTAGTAGGCAAAACTGGTGCGCCACTAGCATGCTTTTTCCTAGTAGTGTCAAGTTCTACTTTCCTCCCACATACTTCCTTCGAGAGAAACTCTTTGTCCAGAAAGGACCCGTTCTTGGCAACAAAGATCTTGCCTTCGGATCTGAGGTAGAAGGTATACCCAATGGTTTCCTTAGGGTATCCTATGAAGACGCATTTTTCCGACTTGGGTTCGAGCTTTTCAGGTTGAAGTTTCTTGACATAAGCATCGCATCCCCAAACTTTTAGAAACGATAGCTTAGGTTTCTTCCCAAACCATAATTCATACGGTGTCGTCTCAACGGATTTCGACGGAGCCCTATTTAATGTGAAAGCGGCAGTCTCTAAAGCATAGCCCCAAAATGAAAGCGGTAGATCGGTAAGAGACATCATAGATCGCACCATATCCAATAGAGTGCGATTACGACGTTCGGACACACCACCACCCAGTTACGTTGTGATGTTTGGTACACCCAAAGCACTCCTACGATATCCGGGAGTTGCACGATCTCATGGTCTAAGGAAATGATACTTGACATTAGAAAAGCTCTAGCGCATTTAACTACACGATCTTTGTGCTATGCTTAGGATTGGGTCTTGTCCATCACATCATTCTCCCAATGATGTGATCCCGCTATCAATGACATCAAATGTCCATGGTCAGGAAACCGTAACCATCCATTGATCAACGAGCTAGTCAACTAGAGGCTCACTAGGGACATGTTGTGGTCTATGTATTCACACATGTATTACGATTTCCGGATAACACAATTATAGCATGAACAATAGACAATTATCATGAACAAGGAAATATAATAATCATTTTATTATTGCCTCTAGGGCATATTTCCAACAGTCTCCCACTTGCACCAGAGTCAATAATCTAGTTACATTGTGATGAATCGAACACCCATAGAGTTCTGGTGTTGATCATGTTTTGCTCGCGGAAGAGGTTTAGTCAACGGATCTGCAACATTCAGATCCGTATGCACTTTCCAAATATCTATGTCTCCATCTTGAACATTTTCACGTATGGAGTTGAAGCGACGCTTGATGTGCCTGGTCTTCTTGTGAAACCTGGGCTCCTTGGCAAGGGCAATGGCTCCAGTGTTGTCACAGAAGAGAGTCATCGGCCCCGACACATTGGGAATAACCCCTAGATCGGTAATGAACTCCTTCATCCAGATTGCTTCATGTGCTGCCTCCGAGGCTGCCATGTATTCCGCTTCACATGTAGATCCCGCCACGACGCTTTGCTTGCAACTGCACCAGCTTACTGCCCCACCATTCAAAATATACACGTATCCGGTTTGTGACTTCGAGTCATCCAGATCTGTGTCGAAGCTAGCGTCGACGTAACCCTTTACGACAACCTCCATAAACGAGAAACATATCCTTAGTACTTTTCAGGTACTTCAGGATATTCTTGACCGCTGTCCGGTGTTCCATGCCGGGATTACTTTGGTACCTTCCTACCAAACTTACGGCAAGGTTTACATCAGGTCTGGTACACAGCATGGCATACATGATAGACCCTATGGCCGAGGCATAGGGGACGACACTCATATTTTCTCTATCTTCTGTCGTGGTCGGACATTAAGGCGAACTCCATTTCACACCTTGCAACACAGGCAAGAACCCCTTCTTGGACTGATCGATATTGAACTTCTTCAATATCTTATCAAGGTATGTGCTTTGTGAAAGACCTATGAGGCGTCTTGATCTATCTCTATAGATCTTGATGCCTAATATGTAAGCAGCTTCTCCAAGGTCCTTCATTGAAGAACACTTATTCAAGTAGGCCTTTATGTTTCCAAGAGTTCTATATCATTTCCGTCAACAGTATGTCATCCACATATAATATGAGAAATGCTACAGAGCTCCCACTCACTTTCTTGTAAACGCAGGCTTCTCCATAAGTCTGCATAAACCCAAACGCTTTGATCATTTCATCAAAGCGAATGTTCCAACTCCGAGATGCTTGCACCAGCCCATTGATGGAGCGCTGGAGCTTGCGTACCTTGTTAGCATTCTTAGGATCGACAAAACCTTCCGGCTGCATCATATACAATTCTTCCTTAAGAAAGCCGTTAAGGAATACCGTTTTGACGTTCGGTTGCCATATCTCATAATCGTAGAATGCGGTAATTGCTAACATGATTCGGACGGACTTAAGCTTCGCTACGGGTGAGAAGGTCTCATCGTAGTCAACCCCTTGAACTTGTCAATAACCCTTAGCAACAAGTCGAGCTTTGTAGATGGTAACATTACCATCCGCGTCTGTCTTCTTCTTAAAGATCCATCTATTTTCTATCACTCGCCGATCATCGGGCAAGTCTGTCAAAGTCCATACTTCGTTTTCATACATGGATCCTATCTCGGATTGCATGGCTTCAAGCCATTTGTTGGAATCTGGGCCCGCCATTGCTTCTTCATAGTTCGAAGGTTTACCGTTGTCTAACAACATGATTTCCAGGACGGGGTTGCCATACCATTCTGGTGTGGAACGTGTCCTCGTGGACCTACGAGGTTCAGTAGCAACTTGATCCGAAGTACCTTGATCATCATCATTAATCTCCTCTCTAGCCGTTGCAGGCACCACAGGAACATCTTCCTGAGTTGCGCTACTTTCCGCTTCAAGAGGCAGTACTTCATCAAGTTCTACTTTCCTCCCACTTACTTCCTTCGAGAGAAACTCTTTCTCCAGAAAGGACCCGTTCTTGGCAACAAAGATCTTGCCTTCGGATCTGAGGTAGAAGGTATACCCAATGGTTTCCTCAGGGTATCCTATGAAGACGCATTTTTCCGACTTGGGTTCGAGCTTTTCAGGTTGAAGTTTCTTGACATAAGCATCACATTCCGAAACTTTTAAAAACGACAGCTTAGGTTTCTTCCCGAACCATAATTCATACGGTGTCGTCTCAATGGATTTCGACGAAGCCCTATTTAAAGTGAATGCGGCAGTCTCTAAAGAATAGCCCCAAAATGAAAGCGGTAGATCGGCAAGAGACATCATAGATCGCACCATATCCAATAGAGTGCGATTACGACGTTCGGACACACCCTTACGCTGAGGTGTTCCAGGCGGCGTGAGTTGTGAAACGATTCCACATTTCCTTAAGTGTGTGCCAAATTTGTCACTTAAATATTCCCCTCCATGATCTGATCGTAAGAACTTTATTTTTCTGTCACGTTGATTTTCAACCTCACTCTGAAATTCCTTGAACTTTTCAAAGGTCTCAGACTTGTGTTTCATTAAGTAGACATACCCATATCTACTGAAGTCATCAGTGAGGGTGAGAACATAACGATAGCCACCGCGTGCCTCCACGCTCATTGGACCGCACACATCAGTATGTATGATTTCCAATAAGTTGGTTGCTCGCTCCATTGTTCCGGAGAACGGAGTCTTGGCCATTTTACCCATGAGGCATGGTTCGCACGTGTCAAATGATTCAGTAATCAAGAGACTCCAAAAGTCCATCTCAGATAGAGCTTCTTCATGCGTTTGACACCAATGTGACCAAGGCGGCAGTGCCACAAGTATGTGGGACTATCATTATCAACCTTACATCTTTTGGTATTCACACTATAAATATGTGTAACATCACGTTCAAGATTCAATAAGAATAAACCATTGACCAGCGGGGCATGACCATAAAACATATCTCTCATATAAATAGAACAACCATTATTCTCGGATTTAAATGAGTAGCCATCTCATATTAAACGAGATCCAGATACAATGTTCATGCTCAAAGCTGGCACTAAATAACAATTATTGAGGTTTAAAACTAATCCCGTAGGTAAATGTAGAGGTAGCATGCCGACGGCGATCACATCGACCTTGGAACCATTCCCGACGCGCATCGTCACCTCGTCCTTCGCCAGTCTACGCTTATTCCGCAGCTCCTGTTTTGAGTTACAAATATGAGCAACCGCACCGGTATCGAATACCCAGGAGCTACTACGAGTACTGGTAAGGTACACATCAATTACATGTATACCACATATACCTTTGGTGTTGCCGGCCTTCTTGTCCGATAAGTACTTGGGGCTGTTCCGCTTCCAGTGACCACTTCCCTTGCAATAAAAACACTCAGTCTCAGGCTTGGGTCCGTTCTTTGGTTTCTTCCCGGCAGCTTGCTTGCTAGGCCCGGCACCTCCCTTGGCGTCTTTCTTGAAACCCTTTTTGCCCTTGCCCTTCTTGAACTTAGTGGTTTTATTCACCATCAACACTTGATGTTCCTTTTTGATTTCCACCTCCGCTGATTTCAGCATTGAATATACTTCAGGAATGGTTTTCTCCATCCCCTGCATATTGGAGTTCATCACAAAGCTCTTGTAGTTTGGTGGAAGCGACTGAAGGATTATGTCGACAACCGCGTCATCCGGGAGATTAGCTCCCAGCTGAGATAAGTGGTTGTGCAACCCAGACATTTTGAGTATGTGCTCACGACGTAACTATTCTCCTCCATCTTACAATCAGAGAACTTGTCGGAGACTTCATATCTCTCGACGGGCATGAGCTTGGAAAACCATTCTCAGCTCTTGGAACATCTCATATGCTCCGTGCTGCTCGAAACGTTTTTGGAGCCCCGGTTCTAAGCTGTAAAGCATGCCGCACTGAACCAGGGAGTAATCATCAACACGCGACTGCCAAGCGTTCATAACGTCTTGGTTTGCTGAGGCGGGTGCATCACCTAACGGTGCTTCTAGGACATATGCTTTCTTGGCAGCTATGAGGATGATCCTCAAGTTTCGGACCCAGTCCGTATAGTTGCTACCATCGTCTTTCAGCTTGGTTATCTCTAGGAACGCGTTGAAGTTGAGGTTGACATGAGCGTTGGCCATTTGATCTACAAGATATATTTGCAAAAGTTTTAGACTAAGTTCATCTAATCAAATTTCTTAATGAACTCCCACTCAGACAGACATCCCTTTAGTCATCTAAGTGATACATGATCTGAGTCAACTAGGCCGTGTCCGATCATCACGTTAGACGGACTAGTCATCATCGGTGAACATCTTCATGTTGATCGTATCTTCTATACGACTCATGTTCGACCTTTCGGTCTCTTGTGTTCCGAGGCCATGTCTGTACATGCTAGGCTCGTCAAGTCAACCTAAGTGTTTTGCATGTGTAAATCTGGCTTACACCCGTTGTATGTGAACGTTAGAATCTATCACAATTGATCATCACATGGTGCTTCGAGACAACGAACTTTCGCAACGGCGGACAGTTAGGGGGAACACTTTCTTGAAATTATTATGAGGGATCATCTTATTTATGCTACCGTCGCTCTAAGCAAATAAGATGCAAAAACATGATAAGCATCACATGCAATCAAATAGTGACATGATATGGCCAATATCATTTTGCTCCTTTTGATCTCCATCTTCGGGACGCCATGATCATCATCGTCACTGGCATGACACCATGATCTCCATCATCATGATCTCCATCATCGTGTCTTCATGAAGTTGTCTCGCCAACTATTACTTCTACTACTATGGCTAACGGTTTAGCAATAAAGTAAAGTAATTACATGGCGTTATTCATTGACACGCAGGTCATACAATAAATTAAGACAACTCCTATGGCTCCTGCCGGTTGTCATACTCATCGGCATGCAAGTCGTGATTTCTATTACAAGAACATGATCAATATCATACATCACATATATATCATTCATCACATCCTTTTGGCCATATCACATCACACGGCATATGCTGCAAAAACAAGTTAGACGTCCTCTAATTGTTGTTGCAAATTTTTACGTGGTTGCTATAGGTTTCTAGCAAGAACGTTTCTTACCTACGCCAAAACCACAACGTGATATGCCAATTTCTATTTACCCTTCATAAGGACCCTTTTCATCGAATCCGATCCGACTAAAGTGGGAGAGACAGACACCGCTAGCCACCTTATGCAACTAGTGCATGTCACCGGTGGAACCTGCCTCACGAAGTGTACGTGTAAGGTCGGTCCAGGCCGCTTCATCCCACGATGCCGCCGAATCAAGATAAGACTAGTAACGGCAAGTAAATTGACAATATCGCCGCCCACAACAAACTTGTGTTCTACTCGTGCAAAGTAACTACGCATAGACCTAGCTCATGATGCCACTTTAGGGGATCGTAGCAGGAAATAAAAAATTTCTACGCATCACCAAGATCAATCTATGGAGTCATCTAGCAACAAGAGAGAAAGGAGTGCATCTACATACCCTTGTAGATCGCGAGCGGAAGCGTTCAAGAGAACGGGGTTGATGGAGTCGTACTCATAGTGATCCAAATCACCGATGACCAAGCGCCGAATGGACGGCACCTCCGCGTTAAACACACGTATGGTTGGGGAAGACGTCTCCTCCGTCTTGATCCAGCAAGGGGAAAGGAGAGGTTGATGAAGATCCAGCAGCACGACGGCGTGGTGGTGGAAGCAGCGGGGATCTCTGCAGGGCTTCGCCAAGCTAAGCGAGAGGGAGAGGTGTTACGGGGGGAGAGGGAGGCGCCAGGGGCTAGGGTGCGCAGCCCTCCATCCCCCCTATATATATAGGGGTCCAGGGGGGCGCCGGCCCCCTAGAGATCCCATCTCAAGGGGGGCGACGGCCAAGGGGGGGGGGGGACTTGCCCCCCAAGTCAAGTGGGGCGCCCCCCCACCCGTAGGGTTTCCAACCCTAGGCGCAGGGGAGGCCCAAGGGGGGCGCACCAGCCACCAGGGGCTGGTTCCCTTCCCACTTCAGCCCATGGGGCCCTCCGGGATAGGTGGCCCCATCCGATGGACCCCCGGGAACCTTCCGGTGGTCCCGGTACAATACCGGTGAACCCCGAAACTTCCCGGTGGCCGAAACTGGACTTCCAATATACAAATCTTTACTTCCGGACCATTCCGGAAGTCCTCGTGACGTCCAGGATCTCATCCGGCACTCTGAACAACTTTCGGGTTACCGCATACTAATATCTCTACAACCCTAGCATCACCGAACCTTAAGTGTGTAGACCCTACGGTTCGGGAGACACGCAGACATGATCGAGATGACTCTCCGCACCAACAAATGGATCTGGATACCCATGTTGGCTCCTACATGCTCCTCGATGATCTCATTGATGAACCACGATGTCGAGGATTCAATCAATCCCGTATACAATTCCCTTTGTCAATCGGTACGTTATTTGCCCGAGATTCGATCGTCGGTATCCCAATACCTCGCTCAATCTCGTTATCGCAAGTCACTTTACTCGCATCAGTAATGATGATCCCGTGACCAACCACTTGGTCACATTGAGCTCATTATGATGATGCATTACCGAAAGGGCCCAGATACCTCTCCGCCTTATGGAGTGACAAATCCCAGCCTCGATCCGCGCCAACCCAATGTACACTTTCGAGATATACTGTAATGTACCTTTATAGCCACCCGATTATTGCCAGACGCTTGGTACACCCAAAGCACTCCTACGGTATCCGGGAGTTGCACGATCTCATGGTCTAAGGAAATGATACTTGACATAAGAAAAGCACCAGCGCATTTAACCACACGATCTTTGTGCTTTTCTTAGGATTGGGTCTTGTCCATCACATCATTCTCCCAACGATGTGATCCCGTTATCAATGACATCAAATGTCCATGGTCAGGAAACCGTAACCATCCATTGATCAACGAGCTAGTCAACAAGAGGCTCACTAGGGACATGTTGTGGTCTATGTATTCACACATGTATTACAATTTCCGGATAACTCAATTATAGCATGAACAATAGTGTAACGCCCGGATAATTACGCTACAGTAAACTCACGTTGATGGTGCCACGTCACCTCTGTCACTGTAGTTAATCTCGGGTTAATTCAAAACTGTTTTGAACTTCAAATTCAAATTATGATAGCAATAAAAGTTTTCAAAAATTAAAACTAAAATGTTCGGGGGTTGCCAAATATTGCATCGGTAATTATGGTGGAGTTAACACATTTTTATAAAATGTCTAAGTTATTAAAATGAAATAAAACAGAAAAGGAAAAATAAGAAAAGAAAACAAACAAGATAAATAGGGGAACCCCTCGCCAATCACAACGGCTCAATTGGCCGCCCATCGACCCAACCAGCCGCCCAGCTGCCCCCCCACACTCCCCATAACCCTCGGGCGACGTAACCCTAGCCCCCCACTCCTCTCTCCTCCCCACGACCCACGCCTCGTCCCTTCCCCGATCCAGATCGATCGGACGAACCCCCACCGACGCCGAACCCCGGATCCCGGCCGCCGCCGTCATCCTCATTTCTCCTCCCTCGCCGGACGCTGTGGACACGCGCCGTCCTCGCCGCTGCCATCGCTGCACTCGCCGCCCCTGCCTCCACCTCGCCGGACCACGCCACACGCCGACCGCTTGCCGCCGCCGAACGCCTCGCCTTTCCTCCTCGCCGGTTTTCCCGACCGCCCGAGCCCATCGCCTGCTGCCTTACGCCCGTGAGCTTCGCTTCGCCTCTCCCCTAGGTCGCCTCGGTTGCCGCCGCCGACGCTTCCGGCGCCCATGGCCGCCGCGCCCTTTCCTCCCCACCCCACCCGGTCGCTCGCCCCAACCACGGCGCTTCGCCACTCGACGTTGCCGACTCGGCTCGCCGACCCACGACTCGCGCCGCCGCCTTCTTGTTCGCCGATCACCGCCTGGGCGCTGCTCTCCGGCTTCCCTGTGCTCGCAGCCTCTATGCACCGGCGCCTCTCGCTTGCCGTTGTCGCTCGACCTGCCGCACTCTCAAGGCATTCTCCCTGCGCCCAAGGCTGCCTCCCGCCATGCTCCTCGCTGCCACGACTGCTTTGCTTTCGCCGGGCGCCATCACGCCTGGCGCACCAGAATCAGAGCACTCCAATACCGCCTCCCTCAGGTTCGATAAGGCCTTTGCCCATCACAAAGGGCCCCAAATTTCAAAACGCTTAAAAAAGAATTAAAAAATAATAATAATAATAATAATAAAATAAATATAATTAATAAAATAAAATGAATTAATAAAATTAATTATTAATTAATTAAGTTAATTAAGACGGTTTAATTAATTTAATTAACTAGTTAAGTTTAATTAAACTGTAATTAGATTAATCTAAACCCTAATTAACCTAACAGTGTATGACAGGTGGGTCCCACGGGACCCACATGTCAGGTTGACCAGGTCAACGGTCAACGCTGACTACTGACGTCAGCATGACATCATGCTGATGTCATAAATCCATTTTCCGAATTAATTAAATAATTAGTTAAATTTCAGAAATTAATAAAATCTTTAGAAAATCATATCTTTTAATCCGTAACTCGGATTAAAATATTTTCAACATGAAAGTTGCTCAGAACGACGAGACGAATCCGGATACACAGTCCGTTCGTCCGCCACACACCCCTAACCTATCGAACTCGCAACTTTCCCTTCCGCCCTTCCGCTTAAAACACTAAACACGGAATACTTTCCTGATGTTTCCTTAACGGTACCACCTCATACCACGTTAGGGCACGCTTAGCATCATTACTTGTCTTGTCATGCATCGATATGCATATGTTTACATGGTATTCATTGTTTCTTCCTCTCTTCTCTCCGTAGACTACGAGACCGACGCCGCCCAGCTTCGACCACGGAGTTGACGACCCTCTCTCTTGCTGTGAGCAACCAGGCAAGCCCCCTTGATCACCAGATATCGCTTATTCTACTCTATACCGCTTGCATTAGAGTAGTGTAGCATGTTACCGCTTTCATATACCTATCCCGATGCATAGCCCGCCCTTGTTACTATCTGTTGTTACTTTTACTCGCAATCCTATATGCTTAGTATAGGATGCTAGTATTTTCATCTGTGGCCCTACATTCTTGTCCGTCCGCCATGCTATATTATCGGGCCGTGATCACCGGGAGGTGATCACGTATATACTATATATTTATACATGATACATGTGGAGATTAAAGTCGGGTCACTGGTGGAGCACCATGAGTGGATCTTTGTATGAGCGACAGGCAGGTTGAGACCGCTTAGGAGAGAGGTGGGCCTGCCCTGCTCGGGCGCTCATGGATACGTAACACGCTTAACGAGATCTTGGTATTTGATCTGAGTTGGCTACGAGCCTATACGCACTAACCAACCACGGGAAAGATATGGGCACTCGGCGTCGCGGTATCACCAAGCACTTCAGACGTCACGACGGAGCGGGCTACCGGATTGGACCGAACGCCTGCTAGGCTAGGTCTGCTTCCCGCCGCCCGCGAACGTGCAGGTGTGCTATGGGCGATGGGCCTGCACTTCGTGGCGCTTAGGTTTAGACCGCGGTTGGCCTCTCTGTTGTGCCTAGGTGGGGCTGCGACGTGTTGATCTTCCGCGGCGGGCATGACCCAGAAAGTGTGTCCGCCAAATGGGATCAAACGTGTTGGGTAAGTTGGTGCACCCTGCAGGGAAGTTAATCTATTCAATAGCCGTGATCTTCGTAATGGACGACTTGGAGTTGTACCTTGACCTTATGACAACTAGAACCGGATACTTAATAAAACACACCCTTCCAAGTGCCGACACAACCGGTGGTCACTCTCTCGTGGATACGAGGAGGGATCGCCGGTAGGATTATTGCTATGAGATGTTACTTGGAGGACTTCAACCTACCCTCTTCTACCTGCTGCAAGACAGTGACCGAAGCGTAGTCTTCGATAAGACTAGCTATCCCCTCTTATTCTCGCATTCGCAGCTTCACCCATCGATATGGCCCTTTACACATATATCCATGCATATGTAGTGTAGCTCCTTGCTTAAGTAGTACTTTGATGAGTACTCACGGTTGCCTTATTTCCTTTTCCCCTATCTATACTTGATTGCTGCAACTGCACGATGGAGCCCAGAGCGACGCCACCGCCGATGACGACTACTACACCGGAGGTGCCTACTACTACGCAGCCCCTCGACGATGACCAGGAGTAGTTAGGAGGATCCTGTGCAGGAGGCCTGCCTCTTTCGATCCAGATCCCAGCTTTGTGCTAGCCTTCTTAAGGTAGACTTGTTTAACTTATGTCCAGATTCAGATATTGTTGCTTCCGCTAACTCGCCTATGATCGAGCACTTGTATTCGAGCCCTCGAGGCCCCCGGCTTGTATTATGATGCTTGTATGACTTATTTTTTTGTAGAGTTGTGTTGTGATATCTTCCCGTGAGTCCTCGATCTTGATCGTACACGCTTATGTATGATTAGTGTACGATTGAATCGGGGCGCCACAAGTTGGTATCGAGCCGATCGCCTGTAGGAATCCCCTTCCACACTCCTTGGCCAAGTCTAGTCTAGACATTGCAAAACTTTTACTAACTTGGCTGTGTGCCTTACGGGCCCATGTCGCCATCGGGTGGTACTAGGATCTTTTACCTCGACCTTTACTGGGACTCTAAACTCTCTTCTACTCGGGTTAAACGAATTTACTGACTAACACTAGGATCCCGTGACCACATTCACCCCAAAGTTGGATAAAGCCATAGTTATTTCTTGAATTGTATTTGATCAATTTCACACCGTCAATTGACTCCTTTGAAACATCTTTGTTTCAGATGGAACCCACGAGGCAGGTCGTGGCGCCACACGACGCCATTGAGCCTCGGATCACCATGTGCTAGCAAAGATGATGACCTATCTGGTTATCGCTGCACCCCGAGTACACCGCCTATGAGGAGTACCAGACTTTAACCAGGAGCAGTACCGAGCCATCGTCCACCTCTACTCTCGGGAGTATGACTCCACTACTATGCTGCACACCGCACATGGTGTTGGGGTGACTATCGATATGGCAGTCCACGATGCTGCTTATGCTGCTTTGACACGCCTTCGTGGAGAGTATCGGGAGTTGGACACCTCCCCCTTCAGGCACATTGCTATCGCCTCGATGTTGGTGAGGAGGGTTACTACACCGCTGCCTACTCCATCGTCACCAGAGAGCCCTTCTACCATCGTAACTTTGTTCTCGATGTCGATGGGCTGGATCGAGCTAACCGAGCTCTTCGCCACGAGTTGTACATCACCCGTCAAGACCTTTACCGTGCTCTCGACGCCATCGCACCCTTTGCCCGATCCAGAGCTGCCGCTGCTCGTGGTCTACCCAGCCAGACCGTGATGCCCCAAGGTGTCGGTTGGCCGAGGTGAGAGGCTACTCTCCCGCACTTGGTCCTCTTCTCGCCACTTGGTCGCCGGGTTCTGCACTGAGTATCCCGGCCCCTGTGTCACCGACGTGGAGGACTATCCGCTGCCACACTACCAGCTTTCAGTTACAGCTACCTCCACAGATCGCGTGGGACTGATGTAGGCTTGCTTGTTAGTGTTAGATGTATTCGCCATGAGCTGCGTGCCGCCTATGATGTCTTAGTCTATGTACTGAACTCTGTGTACCGAACTCTATGCATGATCCCTTTTGTAAGATATGCCGACTACTATGTAGTTTCTATCGTGCTGCTTTCATTATGCTTGTTTCATCATGAATGATTCTTGTCTTTTGCCTAATTTCTCAAATGCTGAACTACCCCTGTTATATATTAGCAGGATGGTTAGACCAGCTGGTCGTGGTCGTGGTGGCAACTTCCCACCACCGCCTGAGTACATGGCTGGTATGATCCAACAGCTTGAGATGAATCGCCAGCTCATGGAAAATATGATGGCTCGGCTTCTCCCTAATATGAACCAAAGCAGCCAAACACAACAACTCGCAGGATTTCAGACGCCTCAACCCAAGTGTGTACCGCAGCTCAACCCAGCCACTGGATGTCGATGATCGCTCCGTGAAATCACCTATGAGATGGAGTCTGCTGATGTAGCCCCGCCAGCTATGTCACTTTTGTTTCCTTCTTCCCAAGGGACCCGCAGCTCAATGGTGGGACAGCCACAGCGTACTCGCCAGCTTGGAACAATCATCACCGCCGACTTCCAAGTTGCTTTCCGTGCCCGCTTCATCCCTCAAGGAGTCATGGACAGGAAGAAGCGTGAGTTCCGCAACCTCACCCAAGGCAACAAGACTGTTGAAGCTTATCAGTGAGAGTTCCTGGACTTGTCTCGCTATGCTGAAGAGGACGTTGCAACTAATGCACGCAGACAAGAGAAGTTCCGTGACGGCCTTCAAGCTGACATCAAGCTCGCACTTCTAGTGCACGACTTTGCTGATTTCGCCACCTTGGTGAACAAGGCTATCAATGTCGAAACTGGTCCGCAGGAATACCAGAGCTCTAAATAAAGAACTGTGACACGGGCTCATCTTGGGCCCGCCCTCGCAGGTTGCAACATATGGATTCCCAACAAGATGTACCATTAATGCACCTGCTCCAAGGCGAGCTATGCTGCACCTCGCCCCGCTTACTCCAACTAGGGCAGCCAAAGCTTCCAGCTCCACCACCCCAAGCCCTGCTCCCACTCCCAATAATGGTTTGTGCTTCGTGTGGTCAACCAGGCACCGTGCTAGAGAATGCAACCGTAACCGAATCACCTGTTCCTTCCAAATGATCGGTCGTGGAAGCAACCAGCCCGCAACAACAATGCCAAGCCTTATGGTCGAAGTTCATGCCAACCACGTTGATCCGAACGAAGCTCAAGACCAACTCACATCGTGATGGGTACACTCGTAAATTCAGTACCAAAGATGCGCTTTATTTGATACAGGGCATCGATTCATTCATGTCCAAGATTTTGCATTCATGCATGGTACTAAAAGTGAAGACATGAATGCTTCACTATTAGTACACACCCAAGGGCCAATGTCAAACCTCCATGATTTGCAACGACGCCCCTGCGTTGAAATCAAGGACTGGAATTCCTTGTCTCACCCATCGCATCAAGTCTTGTAGCATTGACCTCATTCGGGAATGAATTGGTTAAAGGCGACATCGCTTCTATAGTTTGCGCCACTAAGACCGTCCATCTGCTACACCCTTCCGATGAAATAGTCACTTACCAAGCTCATCTGGTGCAAAATGCCGAGGCAAGGCTCTATGCGTTGAATGCATTGAACGCTGCACCACTCGAGGGTATTGAAAACATTCCTGTCGTGCGTGAATTCCTCGACGTCTTTCCTGAAGAACTCCCAGGGATTCCCCCTGCTAGAGCTGTCGAATTCGCCATCGACTTGAAACCAGCACCACTCCTATAGCCAAGCGACCCTACAAGATGCCGCCGCATGAACTCCTTGAGCTTAAGGAGGAAATCGACAAGTCTCTTCAAAGTGGTTTCATTCGCCCAAGTTGCTCTCCTTGGGGAGCACCTTCTCTCTTTGTCAAGAAGAAGGATGGGACAAACCGATTGGTCCAAGACTACCGCCCTATAAATCAAGCTACCATTCGAATAAGTATCCTCTTCCTCGGATCAATGATCCGTATGATCAACCGGCTGGTTCATCGCTGTTCTCTAAACTCGACTTGAGGTTGGGTTACCACCAGATCCGTGTTCGTGAAGAGGATATCCCAAAGACCGCCTTTGTGACTCGTTATGGTTCATACGAGTACACCGTCATGTCTTTCGCTTAACCAATGCTCCAGCCACCTCTCTCTACCGATGAACTATATATTCATGGATTACCTCGACAAGTTCGTCGTGGTTTATCCGGATGATATCCTCGATATTTTCCAAGAATGAAGAAGAACATGTCAACATCTTCATCTTGTGCCGAAAAGTTACGAGAGCATCAACTTTATGCCAAGTTCTCCAAATGTGAATTCGCTTCCTCAAGTGACCTATCTTGGGCATGTCATCTCTAAGGATGGTATTGTTACCAACCCCGAACGAGTTCAGGCTATTCTTGATTGACTCCTCCAAGAATGTCATAAGTCGAAGTTTTTCGGTCTCGCCAGCTATTGCCGCCGATTCGTCGAGAACTTCTCCAAGATTTCCGTGCCTCTAACTAACCTCGCTGCATAAGGGCGCCAAGTTCCAATGGATGATAAATGTCGTGAAAGTTTCCAGCACTCAAAGACAAGTTGACTTCGCCTCAAAGATTAGCTCTTCCTCGATACTAAGAAGGACTTCGTCATTTATCGCGACGCTCCCGTCAAGGATTAGGCTGTGTCCTAATGCAAGAGCGCAAAGTGGTTGCTTATGCCTCTCGACAATTGCGCCTCACGAAGAGAACTACCCAGTTCACGACCTCGAGCTTGCTGCTGTCATTCATGCATCAAGCAAGTGGCGACATTACCTTCTCGGTAATCGCTATGAGATCTTCACCGACCACCAAAGTCTGAAGTATCTGCTCACCCAGCCAGACCTGAACCTCCGCCACAGAGATGGATGGAGACTGCATGCACTTTGATTTGGGTATTTCCTATACACTGTGCAAGGCTAATGTAATGGCTGATGCCTTGAGCCGCAAGTCTTATCGCAACCACCTCCAGTTCACAAAGTTCAGCCTCACTGTCAAGAGTTCCAAAGCTGAACCTCCATATTGTTCCTCCGTGCACTTCGCGCCCCCCTCCTCCGAGCTTCGCAAGATGAACCTCCATGTTGTTTCCGTGGGTTCTTCAATACCTCGGTTGCGTAAACCAGACCTTGTGGACACCATCAAATGGATACAGAAATGTGACGATGAAGTCGAGAGGATTAAACTTTATCTCGCAGAAGGAAAACCCTCATTCTTCATCAGGATGACGCCGCACCTTATTCTTCAAAGGTCGCTTAGTGGTACCGAGTAAGAGGGAAAACCTGAATCTGACTCCAAAGGTTATGAAAGAAGCTCATGATACGCCCTTGTCTATTCATCCCGGTAGCACCAAGATGTACCAAGACATTCGTCAGAGATTCTGGTGGTCTAATATGAAGCGAGACATTGATCGTTATGTTGCTGAAGGTGACGTTTGTTGTCGTATCAAAGCAAAACATCAAAGGCCTGCTGGAACTCTACAACCTATCTCTATTCCTGAATGGAAATGGGACCATGTTGAAATGGACTTCGTCACTGGATTTCCCAAGTCGCAGAAAGGTAATGATGCTATTCTTGTCGCCATTGACCGCTTTCTAAAGTTGCACATTTTCTCGCGGTCAAAGAAACGATCACCGCTAGTCAGCTTGCAACTCTCTATGTGTCCAGAATTGTTTCACTTCACGGTATTCCACCGGTTATCAGCTCGGACCATGGCAGCTTATTCACTTCAAGATTCGGGCAAGTTTTCAAGAAGCTATGGGGACTCATTTATCTTTCAAGATCGCTTCATCCGCAGTCACAAGGGCAAGTTGAACGTGTCAACCAAGTTCTCAAGACATGCTTCGAGCTTGTGTTATTTCCTTCGCAAGAAATGGGAGGAATCTCTCCCAGATGCTGAGTTCTCTTATAATAATAGCTATCAAGCTTAGTCTCAAGATGGCCCCTTCAAGTGTTATAGGGACGAAGTGCCGAACCCTCCGAACTGGTCGAAATCGGGAACGCCCACTCTTCGTCCAGATATTATCCAACATGTCAAGAACAAGTCCGCATTATTCGCGAGAATCTCAAGACCGCCACCACGCTAAAAGAGTAATTATGACCGCCATCATAAAGACATGGTCTATCAACTCGCGAAAAGGCCTATCTTCGCTACACCAATGAAGGGTGCTCACCGCCGGATCAAGGGCAAGCTAGCTCCTCGCTATATTGGCCCATTCCTATTCGAAAGGCGGAAAAGTGGCATACCAATCGGAGCTTCCGTCGAACCTTCTCAGTTCACGATGTGTTCCACGGTCACAACTCCGACGCTGCTTCAAGGACCCAATCCGAGCAAAGGACCATGAAGTGCTCGAATTGCAACAGACCTCTCCTATAAAGAGCATCCGTCCGCATTCTCACCAAGCTGAACGCCGCACACGCCGGAAAGGCTATCAAGTTCCTCAAAGTCCAAAGTGGTCGAATCACTCAAGACGGCCACCGGGAACGCGAGGATCGCCTTCATGATGAATACCCGCGACTCTTTCCTTCTACCTCCTAAATCTCGGACGAGATTTTTGTAGTGGAGGAGATTTGTAACGCCTGGATAATTATGCTACAAAGAACTCACGCTGATGGTGCCACGCCACTCACACCGTAGTTAATCTCGGGTTAATTCAAAACTGTTTCAACTTCAAATTCAAATTATGATAGCAATAAAAGTTTTCAAAAATTAAAACTAAAATGTTCGGGGGTTGCCAAATATTGCATCGGTAATTATGGTGGAGTAAACACATTTTTATAAAATGTCTAAGTTATTAAAATGAACTAAAACAGAAAATGAAAAATAAGAAAAGAAAACAAACAAGATAAATAGGGGAAACCTCGCCAATCGGGCTAAACGCCCACTGGCCGCCCAGCTACCCCCCACACACTCCCCATAACCCCTCCCCCGGGCATCAACCCCAGCCGCCCCCACTCTCTCTCCCTCCCACGACCCCGCCCCTCGTCCTTCCCGATCCAGATCGGATCGGACGAACCCCCACCGACGCTTGAACCACCCCGGATCCCGACCGCCGTCTCACCTTCACCCTCCTCCGGACGCTGTGGACGCCGCCGTCCCGCCGCTGTTATCGCTGCACTCGCTGCCTCGTCATCCACTCGCGGGACCACGCCACACGCCGGACGCTTGCCGCCGCCAACGCCTCGCCCTCCGCCGCCGGTCTTCCCGACCGCCCCGAGCCCACCGCTTGCCCTCGCCCCCACGCCTGTGCTTCCCCTTCGCCCCTCTCCCTAGGTCGCCGGCCGTTGCCGCCGACGCTCCGGCGCCATGCTGTCGTCGCGCGCTTCTCCTCCTGCCGTTCGCTTCAACCACGGCGCCCGCCACTCGACGTTGCCGACCCCGGCCTCGCTGACCACGCGCCAAGGCCGCTTCGCCCTCTTGCTCCGGCCGATCAAGGCCAAGGCGCTGCCTCCGCTTCCTGTGCTCGCAGCCTTCTCAGGCACCGGCGCTCGCCCTGTTGTCGCCCTCGACCGCAAGACTCTCAGGGCGACCTCCACGCGCCTCGGCGGCCTCCGCCATGCCCCTCGCAGTCAGCCGACTGCGTTTCGGCCTCCGCCGGGCGCCATCACGCCGCGCGCCAGAATCAGAGCACCCAACTGGCGCTCCCCTCGTGCCCGATAAGACCTTTGCCCATCGACAAAGGGCCTCAAATTTCAAAACGCTTAAAAAAGAATTAAATAATAATAATAATAATAATAAAATAAATATAATTAATAAAAATAAAATGATTTAATAAAATTAATTATTAATTAATTAATTAATTAAGTAATTAATTGTTAATTAATCCGGTTTAATTAATTTAATTAACTAGTTAAGTTTAATTAAATTGTAATTAGATTGATCTAAACCCTAATTAACCTAATACGTTAGATGATGTGGGTCCCACGGACCCACATGTCAGTTGACAAGGTCAACGGTCAACGCCGATCGCCGACAAAGATGACATCATGCCGATGTCATAAATCCATTTTCCTAATTAATTAAATAATTAATTAAATTTCGTAAATTAATAAAATCTTTAGAAAATCATATCTTTTAATCAGAACTCGGATTAAAATATTTTCAACATGAAAGTTGCTCGTAACGACGAGACTAATCCGATACGCAGTCCATTCGTCCTTCACACACCCCTAACCTATCGAACTCGCAACTTTCCCCTTCCGCCTTCGCTCAAAACACGTAAACACCGGAATACTTTCCTGATGTTTCTTAACCGTACCACCTCATACCACGTTAGGGCACGCCTAGCATCGTTATTTGTCTTGTCATGCATCGATATGCATATGTTTACATGGTATTCATTGTTTCTTCCCTCTTCTCTCCGGTAGACTACGAGACCGACGCCGCTGCCGCCCAGTTCGACCACGGAGTTGACGATTCTCTCTCTTGCCAGAGCAACTGTGCAAGCCCCCCTTGATCACCAGATATCGCCTATTCTACTCTATACCGCTTGCATTAGAGTAGTGTAGCATGTTATCGCTTCGTTATACCTATCCCGATGCATAGCCCGTCCTTGTTACTATCTGTTGTTATTTTTACCGCAATCCTATATGCTTAGTATAGGATGCTAGTATTTTCATCTGTGGCCCTACATTCTTGTCCGTCTGCCGTGCTATACTATCGGGCCGTAATCACTCGGGAGGTGATCATGTATATACTATATATTTATACATGATACATGTGGAGATTAAAGTCGGTCGGCCGGTGGAGCACCCATGAGTGGATCTTTGTGGCGGAGCGAGGCAGGTTGAGACCGCTTAGGAGAGAGGTGGGCTCGGCCTGTTCGGCGCTCTCGCGGATACGTAACACGCTTAACGATATCTTGGTATTTGATCTGAGTTGGCTACGAGCCTATACGCACTAACCAACCACGGGAAAGATATGGGCACTCGGCGTCGCAGATCACCAAGCACTTCAGACGTCACGACGAGCGGCGCGCTACCGGATTGGACTGGAACGCTCGCTAGGCTAGGTTCTGCTTCCGCCGCCCGCAACGCAGTGTGTGCTATGGGCGATGGGCCTGCACCGCGGCGCTTAGGTTTAGACCGTGTTGGCCTCTCACAGCCTATGGGGCTGCGACGTGTTGATCTTCCGCGTCGAGCATGACCCAGAAAGTGTGTCCGCCAAATGGGATCAAACGTTGGGTAAGTTGGTGCACCCTCGCAGGAAGTTAATCTATTCAATAGTCGTGATCTTCGTAACAGGACGACTTGGAGTTGTACCTTGACCTTATGACAACTAGAACCGGATACTTAATAAAACACACCCTTCCAAGTGCTGTGTACAACCGTGGTCGCCTCTCTCGTGGATACGAGGAGGGATCGCCGGTAGGATTATTGCTATGAGATGTTACTTGGAGGACTTCAACCTACCCTCTTCTACTGTTGCAAGACAAGTGACTGAAGTTTAGTCTTCGATAAGACTAGCTATCCCCTCTTATTCGCATTCTGCAGCTCAGTCCATCGATATGGCCCTTTACACACATATCCATGCATATGTAGTGTAGCTCCTTGCTTAAGTAGTACTTTGGATGAGTACTCACGGTTACCTTATTTCCCTTTTCCCCTATCTATACTCGATTGCTGCAACTGCACGATGGAGCCTGTGGAGCTGACGCCACCGCCGATGATTTACTACTACACCGGAGGTGCCTACTACTACGCAGCAGCCCACGACATTTACCAGAGTAGTTAGGAGGATCCTGCAGGAGGCCTGCGCCTCTTTCGATCCAGATCCTAGTTTGTGCTAGCCTTCTTAAGGCGACTTGTTTAACTTATGTCCAGATCAGATATTGTTGCTTCACGACTCGCCTATGATCGAGCACTTGTATTCGAGCCCTCGAGGCCCCGGCTTGTATTATGATGCTTGTATGACTTATTTTATTTTTAGAGTTGTGTTGTGATATCTTCCGTGAGTCCTCGATCTTGATCGCATACGCTTATGCAGTATGATTAGTGTACGATTGAATCGGGGCGCACAAGTTGGTATCGAGCCGATCGCTGTAGGAATCCCCTTCCACACTCCTTGGCCAAGTCGAGTCTAGACATTGCAAAACTTTTACTAACTTGGCTGTGTGCCTTACGGGCCCACGCCGCCATCGGGTGGTACTAGGATCTTTTACTCCTCGACCTTTACTCTGGGACTCTAAACTCTTCTACTCGGGTTAAACGAATTTCATCGACTAACACTAGGATCCCGTGACCACATTCACCCCAAAGTTGGATAAAGCCATAGTTATTTCTT
The DNA here is from genome assembly GCA_021605205.1 of Aegilops longissima. Lineage (NCBI taxonomy): Eukaryota > Viridiplantae > Streptophyta > Magnoliopsida > Poales > Poaceae > Aegilops > Aegilops longissima. The sequence continues at coordinate 520,837,216 of CM038681.1, forward strand.
GAATTGTATTTTGATCAATTTCACACCGCCAATTGACTCCTTTGAAACATCTTTGTTTTCAGATGGAACCCACGAGGCAGGTCGTGCGCCACACGACGGCCATTGAGCCTCGGATCACCGTGGTGCTAGCAGAGATGATGACCTATCCGGTTATCGCCGCACCCCGAGTACACCGCCTATGAGGAGTACCAGACTTTAACCAGAGCAGCACCGAGCCATCGTCCACCTCTACTCTCGGAGTATGACTCCACTATCTGTGCTGCACACCGCATATGGTGTTGGGGTGACAATCGATATGGCAGTCCACGATGCTGCTTATGCTGCTCTGACACGCCTTCATGGAGAGTATCGGGAGTTGGAAACCTCCCCCTTCAGGCACATTGCTATCGCGTCTGATGTTGGTGAGGAGGGTTACTACACCGCTGCCTACTCCATCGTCACCAGAGAGCCCTTCTACCATCGTAACTTTGTTCTCAGATGTCGATGGGCTGGATCGAGCTAACCGAGCTCTTCGCCACGAGTTGTACATCACCCGTCAAGACCTTTACCGTGCTCGACGCCATCGCACCCCTTTGTCCGATCCAGAGTTGCTGCGCTCATGGGTCTACCCAGCCAGGACCGTGATGCCCTGTGGTGTCGGTTGGCCGAGGTGAGAGGCTACTCTCCGCACATGGTCCTCTTCGCCACTTGGTCGCCGGGTTCGCACTGAGTATCCGCGCCCCTGTGTCACCGACGTGGAGGACTATCCACCGCCACACTACCAGCTTTCAAAGCTACAACTACCTCTCGCAGACTGCTGGGACTGATGTAGGCTTGCTTGTTAGTGTTAGATGTATTCGCCATGAGCTCTGTATGCCTATGATGTCTTAGTCTGTAATCGAACTCGTGGTACCGAACTCTATGCATGATCCCTTTTGTAAGATATGCCGACTACTATGTAGTTTCTATCGTGCTGCTTTCATTATGCTTGTTTCATCATGAATGATTCTTGTCTTTTGCCTAATTTCTCAAATGTTGAACTACCCCTGTTATATATTAGCAGGATGGTTAGACCAGCTGGTCGTGGTCGTGGTGGCAACTTCCCACCACCGCCTGAGTACATGGCTGGTATGATCCAACAGCTTGAGATGAATCGCCATTCATGGAAAACATGATGGCTCAGCCTCTCCCCAATATGAACCAGCAGCCAAACACAACAACTCGCAAGATTTCATACGCCCAACCCAAGTGTGTACCGCAGCTCAACCCAGCCACCGGATGTCGATGACGGCCCGTGACATCACCTATGAGATGGAGTCTGCTGATGTAGCCCCGCCAGCTATGTCACTTTTGCTTCCTTCTTCCAAGGGACCCGCAGCTCAATGGTGGGACAGCCACAGCGATTTCGCCAGCTTGGAACAATCATCACCGCCAGACTTCCAAGCTGCTTTCCGCGGCTCGCTTCATCCTCAAGGAGTCATGGACCGAAGAAGCGTGAGTTCCGCAACCTCACCCAAGGCAACAAGATGTTGAAGCTTATCACGAGATTTCGGACGCATTGGGAATAACTCCTAGATCGGTAATGAACTCCTTCATCCAGATTGCTTCGTGTGCTGCCTCCGAGGCTGCCATGTATTCCGCTTCACATGTAGATCCCGCCACGACGCTTTGCTTGCAATCGCACCAGCTTATCGCCCCACCATTCAAAATATACACGATCGGTTTGTGACTTAGAGTCATCCAGATCCGTGTTGAAGCTAGCGCCGACGTAACCCTTTACGACGAGCTCTTCGTCACCTCCATAAACGAGAAACATATCCTTAGTCCTTTTCAGGTACTTCAGGATATTCTTGACCGCTGTCCAGTGTTCCATGCCGGGATTACTTTGGTACCTTCCAACCAAACTTACGGCAAGGTTTACATCAGGTCTGGTAACGGCATGGCATACATGATAGACCCTATGGCCAAGGCATAGGGGACGACACTCATCTTTTCTCTATCTTCTGCTGTGGTCGGACATTGAGCCGAACTCAATTTCACACCTTGCAACACAGGCAAGAACCCCTTCTAGGACTGATCCATATTGAACTTCTTCAATATCTTATCAAGGTATGTGCTTTGTGAAAGACCTATGAGGCGTCTTGATCTATCTCTATAGATCTTGATGCCTAATATGTAAGCAGCTTCTCCAAGGTCCTTCATTGAAAAACACTTATTCAAGTAGGCATTTATGTTTCCAAGAGTTCTATATCATTTCCGTCAACAAAGATGTCATCCACATATAATATGAGAAATGCTACAGAGCTCCCACTCACTTTCTTGTAAACGCAGGATTCTCCATAAGTCTCAAGATAAACCCAAACGCTTTGATCATTTCATCAAAGCAAATGTTCCAACTCCGAGATGCTTGCACCAGCCCATAGATGGAGCGCTGAGCTTGCATACCTTGTTAGCATTCTTAGGATCGACAAAACCTTCCGCTGCATCATATACAATTCTTCCTTAAGAAAGCCGTTATGAATGCTGTTTTGACGTCTGCTTGCCATATCTCATAATCTTAGAATGCGGCAATTGCTAACATGATTCGGACGGACTTAAGCTTCGCTACGGGTGAGAAGGTCTCATCGTTGTCAACCCCTTGAACTTGTCGATAACCCTTAGCAACAAGTCGAGCTTGGTAGATGGTAACATTACCATCCGCGTCCGTCTTCTTCTTAAAGATCCATTTATTCTCTATCGCTCGCCGATCATCGGGCAAGTCTGTCAAAGTCCATACTTCCTTTTCATACATGGATCCTATCTCGGATTGCATGACTTCAAGCCATTTGTTGGAATCTGGGCCCGCAATCACTTCTTCATAGTTCAAAGGTTCACCGTTGTCTAACAATACGATTTCCTGGACGGGGTTGCCATACCATTCTGGTGTGGAACGTGTCCTCGTGGACCTACGAGGTTCAAGAGCAACTTGATCCAAGTACCTTGATCATCATCATTAACCTCCTCTCTAGCCGCTGCAGCACCACAGAACATCTTCCCGAGCTGCGCTACTTTCCGCTTCAAGAGGCAGATTTCATCAAGTTCTACTTTCCTCCCACTTACTTCCTTCGAGAGAAACTCTTTCTCCGTAAAGGACCTGTTCTTGGCAACAAAGATCTTGCCTTCGGATCTGAGGTAGAAGGTATACCCAATGGTTTCCTTAGGGTATCCTATGAAGACGATTTTTCCGACTTGGGTTCGAGCTTTTCAGGTTGAAGTTTCTTGACATAAGCATCGCATCCCCATACTTTTAGAAACGACAGCTTAGGTTTCTTCCCAAACCATAATTCATACGGTGTCGTCTAAACGGATTTCGACGGAGCCCTATTTAAAGTGAATGCGGCAGTGTCTAAAGCATAGCCCCAAAATGAAAGCGGCAGATCAGTAAGAGACATCATAGATCGCACCATATCCAATAGAGTGCGATTACGACGTTCGGACACACCATTACGCTAAGGTGTTCCAGGCGGCGTGAGTTGTGAAACGATTCCACATTTCCTTAAGTGTGTGCCAAATTTGTCACTTAAATATTCCCCTCCACGATCTGATCATAAGAACTTTATTTTTTTGTCACGTTGATTTTCAACCTCACTCTGAAATTCCTTGAACTTTTCAAAGGTCTCAGACTTGTGTTTCATTAAGTAGACATACCCATATCTACTCAAGTCATCAGTGAGGGTGAGAACATAACGATAGCCACCGCAAGGCCTCAACGCTCATTGGACCGCACACATCAAGATGTATGATTTCCAATAAGTTGGTTGCTCGCCCATTGTTCCGGAGAACGGAGTCTTGGTCATTTTACCCATGAGGCATGGTTTGCACGTGTCAAATGATTCGTAATCAAGAGACTCCAAAAGTCCATCTGTATGGAGCTTCTTCATGCGTTTGACACCAATGTGACCAAGGCGGCAGTGCCACAAGTATGTGGGACTACCATTATCAACCTTACATCTTTTGGTATTCACACTATGAATATGTGTAACATCACGTTCGAGATTCAATAAGAATAAACCATTGATCAGCGGGGCATGACATAAAACATATCTCTCATATAAATAGAACAACCAGTATTCTCGGATTTAAATGAGTATCCATCTCGCATTAAACGAGATCCAGATACAATGTTCATGCTCAAAGCTGGCACTAAATAACAATTATTGAGGTTTAAAACTAATCCCGTAGGTAAATGTAGAGGTAGCATGCCGACGGCGATCACATCGACCTTGGAACCATTCCCGACGCGCATCGTCACCTCGTCCTTCGCCAGTCTCCGCTTATTCTGCAGTTCCTGTTTTGAGTTACAAATATGAGCAACCGCACCGGTATCAAATACCCAGGAGCTACTACGAGTACTGCTAAGGTACACATCAATTACATGTATATCACATATACCTTTGGTGTTGCCAGCCTTCTTGTCCGCTAAGTACTTGGGGCAGTTCCGCTTCTAGTGACCACTTCCCTTGCAATAAAAACACTCAGTCTTAGGCTTGGGTCCATTCTTTGGTTTCTTCCCGGCAGCTTGCTTGCTGGGCGCGGCACCTCCCTTGCCGTCTTTCTTGAAACCCTTTTTGCCCTTGCCCTTCTTGAACTTACTGGTTTTATTCAACATCAACACTTGATGTTCCTTTTTGATTTCCACCTCCGCTGATTTCAGCATTGAATATACTTCAGAATGGTTTTCCATCCCCGCATATTGAAGTTCATCAAAAGCTCTTGTAGCTTGGTGGAAGCGACTCAAGGATTCTGTCGACAATCAAGGCCATCCGGAGATTAACTCCCACTGAGATAAGCGGTTGTGCAACCTGCACATTTTGAGTATGTGCTCACGATGTAACTATTCTCCTCCATCTTACAACTGTAGAACTTGTCGGAGACTTCATATCTCTCGACCCGGGCATGAGCTTGGAAAACCATACTCATCTCTTGGAACATTTCACATGCTCCGTGTTGCTCGAAACGTTTTTGGAGCCCCGGTTCTAAGCTGTAAAGCATGCCGCACTGAACCAGGGAATAATCATCAACACGCGATCGCCAAGCCGCTCATAACGCCTTGGCTCATTAAGGGTGCATCACCTAACGGTGCTTCTAGGACATATGCTTTCTTGGCAGCTATGAGGATGATCCTCAAGTTCCGGACCCGGTTCGTATAGTTGCTACCATCGTCTTTCAGCTTGGTTTTCTCTAGGAACGCGTTGAAGTTGAGGTTGACATGAGTGTTGGCCAATTGATCTACAAGATATATTTGCAAAAGGTTTAGACTAAGTTCATGGTAATTAAGTTCATCTAATCAAATTTCTTAATGAACTCCCACTCAGACAGACATCCCTCTAGTCATCTAAGTGATACAAGATCCGAGTCAACTAGGCCGTGTCCGGTCATCACGTGAGACGGACTAGTCATCATCGGTGAACATCTTCATGTTGATCGTATCTTCTATACGACTCATGTTCGACCTTTCGCTCTCTTGTGTTCCGAGGCCATGTCTGTACATGCTAGGCTCGTCAAGTCAACCTAAGTGTTTTGCATGTATAAATCTGGCTTACACCCGTTGTATGTGAACATTAGAATCTATCACACCCGATCACCACGTGGTGCTTCGAGACAACGAACTTTCGCAACGGCGCACAGTTAGGGGGAACACTTTCTTGAAATTATTATGAGGGATCATCTTATTTATGCTACTGTCGTTCTAAGCAAATAAGATGCAAAAACATGATAAACATCACATGCAATCAAATAGTGACATGATATGGCCAATATCATTTTGCTCCTTTTGATCTCCATCTTCGGGACGCCATGATCATCATCGTCACCGGCATGACACCATGATCTCCATCATCGTGTCTTCATGAAGTTGTCTCGCCAACTATTACTTCTACTACTATGGCTAACGGTTTAGCAATAAAGTAAAGTAATTACATGGTGTTATTCATTGACACGCATGTCATACAATAAATTAAGACAACTCCTATGGCTCCAGCCGGTTGTCATACTCATCGACATGCAACTCCTATGGCGCTAGAAAAGAGCTTGATGTCTACTACACGGCCTTCTTCTTGTAGACGTTGTTGGGCCTGCAAATGCACAGGTTTGTAGGATAGTAGCAAATTTCCCTCAAGTGGATGACCTAAGGTTTATCAATCCGTGGGAAGCGTAGGATGAAGATGGTCTCTCTCAAACAACCCTGCAACCAAATAACAAAGAGTCTCTTGTGTCCCCAACACACCCAATACAATGGTAAATTGTATAGGTGCACTAGTTCGGCGAAGAGATGAAGATACAAGTGCAAAATAGATAGTAGATATAGGTTTTTGTAATCTGAAATAATAAAAACAGCAAGGTAACAAGTGGTAAAAGTGAGCGTAAACGGTATTGCAATGGTAGGAAACAAGGCCTAGGGTTCATACTTTCACTAGTGCAAGTTCTCTCAACAATAATAACATAGATAGATCATATAACAAGCCCTCAACATGCGACAAAGAGTCACTCCAAAGACACTAATAGAGGAGAACAAACGTATAGATTATGGTCGGGTACGAAACCACCACAAAGTTATTCTTTCGGATCGATCTATAAAAGAGTTCGTACTAGAATAACACCTTAAGACACAAATCAACAAAAACCCTAATGTCACCTAGATACTCCATTGTCACCTCAAGTATCAGTGGGCATGATTATATGATATGCATCACACAATCTCAGATTCATCCAACCAACATAAAAGTACTTCAAAGAGTGCCCCAAAGCTACTACCAGAGAGTCAAGAACGTGTGCCAACCCCTATGCATAGGTTCCCAAGTGTCACGAAACCCGCAAGTTGATCACCAAAACATACATCAAGTGGATCAATAGAATAACCCATTGTCACCACGGTTATCCCACGCAAGACATACATCAAGTGTTCATAAAAGTCTCAATCCGATAAGATAACTTAAAAGGGGAAACTCAATTCATCACAAGAGAGTAGAGGGGGAGAAACATCATAAGATCCAACTACAATAGCAAAGCTCGGATACATCAAGATCGATCACCTCAAGAACACGAGAGAGAGAGAGAGAGAGAGAGAGAGAGAGAGATCAAACACATAGCTACTGGTACATACCCTCAGCCCCGAGGGTGAGCTACTCCCTCCTCGTCGTGGATAGCGCCGGATGATGAAGATGGCCACGGAGATGGATCCCCTCCGGCAGGTGCGGAAAGGGGTCCCGATTGGTTTTTCGTGGCTCGAGGCTTGCGGGCGGAACTCCCGATCTATCTTCTGCTCGAGGTTTTAGGGTATGACGGTATATATGGGCGAAAGGAGTACGTCGGTGGAGCTACGGGGGCCCCACGAGGCGAGGGCGCGCACAGGGGAGGGCGCGCCCACCCTCGTGAGCACCTCCCGTATCTTCCGACGTGGGGTCCAAGTCCATCGTGGGTTTCCTTCCAAAATAACTTCTCCAGCTTGATTTCGTTCTGCTTTGACTCATTCGATATTCCTTTTCCTCAAACACCGAAATAGGCATAAAACAAAGAATCTGGATTGGGCCTCCGGTTAATAGGTTAGTCCCAAAATAATATAAAAGTGGATAATAAAGCCTAATATTTCCTAAAACAGTAGATTAAGTAGCATGGAGCAATCAAAATTATAGATACGTTGGAGACGATCAAGCATCCCCAAGCTTAATTCCTCGCTCGTCCTCGAGTAGGTAAATGATAAAAGATAATTTTTGCATGGAGTGATACTTTGGCATAATTTCAATGTAATTCTTCTTACTTGTGATATGAATATTCAGATCCAAAGATTCAAGACAAAAGTTCATATTGACATAAAAATAATAATACTTCAAGCATACTAATCAAAGCAATCATGTCTTCTCAAAATAGCATGGCAAAAGAAAGTTCATCCCTACAAAATCATATAGTTAGGCTATGCTTCATTTTCGTCACACAAAGATGTTCCCAACTTCTATACCCCCGATGACAAGCCAAGCAATTGTTTCATACTTAAATAATCTCAAACTTTTTCAACCTTCACGCAATACATGAGCGTGAGCCATGGATATAGCACTATGGGTGGAATAGAATATGATGATGGAGATTGTGTAGAGAAGACAAAAAAAGAAAGTCTCACATTGACGAGGATAATCAACGGGCTATGGAGATGCCCATCAATTGATGTCAACATGAGGAGTAGGGATTGCCATGCAACGGATGCACTAGAGCTATGAATGCTCAACAAAAGAAAACTAGTGGGTGTGCATCCAACTTGCTTGCTCATGAAGACCTAGGGCATTTGAGGAAGCCCATCGTAGGAATATACAAGCCAAGTTCTATAATGAAAAATTCCCACTAGTATGAACAAGACAACTTATGAGACTCACTATATGAAAAAGATGGTGCTACTTTGCAGCACAATATATGAGACTCACTACATGAAGAACAAGGTGCTACTTTGAAGCACAATATATGAGACTCACTACATGAAGAACATGGTGCTACTTTGAAGCACAAGTGTGGAAAAAGAGATAGTAGCATTGCCCTTTTTATTTTATTTTTATTTTTTTGGGACTTTTTTTTGGCCTTTCTCTTTTTTTTGGGCCTTTCTTTTTTTTGGCCTTTTTTTTGGGGCAATGCTCTAATAATGATGATCATCACACTTCTATTGATTACAACATAAGGATTACAACTCGAAACTTAGAACAAGATATGACTCTATATGAATGCCTCCATGTGTACCGGGATGGTGCAATGAATCAAGAGTGACATGTATGAAAAATAATGCATGGTGGCTTTGCCACAAATACGATGTCAACTACATGATCATGCAATGGCAATATGACAAAAGTAATGTATGTCATGATGATGATGGTGGAAGTTGCATGGAAATATATCTCGAATGGCTATGGAAATGCCATAATAGGTAGGTATGGTGGCTGTTTTGAGGAAGATATAGGAGGTTTATGTGTGATAGAGCGATCATATCACGGGTTTGATGCACCGCTAAGTTTGAACCAACTCTCAAGGTGAGAAAGGGCAATGCACGGCATCAAGAGGCTAGCAAAGGCGGAAAGGTAAAAGTGCGATAATCCATGGACTCAACATTAGTCAAAAGAACTCATATACTTATTGAAAAAATTTATAAGTCATCAAAAATCAAGTACTACGCGCATGCTCCTAGGGGGATAGATTGGGAGGAAAAGACCATCGCTCGTCCCCGACCGCCACTCATAAGGATGCACAAGTCAGGTACACTTCATGTTTCAAATTTGTTACACAGCTTTAACCATACGTGCATGCTACGGGATTTGCTAACTTCAACACAAGTATTTCTCAAATTAACAATCACCCAACTAGCATGACTTTAATATCACTACCTCCATATCTCAAAACAATTATCAAGTATCAAACTTCTCTTAGTATTCAACACACTCATAAGAATTCTTACAAATCTTGTATTAGAATCTTGTATGCTTAGCATATTAGAATTAAGCACATTACCATGCTATTTAAGACTCTCAAAATAATATAAGTGAAGCATGAGAGTTCATTAATTTCTACAAAATAAATCCACCACCGTGCTCTAAAAGATATAAGTGAAGTACGAGAGCAAATGACAAACTACTCCGAAAGATACAAGTGAAGATCAATGAGTAGCTAAATAATTATGTAACTATATGAAGACTCTCTCTCATTTAATAATTTCAGATCTTGGTATTGTATTCAAACAGCAAGCAAAGCTAAATAAAACTACATTGCAAGGATAGCACAACTCATGTGAAGAAGCAAAAACTTAGGCTCAACCGATACTAACCGATAGTTGTTGAAGAAGAAAGGTGGATGCCTACCGGGCATCCCGAGCTTAGATGCTTGATACTTGAATATTATCTTGGGGTGCCTTGGGCATCCCCAAGATTGAACTTTTGTGTCTCCTTAATTCCTCTCATATCATGGTTTCTCTTTTTATCAAAAGCTTCATTCACAACAAACTCAACAAGAACTCGTGAGATAGGTTAGTATAAACCAATGCAAAACCTTATCATTTTCTACTGTAACAAACCACTTAAATTATTATTCAACATTGAATACTAAATTCCTCTGCATATTTAATACTCCTACCCTCAAATAGACTCATTAAACAAGCAAACATATGCAAACAATGCAAACATAACAGTAATCTGCCAAAACAGTACAGTCTGTAAAGAATGCAAGATTCATCATACTTCCATAACTCCAAAAATTATGAACTAAAATTCCCACTGTAATAAATTTATCATATCTTTATATGCAAAAATTTTCAACATTATATCATTCTCTGACTTTTCTGAGGAATTTTTGCAACAGCGGTAAACTTTCTGTTTTCAAACAGCAACATGTATACTAGCAAAATAAGCATGGCAAAGGCTATCCTTGACTTTTTTATTGGAACTAAAGATGTAAAACACTAATCTAACTAACAGCAAGCAAAACAAAATGACATGACACTCCAAGCAAAACACATATCATGTGGTTAATAAAAATATAGCTCCAAGTAAAGTTACCGATGAACGAAGACGAAAGAGGGGATGCCTTCCGGGGCATCCCCAAGCTTAGGCTCTTGGTTGTCCTTGAATATTACCTTGGGGTGCCTTGGGAATCCCCAAGCTTAGGCTCTTGCCACTCCTTATTCTGTAGCCCATCGAATCTTTACCCAAAACTTGAAAACTTCACAACACAAAACTTAACAGAAAACTCGTGAGCTCCGTTAGCGAAAGAAAACAAAAGACCACTTCAAGGTACTGTAATGAACTCATTCTTTATTTGTATTGGTGTTAAAACTATTGTATTCCAACTTCTTTATGGTTTATAAACTATTTTACTAGCCATAGATTCATCAAAATAAGCAAACAACACAATGAAAACAGAATCTGTCAAAAACAGAACAGTCTGTAGTAATCTGTAACTAACGTGAGCTTCTGGAACTCCAAAAATTCTAAAATAAATTGGTGGACCTGAGGAATTTGTCTAGTAATCATCTGAAAAAAGAATCAACTAAATATCACTCTCCAGTAAAACGTTCTAGCTAATCTCGTGAGCGCTAAAGTTTCTGCTTTTTACAGCATGATCATAAAGACTTCACCCAAGTCTTCCCAAAGGTTCTACTTGGCACAAACACTAATTAAAACATAAAACCACATCTAAACAGAGGCTAGATGGATTATTTATTACTAAACAGAACCAAAAAGCAAGAAACTAAAATAAAATTGGGTTGCCTCCCAACAAGCGCTATCGTTTAACGCCCCTAGCTAGGCATTATGATTTCAATGATGCTCACATAAGAGATACGAATTGAAAAATAAAGAGAGCATCATGAAGAATATGGCTAGCACATTTAAGTCTAACCCACTTCCTATGCATAGGTATTTTTTGATCAAACAACTTATGGGAACAAGAATCAACTTGCATAGGAAGGTAAAACAAGCATAACTTCAAAAATTTAAGCACATAGAGAGGAAACTTGATATTATTGCAATTCCTACAATCATATGTTCCTCCCTCATGATAATTTTCAGTAGCATCATGAATGAATTCAACAATATAACCAGCACATAAAGCATTCTTTTCATGATCTACTTGCATAGAAAATTTACTACTCTCCACATAAGCAAAATTCTTCTCATGAATAATAGTGGGAGCAAACTCAACAAAATAACTATCATATGATTGAGAATTAAGATCAAGATGACAAGTTTCATGGTTATCATTATTCTTTATAGCATACATGTCATCACAATAATCATCATAGATAGGAGGCATGCTTTCATCATAATAAATTTGCTCAACAAAGCTTGGGGGACAAAAAATATCATCTTCATCAAACATAGCTTCCCCAAGCTTGTGGCTTTTCATATCATTAGCATCATGGATATTCAAGGAATTCATACTAACAACATTGCAATCACGCTCATCATTCACATATTTTATGCCAAGAATTCTATGTAATTCTTCTTCTAGTACTTGAGCACAATTTTCCTTTCCATCATACTCACGAAAGATAATAAAAAGATGAAGCATGTGAGACAAACTCAATTCCATATTTTTTTGTAGTTTTCTTTTATAAACTAACTAGTGCTAAAACAAGAAACAAAAAGATTTGATTGCAAGATCTAAAGATATACCTTCACTTACCTAGCCTCCCCGGCAACGGCGCCAGAAAAGAGCTTGATGTCTACTACACAACCTTCTTCTTGTAGACGTTGTTGGGCCTGCAAGTGCACAGGTTTGTAGGACAGAGCAAATTTCCTCAAGTGGATGACCTAAGGTTTATCAATCCGTGGGAAGCGAGGGATGAAGATGGTCTCTCTCAAACAACCCTGCAACCAAATAACAAAGAGTCTCTTGTGTCCCCAACACACCCAATACAATGGTAAATTGTATAGGTGCACTAGTTCGCTGAAGAGATGAAGATACAAGTGCAAAATAGATAGTAGATATAGGTTTTTGTAATCTGAAATAATAAAAACAGCAAGGTAACAAGTGGTAAAAGTGAGCGTAAACGGTATTGCAATGGTAGGAAACAAGGCCTAGGGTTCATACTTTCACTAGTGCAAGTTCTCTCAACAATAATAACATAGATAGATCATATAACAAGCCCTCAACATGCGACAAAGAGTCACTCCAAAGACACTAATAGCGGAGAACAAACATATAGATTATGGTCGGGTACGAAACCACCACAAAGTTATTCTTCCGGATCGATCTATAAAAGAGTTCGTACTAGAATAACACCTTAAGACACAAATCAACCAAAACCCTAATGTCACCTAGATACTCCATTGTCACCTCAAGTATCCGTGGGCATGATTATACGATATGCATCACACAATCTCAGATTCATCCAACCAACATAAAAGTACTTCAAAGAGTGCCCCAAAGCTACTACCTAAAGGAAGCGACGACGACGAGGGCTTGTATACATGGTTGATACACCTAAAGGAAGCGACGACGAGGAACAAAGGGACGCTACGAAGGATCATTCCTCAAGAGCAGTCAAACGGCGACGTAAGCGCCGCCAAAGTCCCGCCGACAAAGACAATAGCCATACAGACTCGCCATGGAACAGGGTGAACCGTGGACGACTTAACATGCTATCGAAAGCAACCGTCCAACAGGACAACTCGATAAACAACCCGCCCCCGGCGAAGATAACAGTCCGGACGATCTCACGCCGGACAAGTTGCTGGAGCAGAAGAACCTCCACAAAGGCTCGCCGCCATCGCACGTAGCCTGAAAAAGGTAAGGAAGCTCAAAACAGCGGAAGATGCACCCTAATCGATGGAGCAAAGTACTCAACATCAGCAAACAAATACGGCAACAGACGCCAACAAAGAGCTACCCAAAGTGAAAACTACTGCCTGATTTGATGAGGAGGCCGAGAGCCCCGCAATCAAAAACAAGGAGGCCACCCGGTCGGATGGACGACCCCATGGCAAACAGAGAGCGGCAAACGGCGCCAGACACAAGCCGCACACGATCCGCATGAGGATTCAGATTAAAAAGATGGCCCAGCTTAGATCTATCTACGGGCCAAGAAAGCAAGCTCTAGTAAGCAATGCAACACATCAAGTATCCGAACATCACGGTACACCTAAATATAGGGGTGCCGCACACCCCCTATGTTTCACCGATGAGGTGCTGGATTATGAATTTCCAGTGGGATTCAAGCCCGTAAACATAGAGGCATACGACAGAACAACAAACCCTGGAGTCTGGATTGAGGATTACATCCTCCTCATACACATGGCTAGAGGAGATGATCTCCATGCCATAAAATACTTACCCCTCAAGTTCAAAGGGCCAGCCCGGCATTGGCTTAAAAGCCTTCCCGAAAACACATTGGAAGTTGGGAGGAGCTCGAGGATGCTTTTCGGGCAAATTTTCAAGGGACCTATGTCCGACCTCCGGATGCCAACGATTTAAGTCACATAACTCAACAACCTGGAGAGTCAAGCCGGAAATTTTGGAATAGATTCCTTACTAAAAAGAATCAAATAGTCGACTGTTCGGACGCCGAAGCCTTAGCAGCTTTCAAACACAACGTCCGAGATGAATGGCTCGCCAGAAACCTCGGCCAAGAAAAGCCAAGAACAATGGCCGCATTAACAAGCCTCATGACCCGCTTTTGCGCGGGAGAGGATAGCTGGCTGGCAAGATGCAGTACTAGCGACCCAAGTACATCCAAGTCGAGGATGGAACGGAAACCATGACGCAGCAAGGACCAGCGTCGGACCAAGGGAAACAGCCCAAGAGCACGGCAATCAACGCCGGATTCAAAAGCTCTCAGAATCAAAAAAGCTGCCCTTAAGGATAACAGGACGAGCTATCTAACTTAAACAAAATCTTGGACAAGATATGCCAAATCCACGGTATTCTGGAAGCCTCGCAAACCATACCCACAGAGATTGTTGGGTCTTCAAGCAGTCCCGCAAACTCAACGCTGAACACAAGGGCTCGACACACCAAGCGAGGACGATGACGAACCCCACAAGCAGAGCACCGAAAACAAAAGAATTTCCCACAAGAAATCAAAACAGTAAACTCACTTCACGTGACAAAAGGGAAAATAGAGCGGCGCCATAGAGGTACGCGCCATACGGCCTATCCCTGAGGAGTCCCGCCATGGTTGTTAAAACCAATCACCTTCACCATCGTGATTACTCTAGAAGTATACGGAATGCAGGTTGGACTGCCTTGATATTAGATCCGTAATTGGCGGACTCCAATTTACACAAGTCCTAATGGACGGCGGCAGGATCTAAACCTGCTATATCAGGACACAATCCGCAAAATGGGGATAGACCCAACCAAATTTCGCCATAGCAACACTTCCTTTCAAGGTAATACAGCCCATATGCCCATTGTACGGGCTCTCATCGCTAGAAGTTGTGTTCGCTCACCCGACAACTTCCGCCAAAAGTTAACCTTCCACCTCGCCCCATTTACAAGTAGCTATCAAGCACTATTGGGACGCCAAGCTTACCGCTTTAACGCAATACCACATTATGCATCTCTTACACTTAAAATGCCCGTCCACACGGCATCATCTCGTTAAAGGGAAACATCGAGGGTTCCTCTAGTGTGGAAAATCGTATGTTGCCTTGACAGCCACACAATAAACCGCTTCACCAATAAAAGAACTTAGACAGTCGTCCTGACCTCGGACACGGCTGGACGAGTCCGCGTAAAATATAAGGGCTTACTAGACGATACCCCGCATAAGGGCTCCGCGATGCACAACAAGAGACAATAAAGCTCAATTTTATTCATTATTTGAATTGTACTTCGCTTATTTAATATAACGACATTTTCGCACAATCTTTTCAACTAAGTTCCTCTCTTTACAGATGAACACCGTGCTACCCCGCCCGTGATACTGCACAACAGAGACACAGCGCAGACGCAAGAGGGACCCGTTGCAAGGATTCTTTTCAGATTAAGACCCTGCGTAAACCTTTTTTACTGTCTCTTGTTGATACACATCCCCCGGTTTCTTGCTATAACCGAGGAGGAGGCTGGCGTTTTGGCATAGGCCACGCCAGAATTTTATGCGATGCACTCGACACTGTGGGCTTATTACCAAGGGCGTTGTTCGCCCGCTTTCATAAAGACCGAATACCTTAGGAGTGTTCGGCGTCTCGAGTTAGGCCTTATATGCATCAGCTCTGAATCATGTCTTTGGTCAAATGTTGGGTTTGCCCGGCTCCTGTGTTTTGTTGCCTTACGTTTCGCTCTATTGGCTAATGCGGCACCAGGAGAACTACTGCGATTGTGCCTCGGTTCGGCCAGGCGAGCACCTCAATAGAGAAAGCCGAAAACTGACTGTCATGATATAGCGTGAGACTGGTCAATCACTCGATGACCCGCTGGAATCTTTAGAATTCCTCCGCATTGACGAAGGGCCGTTTCCCGGTCAGGCACATACGCGCCCCGAATTCGGGTGAGCGCGGTGCCCCTAGGGGCTATATAGTATCCCCACTGTCGAACTCCTATGGCTAAGTGAAAGTGATAAAGCATTATAGTCTGGTTGCCTAGTTTGCTGCGCTATCACCTCCATTGTAGGACCAAGACGTTGAATCAAGTGTAAAAAGGCGCTTTCTGCAAACACCCCCGCATTATATGTGTGGGCGTTGAAGCCAAAGACTGCCATCTTTCAGGTTATATACACATATACATTAACGGCCGCACAGGAGGTATTTCAATTCTTGAAGGCACAAGTATAAAAAGCTTCTATATTCCATCGAAACATTGTTTCACAATAATACATGTTATTTGAACATAATATCCTTCGAGCACTGCGTCTCTATTAAACGAGCGCCCTGCAGAACTTCCCGAAAATAGTGCTCGGTGTACTCGGCTTCCGTCCGAATCTTGGGATGCAACATCGGTGGCCTTCATCTCCGCCCAAGATGTCTTGACACGGGCAAGAGCCATACGCGCACCCTCTATGCATGTTGACCGCCTCATGGCTTTGATATGCACCGCACCAAGGAACTGCTGCACCAAGCCAAAATAACTCTTCGCTCGGGCCTTTTCGCCACAAATGAGTCACGACATCCTTCATGGCAAGTCCGACAACCTATTCAGCTCCGCCCATTCGCCAAATGATCGGTTAATGGAAGTGGACGCTCTGGATTACGGAACTGCGACCAAAAAAGCTCTTCCATCTCGTGATCCTTTTGATCTCCGAAGTGTTCGGCCGCGTCCGCGGCACTCGCCGCCAAGTCTAGATAAGCATCCTCCGCACTCCACAGCCGGTCCAACTGAGCATATTTAGGATCCGTGAACTTCCTCCGCAGCAGAAAGGGCTTTCCAGCCGCGATATCTCCGGCCTGACGTAGCTCCTCCTTCATAGCTCTCATCGCAGAGCGAGCATCCTTGGCCTCGGTGGTGGCCTTCTTCAGGTCCTCTTGCTCCGCTCGACCTTCTTTTTCAAGAAGCTCGCAGCGGTCGGTAGCATTCTTCAACTTCACGGCCATCTTGGCCATTTCCTTCTTGCTTCGGCAGTGAGCAGCCTGTTCGGCTTTTAGCTCTTCGGCCGCCTTTAAAGCAGCCGCATCACTTTTTCTGGCCTGCTCCTTGGCTCGCAAGCTCTACCAAGGTTCTCCATGGCAGCGCACCATCTGCATCAAGCATACATGTTGTAAGGCACGGCATCAAGCTCCCTTACCAGTGTCCGCGGAGAAACTGCATACCTTGTGACTCGTCAAGCCGCTTGTTGACAAGCGCGATGTCGCCATCCGCCACGCTGTTGCCGCTTAGTTCGCCAAATTCATTAGTCCGCTAGCCACCGGACGCCCGCACCTACATAGAAAGGCGACATATTATAGTGGGATTATGATCCTCGCACGTTGTCATTTTTGACAACGCCCGAGTCTCGTGGGCTACTATCTACACAGGCGATCTTATATATGCGGAACCGCCAAAAGGTACATCATCAAGACATACCTCAAAACCCGTCAAGAACTCCCGGCGGCTCGATAACCCGCTTCATGGACGAAATTTTTCAATCACCGTACCCATCAATGCACGGTGATCCTCTCGAGATAGATGCTCCCCGAGCAGATCCTTCAACTCCTCCGACCTGCACCAGAGGTGCCGGACTCGTCGATGGCCTTTTTCAAGGCCGAACACGGAGGGCTTTGGGGGCCCTATGATCGCCTCCGCCCGCCGGATTCAGAGAAACCTCCACGACGACACTCAGATCGTCCGCCTCGCTAGGCGGTACGGCAGGGGAGGCGTTCGCCTCCATCATCTCCGGACGAAGATCCTCAAGACGAGCATCGCCGAGAAGGGCTGAGATCCGAACTACAACGTAAAATTTTGGTCATCTTCGTAAATAAAACAGGATGTCTCTTATTTTAAAACTCCCTCTCTACTTACGGCTTGTTGGAGGGCTGATCTCCTTGGAGAAATAGTTCGCCGGGCATCTCCGCCGCAGGACCCTCGGGCGAAGATTTCTTCCCCGCTTTGAGGCCTTGGTCTCCGGATCTTCAGAGGCGGTCCTCTTCTCCTTGGATGGAGGGATTCTCGATCCTCCTTTCTTGATAACCTCCTTCACGAGGCAAGAGCTTCCTTGTTCCCCTTCGCTTTCTTCCAAAGGCGCAGCCTCCAAGATCTTGGTTAACACGGATCCGGCGTGGTCTCGTGGAGGGGGGCCGACACCGATCAGTTTTGCTTTCGCTATCCACTCTGCTTAAGGGACAGCTCTTTTAAGGGCAAGTTTATGATAAATATACGGATAGCGTGTCCGGCACATGACTACTTACTTCAAGATCCGGTGATTGCAGCTCAGACCTGCGCCCTCGGTCAAGCACGGACACATTGCTTGTGATCCAAGAACAGTTTGTACATCTCCACGGGTGTTGCGCCCATAAAATGTTGGAGAGCTCGTGGTCCCTCCAGATTGAACTACCACAAAGTGAGGGGGCGACGTTCTGTGGCAGGATGCGATTTAATCAGCATGACTGCGCTTACTACGACCAGATTGATCTCTCTCTAGGAGTTCTCGAATATGGCCTCGCAACAAGGGCACGCCCTTGGACGGCCCCCACCAAGCTCTTTATTGACCCATGACGCCACCGCGGTGGAGGACCGAGCGAAGGCAGGTGGCGCCACCCATTTGGTGCCCCCGAGCTGTGATATAAAACCACTCTTGTTGCCATAGATCGAGCTCCTCTTGAAAAGAGCCCTCGGGCCATGAAGGCCAAGATTCTTGCTTATAACAGCCCCTCTCACTCTGCCTATTGCCCCTTGATCATCTTCGCTCCACCTTGAAGGTCTTGAGCCACAATCCAAGTGAGGGGTAATGCGGAGGAAGGCTTCGACACGACGATGAGCGGCGAGATGTGGAGGATGGACTCCGGATCCAAGTCATGAAATTCCAGCCCGTAATAAAACATGAGCCCCCTCACGAAGGGGTCCGTCGGGAAGCCTAGCCCCCGAAGGAAGTGAGACGTGAACACCACGCTTTCACCGGGCTTGGGAGTGGGAATAACCCGCCCTTGGGCAGGCAGCCCATGCGAGATTTCGCCGGTTAGATACCTGGCATCTCTTAGCTTTAAGACGTCTTCTTCCGTGACGGAGGAAGGCATCCACCGGCCTTGAAGGTCGGAGCCAGACATCATCGAAGGTCCGAAGCACCTGAATCTGGAAGCTTTGGGTGTTGGAACTCGAGGCGAGGGGCGCATTCGATTGAGATTGAGAAAAAGGAGCGGGGCCTTGGTCTCTTTAAAAAAGGTTGAATACCAGGAGCCCTCCCCCGTGACTGCTCAGACTCGCCGATAGGGGAGGCGCATTAACGGAACGATCGGGTTACCCATGCCCGTATTGATGAGAATCCTGAATAAGGGGACACGATCTCGCTTTGACAAGACGTGCTAAGGAAACCGCCCGCTAAACGCTACCGAGGTGGGACAAGAAAACGATTCAATAAAGGCTTGGCGTGGTGTGATATCACGCTGTG
This sequence comes from Aegilops longissima, assembly GCA_021605205.1. Classification (NCBI taxonomy): domain Eukaryota; kingdom Viridiplantae; phylum Streptophyta; class Magnoliopsida; order Poales; family Poaceae; genus Aegilops; species Aegilops longissima. Next base: position 520,856,714 of record CM038681.1, read on the forward strand.
GAATACGCCGCCAGATTGAACTTGTGTAAATATTATTCTCTCTACGGTGGTATGTGGAACTTATTTTGCAGAGCCGGACACTATCCTTGTGATCAAAATATTATATGAAGTATTCGAGGAGGAACCCGCCTTGCAATGCCGAAGACAATATGCACGCCGGACTCGTCGTCATTGAAGCCTGGTTCAGGGCTACCGAGGAGTCCTCGATTAGGGGTGTCCGGATGGCCGGACTATAGCCTTTGGTCGGACTCGGACTATGAAGATACAAGATTGAAGACTTCGCCCTGTCCGGATGGGACTTTCCTTGGCGTGGAAGGCAAGCTTGGCGATACGGATATGTAGATCTCCTACCATTGTAACCGACTGTAACCCTAACCCTCTTCGGTGCCTATATAAACCGGAGGGTTTTAGTCCAGAGGACTAAGAACAATCATACCATAGGCTAGCTTCTAGGGTTTAGCCTCTCCGATCTCGTGGTAGATCTACTCTTGTACTACCCATATCATCAATATTAATCAAGCAGGAGTAGGGTTTTACCTCCATCGAGAGGGCCCGAACTCGGGTAAAACATCGTGTCCCTTGTCTCCTGTTACCATCCGCCTAGACGCACAGTTCGGGACCCCCTACTCGAGATCCGCCGGTTTTGACACCCATGTAAGGGACAAGGCTGTAGAGTTTGAGCAGGACTAGATTTGCTACGCCACATAGGGAAAGGTGTCTAAAGATAACAAAACTGGGACCAACACAAATAAGCTCCTTGGTTGTTTGTTCTTTGTTGCAACAGATCAGGCATGACCACAAGACATCGGTAGATGCACATGGTGCTGGTGTGTCCACCGTCCGTGCAACTCATTAGTTGTTGTTAATTTAAGGCCTTGTTTGGTTAAAACTCCCTAGTCCCTACCGCTTGGTTCCGTGGACTAAACATGGACTAGAGGTTATTAAATGACATGCTAAAAGACCATGTTACCCTAGTAATGAACTAATAGAAACAAGGTGCGATGCGTGGCAGGGGCAACTGTTGGAAAAGTCCCAAAAGACTCCCTCGGGATCTTCTTTCTTTAGTCCCAAATGCCCACTTTTAGTCCCTAAAAGTCCCTCCTGTTTGGTTTAGATGGGACTGACACGAGTTTTTTAGTCCCTACACCGTAATGTCCTCGTAAACAAACACCTCTAATAATGCCACTGGAAAATTGATGCAATGCCACGCTTAAAAGCAAATTACATGTTTAACTAATTTTATTGTTAATATAATCTCTATGTTAATATTAATCAATGCCCCTGTTTGAGAAATGCTATTGTCTTGCTTTCTTTCCCATTTAGATAAGGTAGATGCTTCTTTTGTTGGCTTCGTGTCATCCACCGTTATTAACCACTAATTGTTTCCTTTGCACCTCTGTGTAAACAGGTTATCTACTTCACGTTGTTATTGTGACCTTTTGTTGCACTGCACAAAACACTTTTGTTTTAAGAGTGTTTTGTGTAGTTCAACCAAAATGTCACACCGACAATGTTGCTTTATTGCTTGATCTTAGTGGAACTGCACAAGATGAGATCTTACTTCCTATCCGTTAAGGCGAATTTTGGTTCAGATCTTCTTCTTGTGAGTTGTTTTAATTCCGCATCATGAGAGGTCAGTACTAGCCTTCTTTCACATGATTCTGCGGTGTGCTTTCATATGTTGTGCTACTTGTACGATAATGTTGCTTGATTTTAGTGAACTGCACAAATGGAGACAAGACTTCCAATCTGTATGTGCACCGTAATATCCCATTGAGGTAAGATAAGGATATTTCACAACTGATGGCCTGTATTTTGCCACTTTCATCAGAAAATTAAGTTTATTACTATACTTGTGCTCCCTAATTGACATGCCAAATCTTACATTGAAGGCGAAGCTTGTCTGTTATTGAACCAAGTGATGAAGGGGAAGAACAAGCGGAAGAAAAACAAAAATCAACTCTCGGTGCTGTAATGAAGCACTGGAACTGTGATGACACAAGTAATGATATAATTTTGCATCTTAATTTATTGCTATGGCTGGAACGAGCAATTGTTTTGCCACTGATTTGATGCCATACAGAATTATCTCTACTTGTGCAAACAGGGATCTTCTTTGAAGATACCATATATTTTAGTGGAACTGCAGAAGAAGATGTTGGAAACATTAAACTAATCGAGGAGTATATAGTAAGCATGGCCACCCCTGTAGATAGCAACAGATGGTTCCAAGAAGTGCTTCATCTCAGATGTTTCTACACAATCACCCTCCCGACAAAGGTTGGTACTACCACCGATTTCATCCATATGATTGAGCTTTTTCATCTCTATTGGTGTTGTGCTACCGTTTAGATACCGCCATGAAAAAGTGGTATTGTCCTTGAGGAGTGCTTCATCTGTGTTGTTTTAAATATTTCCTTTCCTTTTTTCGAGCAAACATGGATGCTAGCATTTAGTAGTCCTCTTGTCTTTGCACAACAGGATCATCTTCCTCTGAAGAAGAATATGGAGTACGTGAAGTGACTAGTTCCGATTATGCTGTGATGAAGAAGCCCTGTCTATCTTCTCATCAGAAGGAGCAGTTGAAGGATGGTTACATTACTCCCCATAAGACCAAACTAACTTCAGCTCAGAAGGACTGACAAATCTCCATTTTTTGCTGTGATACGCGAGTACAATGTTGTTCTAGGATTCTTTCTGGTGAGTTCCATTTTTCTAAAAGTGTGCTCTACATGGACCATGTATGTGCCTGTTGAAACTGTCAAATCATAGTACAGTTTGCTTTATACTAATCACTTTTTTGTATTTGTGCAAACAGGGGTGCTCAGCTTGATTTCAATGGGAACTGCACAAAATGTTCATGAATACATTGAATCATTCATTTCCACCACAAGAAAGGAGGTGCCGATAAGTTCAAGGCGTTGCAACATATAAGGGCGAAATCATACAAGCTACGCACGAATTTGGTTGATTTTGGTGGAACTGCACAAAAAGAATAGCTGGTTTATTTAGCACGAGGTGCCATGTCAATGTCCGAACTGATGGCAAACCCTGCCCATTCCACAATCGTAGGCATTTGATATTTTGGAATGGGACAACCTTGTCAAATTTTGCTCATTGATTTTAGCAAGACATGCGTTTGATATTTTCGAATGGGACGCCCTTTGCTGTCAGCAGCGTTGATCAATTTCTTATTTATTCTTTAGTTGTGAAGTAAATATTGCCCCTGACATGTGAGTCACTGAGATGCATAATCATCGATTGTTTTGAATGTTTTCTATGAACTGCCAGGCCTGTGTGTTTGATTGCAATGTACAGAAACGCTAAAAAGCTGCTCAAACTCTTTGTACTCCTTCTGTTCCTTTTTACTTCGCACATTGTGAAAGTGCATACTTTTTTGTATAAAATTGGTCAAAGTAGAGACACTTTGACTGCAGACAAAACTTGTATACGGACTCGAAAGGACCGGAGGGAGTACATGTGAAACTGCTGCAAACGAGGTGATCACCCTGGGAATAATGCTAGTACGTATTGTTTTGCATGTTCATCCGATGCCAGTGATACATGAATTCGAACTAATCGAAATAAATTCATTAATACACGGTCAGATTTCATATAAACATGTCGGATTTCATTACATTTCATACATTCTTCAACTAAAAAGGTGCTACTGGAGGTATAATTAATTAACCAAAGCTACCCACTGTGTCCCGCTGAGCGTAACAGAAAGCTTCAAGTGACTTAATCGCATGTGCAGTTGCGAATCGACATGTGGCCTGTTGGGCCCACGTAGTTAGTCACCAACCGCACCAGCAGCTAAGTAGAAGCAGCGTTTTCTCCGGCGCAGCTCTCCGACTCCACGCCGCCGCCAGAAGCTAACCGCCGTCAATGGTCAACCCGCCTAGCTTGGCTTCAACCGAGGGTAGCAGTGGTGGCCTTACTTGGACACGAGCGGCGGCGACCTACCGTGTTCTACTCTTCCTCGCTTATGTGGCGGCCTCGCTGGCAGCGGGGAGGGGCCTCGACGGAGCCGGCGATGTCCTCTATCTCGTTGCCGGCGGGCGGCGCCTCAACGGAGCGATGGAAATCCTCCCCACGTTGCGGCAGGGTGGGGCCTCGCTGAGCCGGGCGATGTCCTCTCGCTTCGCCAACGCCAAATGAGCGGGACTCGTTGAGCCGCAGATTGTCCTCGCCTCGCCCTCGGTCTCGCCAAACAGCGCCTGGCCCGCTTCATCGCGCTCTTTGCTAGCTCTTTGTAGGCGGCCGCAACCTCCGCCACCCGCATGCGGTACCGCCAACGCTCGAGGCGGCCCTTGCGGGCTGAGCGGTACAAGTCGAGCAGCGCCTCCTGCTCCGCCCGCTCATGGCGATCTGCTCCTCCGCCGCAGTGCTCCCGGAGGAGATGGTGGTTAGGCGGCGCCGGCATGCGCCTCTGGAACTGCTCCTCACGATCTACCTCGCCTGTCCATATATTGGGCACGGCTCGCCGATGGTCATGGTGCAATGCACCGCGAGGATGGCACGGAGGAGGGGTTGGCGCTGGATCGCCGACTACCATGTTCTCCATTGGGATGTCGTTGCCCTCCGGCTGCTCGCAGCCAGCCGGTCGGCAGAATGGTTGCCATCTCCTTGTGGTCCGTCGTCCGCCCATCTCAAGAGCGCTGAGCGCGAGGAAGCCATGGTGGGCAGTAGTGGTGTGGACAGGAGAAAGGAACGGATGCGGATGATCGCGGCTATGGCGGCGCAGCAGCTTTATATAGCAATGGTGAGTGGGCGGAGGGACGGACGTGGCGCCGAGTAGCCGCCGCAACCGTGTATCATTAATGTGGGCGTATATGGACGGACGGATGGCACTTGTGTCGCTTGAAGGCGGAGCAATCGTCAGACTGGAAGCGGGCGGACAACAATGCTTTCGGGCGGAAAGCGCAAGCAAGCGAGGAGATGACTTTACTTGAGAGGATGACAATGGGGACCCACCAGGTCCATAGCCTCACGCACGCAAGTGCCTCCTTATTATTATTATTATTATTATTATTATATATATATATATATATATAATTTATTTTGCTTCCTCCGGTTTCTCGACATCACGGTCCCACACCATTGTCAACCTCCGAGTAGTCACTAAACGAGAGAATTGCACAAGAAGCGCCGATACCGGGACCAAGCAGCTCGAGCAGATTTGTGCAGAGTTTTCATGTTTAGCCCAGATATTAATTTTTCTCCTCCGAACAACAACGAAAACATCGCTGCAGTATTAACTTGGCGGTCTGTGGCCTGCCTAGCTCAGCCGATATCCAGCCCGGATATTAATCTTTTTCGTTGAAAATGGCCAGCCCAGCTATACTTTTTTTAGGAATACCCTGCAAGGTCAAGTTGTTATTCTCCTGCTCACTGGGCTGCAAATCTTTTCTAGGAGGGATGCATTAGGCTTAACAAGAAAATGGGCTTTAAGAAATAATAAATAGGATGTAATTGTAAAAACTAGGCAGTAACTATAAAAAAATGCACCAAACACGTGATTACTTTATAAATTATTATTTTAGGATATTGAAAATTTTAATTTCATTAATTGTTGCGAGCGCAATGTTTCGTTGGATTTTTACGTAATATAAATTTATATTGAAATTGTATTTAATCTGACTAGAAATTTCGGGATAAAAATATTTCGGATCCCATCAAAATGTGGGAAATTTTATTGAATTCTATTTTGAACGGTTGGTTGAAATGGGCTGTACTTTTAACAAACTGTAAATGGGCTATAGTAAATTCCATTAGAATTCAAAAATGGGCTACACATTCTTACAAATCTCAAATGGGCTATAAGTTCTCTGCCACACACTTCTGGCCTTACTAAGTTGACGCATCCCCTAAAAAAATAGAGTTGACGCGTATGCAAGGCTTTGCCAACTTATAGTCAACACACGATTCTAGCAGCAGTGGCCATTGGATGCCCATCCAACGGATGTCGTGCTTCTTCTTCAATCTTGGATATTCTAGCTTCACCCGCCCAAAAAATGATTCCTCCCCGACATCCGGGGCGACTCATTTCGAAGTGACCAGGCCTACTAAGTTGACGCACCAAGGATTTGTCAACTTAGTCAATATAAACGATTCTAGCTCAAGTGACCGATGATGTCCATCCAACGTCCGTCGTGCTTCTTCAACCTCTCGGTCTTCTTGCTCCGGCCGCCCAAAGCAGCGCGGTCGTGCCGCCGCTCCTCGCCTCCCGTGGTCGGGTTATGCTGCCGTGAGGCCTCATCGCCCCTACTACTCCCACCGCTGGCCGTGCCATCCCTCCACTCACCCACACCCTCGTTATTCTCGCGGCGACAAAAGCGCAGCTCAACCAAAGGAACCTCGTACTCTCTCCGCGTGTGCATCCATCGCGTTTTCCCGGCTCCGCGTCGTCCCTTCCTAGGCCTCGCCGCCGCCCACCGCTGTGGTGCTCTCGCACGGCGTGGTCAACGTAGTCAAGGAACGATTTCCATCGGACGTGGATCAGACGTGGAGAGGCCGATACCGGGTCCACGGCAGCCGCAAGGAAGTGCCTCCTTATTACGCGCAGAAACAATTATTCCTCCACCGACAGCTGGGACCCACCAGACGGGCCACCGATTTCGCGATAAAATGATTCGCCGACCATCGGGACCCACGAAGCTACATCTTCGCACGCAAGGAAGTGCGCCCGAAAAAACGACGGTTCTAACCGCCGGGACCCACTAGCTACATGTTCGCACGCAAGGAAGTGCGTCCGAAAAACGATTCACCTCGACCATCGGGACCCACCTGCTACACCATGGCACGCAAGGAAGTGCATCCGCAAAAAATGATTCATACCGATCGCTGGGACCCAAAGAGCTACACCTTCGCACTCAAGGAAGTGCGTCCGCAAAAACCAAAACGATTCGCTTCTCGATCGCCGACCCACCAGCTACATCTTTGCACGCAGGGAAGTGCATCCGCAAAACGATTCGCCCTCGATCGCTGGGACCCACCGTTACATCTTCGCACGCAAGGAAGTGTGTCCGCAAAAAACGATTCGCTTCCGATCGCTGGGACCCACCACTACATCTTCGCATGCAAGGAAGTGCTCGATAGTCGGGACCCACCTGGTCGAAGCGCACGCATCGCTGTCATTCTGGTCGTAACGGTACGCATACATACCGGTCGTTGTAGAGGCGCGCACGTAGCATGTACACATACTTACAGCGCCGTGGTGCAAGAAAGAAAATACGCCACGTATGTACATACACGGGCGGGTCTCAACGCCTACTCGCTGATACGCACAGCCAGGGCTCGTGTACATGATCGATCGAACGGAGAAACATCGCGTCGCCGTGTTCATGGGGAGGCAACAGAGTGCATCGTGTTCATGGGGAGGCAACGGAATGCGCCGTGTTCATCGGGAGGCAACGGAACGCTGGGAGCCAACCGGCCGGGTCGAAACGAATGCGTGGTCGTGTTCATCGGGAGGGCTTGGACGGAACAGGCGATGGAAACGAGGCTCGCGCATCGCACAACGGAGGAAACGGACCTCCTACATTCGAACGGGTCCCGTTGATCGGGAGGGTGTGGCGCATCGCAGAACGGAGGAAACGGACCTCCTACGGTCAAACGGGGTCCTGTTGATCGGGAGGGTGTGGCGCATCGCAAAACGGAGGAAACGGACCTCCTACGGTCAAACGGGGTGGAGGGGTGTATGCATCGCAAAACGGATTTAAACGGACTTGTGTTGGAGCGCCACGGTCAAACGGGGTCCTGTTCATCGTGAGGGGTGTGGCGCATCGCAAAACGGACTCCACGGATACCGCTCATCTCCACCGTCGACCTCCTCCACCTCCACGGGCTCATGTTCATCCAGCCTCCACCGCGGCGCTTACTCCACCGGCCACCGCTCAACCACCCTCCACCATCTATTGTTCATCCAGCCTCCACGCCAAGGGGTCCTGCTCAACCACCCTCCATGGGCACCCTCACCGCCATCGCTCATCCAGCCTCCACCACACCACGGGTCCTGTTCATCCAGAGGCAACGCCACCGCCACCGCTCATCCAACCCCCCGCAACGCCATCGCTCATCCCAGAGGCAGATCGATCGGCTTCGATTAGCAGCAGAGTAAAGGAATCGCCGATCGGGTTCGCTTAACAGCCATCAATCGATTGCTCGGGTTCAAGAACGCGTAGCTCGCAAAGGCAATCGCCGGGTTGATTAGAGCCCAACGCCCGCTTCAGTTCGTTAGAGCTAACGCCGCACACACGCCAGACGCGGTACGAGAAACATGCATCGCCGCCCCGACCTCCCACCGTAACCGGAACTCCCAAATTTTCCTCCCTCGCTTCTACCACGGTTTTTCCGCCATGGACGGCCCAAAGAATGTCATGCAGCTGCGCTCCGCCCGCCCAGACGAAAAGCCCATTTTCCGTCATGATTTTTGTCATGGAAGTAGGAGCTCACCACATCTATGATGATACCGGTTTTGTCACAGCTTATCGCCATAGAAGTGTCATATGTATGATGTAAAAAATTGCTCGCCCAAAATGTCACGGATGTCTTTTTTTTGTAGTGGCCCCACGGCGTGATCCGCCACGTCAGGCGCCCGCGCGCGAAGAGAGAAGCTGCCAAGAAATCCCTCGGCCGCGAGAAGCTGCACTGCGCCTCGCCTCGCACCGCCTCGTTAAGACCGCTACGCGCTGCGGTGGCGCGCCACGGACCTCATCAAGACTAAGCTCCACCTCCGAGGCGGGCACCGGCAACCACGGCCGCATTGTCGCGCTTTCACCCCCGAAGCAGCAGCGCCGCCAGCTGTGCAAGTTCAAGCCGGATCGCCTCCTGCTATGACGGCACCGCCGATCCCGCTGAGTTCCCGCAGCTCACGAGCTGAGCATCAAGGGCCAACAGCGATGAGAAAGTCATGGCGAACTGGTTTCCCATGGTTTCAAGGATGGAGCCCGCCTCGCTCCTGAACTCGCAGACGGCCGATCTCCTCCCGGGATGAGATGCACGATCGCTTGCCGCTAACTTCCGTGGCACTTCGCGATCGCCGGCCGCGGGTGACCTACGCCCGATCAAGCAACAACCAGAGAGACCCTCCAAGTACATCCAAAGCTTCAACAACACTCGCCTCAAGATCCCCAAGGTCACGGACGAGGCCATCATCTCCGCTGCTTTCTCGACGGGCCCGTGACGTCAAGATGAAGGAAGAGCTCGCTATCCATGAGGAGTTGTGCACCTCTCAGGAGTTGTTCAACCTGGCGACCTAGTGCGCAAGAGCTGAGGAGGGGCGCCTCTCTATCCTCGAGCTACCAGCCGCGGGCACAGAGGAGAAGAAAGCCAAGGCCAAGTACGTGAAGCGCAAGGAAGCGGCAGTGCTAGCAGCGGAGCCCGACACCAAGTGAGGCAGAGATCAGCCCGAGTCATCCAAGAATAGCCGACTGCTTCAAGCGCTTTTCCACAATCTGAACACCCACAACACCAGTGACTGTCAAGAGCTCAGAGCCATTCGCGAAGGACGTTTCGGTCGACGCCCCGAGCGCAGCGACCGGGGCTACGACCGTGGAGGAGTATGTGGAGGCGAACGCTGGGACGACCGTGGCCCGCACCAGGAGTGGCGCGACAGGCCTCGTGAGGACCGCTGGCAGGACCATCCTCGCGAGGGCGCTTGGAGGGACCAGCCTCGTGAGGATCGCCCTCAGCGCAACGCTGGTCTTCCCCCGTTCACTTACATACCTACATGCAGCCTGCCCTTGGATAGGACATGTTAAATAGTCCTATTTACTTCTGCTTAATGCTACCGTTGTAAAGATACGCTTAAACTTATTATTCATCAATGGGAAACAATATATAGCGTCAGCTTATTATTCCTATTTGCGCATATTTCTTGCAAATGTTTATTTAATATTGCATCCGTACACCTTGGTACGGTTAGTTTTCCAGGGGCTTCTTATGACACCTCATAATACGGCATAACAAGTCTGAACACTTTCAACAGTGCGGCACCCCGAACTTATAGCACTATATGCATCAGCTCCGAATCACGTCTTGGGTCAATAGTTGGGTTTGCCTGGCTCCCTTGTTTTGGTACCTTACATTCTGTTATATCGGCTAAGGTAGCGCAGGGAGAACTACTGCGATTGTGTCTCGGTTCTTCCGGACGAGCACCTTAGTAGAGAAAGCCGAAAACTGACCGGCATGATGCGGCGACAGCTGGTCGCTGTTCGAGAGGTCTTAAAATCCTTAAAGATTTTTTCCGCTTTAGGCGATGAATCGGCCTCGTACGATTTAGGCGTATATAGCACCCCAATTCGGCCCTCCGAATTCTAGGGGCTTCGCCAAAATTTAAGATTGTAGACTTCTATGGCTAAGTGAAAGTTATAAAGCCGCATAGTTCGATTGCCTTGTTCGCTGCGCCGGATACCTCCTTAAGGGACCAAAATTTGGATAAAGAGTATCCGGTTTTTCCAGAACACCCCGTACTAGTTACGTAAAGTGGAAGTTTATTTAACGCTTACTTTCGTAATTCTATAAACAAATGCATGTAAGGTAATATTTAAATCAAATAGTGCTACATAGCACAAGTAACTTCGCCTTTATATTACAACAAGGACAGAGGTACATTTATTCAAAGATATTGTCCTTGGTACATTCATCGGCCATGAGACGAGCGCCTTCATAACGCCATCGTAATACTTTCTGGATAGCGATGCGCCTTGCCCTCCGGCCCGCCCTTCACCAGCTTCTCCGCATCCAGCTTGCCCTAATGCACCTTCGACAGCAAAGGCCCGGCGAGCACCCTCAATGCAAACGGATCGCTTGATAACCTCAAGCGCGGACAGTGCATTCACCATCCACTTGATCAGCCAAGTAGCTAGTGGGCAGGGGCTCACTGTGCCACATCCGGACTATGAAATCTTTCATAGCCACTTGCCGCACCAGGAGTTCGACCAACTACTTCAGCTTGGTCACTTAGAGGCATTGGTGTTCGCCCCAGATACCGGGACCGAACAGCTTCTCCGTGGAGCTCCCTCCTGGTACGGTGGAACTCATGGCGCCCAAGACGCTGCGTGGCAGATCTGCGAATGCCCCTGGAGAGCTCCGAATTCAGGTAAGTAAAAGAAACGCCTCCTCCACATGTTTGCTTTGCATAAAGAATGTCTTACCCGCTGCTATCTTCTTGGCCGCCTGGATTTCCTGATGTGCCTTGTCGGCTTCGGCCTTGGCGTCTTTCATACTTCCAAGGGCCTTCACAAGCTCGGCCTCTTTCATCTTAAGCTCATGCTCCACGGACTCAAACTTCTTGCCGAGCTCATGGAGCTCTTGTTGTACCTCGCCCACTCTAGCATCTTGCTTTTATGCTCCTTGCATTCCAAGGCCGCTTTGTTTTCGCCCTCGGACAGCTTTCTTCAGAGACGCCACTTCGGTGGTGGCCCCTGTTACACAGTCACGACACTTCATCGTTAGAATAACCAATTTTATCTATCCTTCATTCCATGAGAGCGGGGAATCATTCACCTTTGTTCTCTTCGAGCTGCCTCTTCGTGGAGGTCGAGCCCCTCGCACCGCTTCCAGTCCCGCTTAGTCTCGGCGACTCGGCTGTATGGATAAAGTAGCAAGCAAAGATAGCTCGCTTATTCAAAATACATACTTACTATTAGACTCCTACAGATTATAATTGACCCTCTGCTCGGCTTTTCCTTCCTAACACCGAATGAGTATCGTGGGCTACTACCTATCGGGCAGTAATTTTACATATTCCCTACTTACCTCAAGCCCGCCGAAGGCTTGTGCAGGCTTTGTTAGTCCGCCTCTGGGCGCCAGAACCTTTTGAATCACCGCGACTCATAAGAGTACGGTGCTCGTCATCCATGGAAGCACCTCAAGCGCTTCCACCGGACTATCCGACACCTCCGGGCGTGACGGAAGTCTCGGCACGGACGGCTCGCCTCCCTAACGAGGGGCTGCTCGCCTGAGCCCGGAACCGCTTGAGGTTCCGAACAGTGTTCACCGAGAGCCCGCCCATCAGCTCTCATCGACACGATCCGTGGGAATCTTGAACCCTGCGTGTCCGACATCTGGAATTCCGCCTTGGGCGTCTCCAGAGTCACCTCCCCCTGCTCTGGGAGACTTCGGGACAACACCTCCGTGTCATCCATGGGCTGAGGAGTAGTGGCCGTCGGGAGCGAGTTCATCGTTGAATCATTCAGGGACCCGTCCGACGACAATACCTCGGGATGAGCCCTAGCCGGACTGCATATATGTTCAGCGTTATAAAAAGATTATGAAGTAAAATTACGATAGAGTGTGGATACTTACGATCGCGCTAGGGGCTTCCCCCTGGGCAGCCACCTCTCCTCGCTATGGGCGGCCGTGGCGGAGTAGTCCGGCGACACCTTCCTTCTTGACGCCCCAGCCCTCCTCCGGCGACTTCTTCTTCTTCTCCTCCCAAAGGGGAGGAGAACTTTCATGTTTCCCCGCTCACGGAGGAATTGCCTTGTCGCTCTTGGACGACGTGGGTATGATTTGCCTTGGCGCCAGGGCCTTTCTAGGACCCCTGTTCTGCTTTCTCGTGCCCCATCCTCTCTCGGATGGGCGGCCCTTCTTCTTCTTCCTCTTCGGGAGGAGTTTGCCTCATCGTTCTTCGGACGATGCTTCCTGCATAACCTCCACGCCGAGACCCTTCCTGGTCCCCGGGCCTTCTTTTCGCCTTCTTCTCCGGTGCCTTGTAGGGGCCGGACCAGATCTCCGTCAGAGAGCATCAATCTGGCCTTCGAAGCGAAGCCGGATCAATCTAATCCGCCTCATTGTTTCACATAATCTGATTAGATATGCACAATTACTAAAGACTTCCCCACGAATACACTAGGAAGAGCTGAATCCGGTGGTAGTCAAAAAACTCACCGGACTAGGAGGCCGCGCCGCATGAAGTCCGCGGTCCTCAAATGTGGGAGGAGGTACTTCGGAGGCCTTGAACAACACCCTCCATGCGCCTTTGTGTGTCATGTCGTAGAGCTTCCGAAGCGTCTGGTGTTCGGCCGGGACGAAGTCCCACAGATTGAATGCCCGTCTTTGGCACGGAAGAATCCGGCGAACGAGCATGACCTGGATCACGTTGACAAGCTAGATGTTCTTGTCCTTCATGCTCTTAACGCAGTTTTGGAGTCCGGTCAGCTCTGTAGGTTCGCCCCAGGCCAGACCCTTCTTTTCCCAGGAGGTGAGCCGCATGGGGGTTCCGGATCGAAACTCGGGGGCCGCTGCCCAGTTGGCACCACGCGGCTCGGTGATGTAGAATCACCCCAATTGCCACCCTTTCACGGTCTCCGCAAAGGAGCCGTCAAGCCAGGTGACGTTAGGCATCTTGCCCACCATGGCCCCTCGCACTCCGCTTGCTGGCCACTCACGATCTTCGGCTTCACGCAGAAGATTTGTAGCCACAAGCCAAAGTGAGGATTGATGCGGAGGAAGGCCACGCATACGAAGATGAACGCCGAGATGTTGAGGATGAAATTTGGGGCTAGATCGTGGAAATCTAGCCCGTAGTAGAACATGAGCCCGCGGACGAAGGGATGAAGTGGAAATCCCAGTCCACGGACGGCGGGCGACAAACACGACCCTCTCGTGGGTAGCGGAGTTGGAATGACTGCTCGTTGTCCCAGAGCTCGATGCGCTTATGTCTACGGCCAATACCCGCCACCAAGATTCGCGATATGCTTCTCTTTCACAAGGAAGCCACCCACTTGCCTCCTGCCCGGACATGTTTAGTCTGCGAAGAAAACTTGGGCTAGCGCTGAGCTCGAGGGGCAGGGGTGAGCAAGGGAGGAAGAAGGTGTGGGTAAAAATGGGAAGTCTTATCCCTTTATAGAGGCGGACGAAAGCGTGCGCCCCCACTTACCCATTGAGGATCGCTATTCCCAAGCGCCACGATTGATGGCGCGTGGGATTACCCATACCGTATTGATGAGAATCCCATGATAAGGGACACGATCCGCTTTGACAAGACGTGTCAAGGAAACCGCCTCATAATATGCGTTAGGCGGTTGTGGGAAAACGGTTCGAATAATGACCCGACCGTAATGACATGTCATGTTGTCTATAAAGTTGTCAGTAGATTGCATTTGTGAAATATCATTCTCTCTACGGTGGTATGTGAAGATCATTTTGCAGATCCAGACACGGTTTAAGTGTTCGATAATTACTATGGAGTATTCGGAGAAGGAATCCGCCTTGCAATGTCGAAGACAAGACCGCGCCGGACTCATCATCATTGAAGCCTGGTTCTGGGGCCACCGAGGAGTCCTGATTAGGGAGTATCCGGACAAATGGATCAGATACATCGTCCGGACTATTGAAGCGTGAAGATACAAGACTCAAGACTCCGTCCCGTGTCCGGATGGGACTCTCCTTGGCGTGGAAGGCAAGCTTGGCGATCCGGATATAATATTCCCTTCCTTGTAACCGACTCCATGTAAACCCTAGCCCTCTCCGGTGTCTATATAAACTGGAGAGGTTGGTCCTTAGAAGGCCGATCACAATTACAATCATACCATCATAGGCTAGCTCTTAGGGTTTAGCCTCTACGATCTCGTGGTAGATCTACTCTTGTACTACTCATATCTTCAATATTAATCACAGAAGTAGGGTTTACCTGCATTAAGAGGGCCCAACCTGGGTAAACATTGTGTCCCTTGCTTCCCGTTACCATCAGCCTAAGACGACAGATCGACCCCTACCCGAGATCCGCCATTTTGACACCGACAATCACCATCGGGATGAGGGGGGGGGCTTCAGAGCCGCTGCAATCGTCAGATCTTGGGCGGCGCGCAGCCCCAGCTCAACACATCTTCAAACAGTTCGTCAGTGAAGTGAATGCAGGCTCCCAAGCTCGAGGCCACGCGACCACTCAGTGGTCCCAATGCGCCATCACTTTCAATTCGGCAGATCAGCTCAACTGCGTAGCCACCGCTGGCGCCCCCGATGATGTGCTCCCCGGTCATCAGCAATGTGTAGGTTACCAAGACCCTCATCGACGACGGCGCAGGGCTCAACGTCTTGTCCGTCGACACGTTCGACAACCTCCAGGTCCCGTATGAGCAGCTTCATCCTACCAAGCCTTTCTCAGGAGTGGCCGACGGCTCCACTACACCGATAGGGCAGGTCGCCTACCTGTCACCTTCGGAGAGCGCAAGAACTACCGCAACGAGCTCATCGACTTCGACGTCGTGCACATTCGCCTACCGTACAATGCCATCCTTGGTTATCCGGCCCTGGCCAAGTTCATGGCGGTCACCCACCATGGCTACAATGTCCTCAAGATGCTAGGAAGCGGCAGGATCATCACGGTCCCATGTGAAGAAAGAGACGCGGTGTGCTCCCTCGAGCGCGCCTTCCAAGCTGCAGCAATCGACGCACCCCTCAACAGGCGTGAGGGCCTCCCGAGGCCCTCCCCAATAAGAAGAAGCGCTGGCAAGGCCGAGCAGGATCTCAGAGGGCGGCGACGCAGCCTGGAGCCTCGTCAGATCAGCGCCCGCCCAGGTGCCTCCTCTCGTCACATAGGAAGGCGCGCCCGGCGCCCTCCTCGGGCAAGGCTCGGGGGCTCTTTTATGGAGGGCCTCAGATCTTGCCAACCTCACGAGGGAGGCACTTGGGCACCACTTGGAAGCGTGCTTCACGGCACGTTTCCCTCAGGAGAACACAAGGCAAGGGGTGCCCACCACTCAGGTGTTCATCACCAAGACCACTCAGGAACTTCAAGACGCAAGAGCCATGCGCGGCGACAGCTGCTCACGAGGTGCAGCTCCCCACCCAAAGCGAGGATGTTGGCCGAGGTCTCAGATCGACCTCCCAGGCTCAACAGGCCGCATCTCAGAGCTGCTTTAGCCTTCGCGTGTGGGCGTTATGAGGGCCCGCTATAGAGCTACGTTCGCATGCCCTTCGGCTTGCCGAGCATGGCATCAGCCTATCAGCGCAACATGCGGCATGTCCTGGCGGCTCAGGAGGCCAGGTACCACGCCGTCCTGGAAGAGATGGAGACGGTCTTCAAGGAACCTCCCGAACCCCCAGAGCCTCCCGAGGCTCAGGGCCCTGGCGGCTCGTGAAGAGTCATTCCTTCGACACATGCCTTCAGCTGCCCCAACTCTACTTTGTCTACAGAACCAGGTGACATTTTTGAAGCTCGTTTAGCTGGGAGCTGTCGGATTTCGGGTTCCTGCAGACCCTCTAGGTTCGAACTCTGGGGTGCACGCGGAGATCGCACCTCCAACCTACTCCACGCCTGTCACCGCAAGGATCTAACCTACACAAAGAACAACACAAGGGACACGAGGTTTATACTAGTTCAGGCCACCATTGTGGTGTAATACCTTACTCCAGTTTGTGGTGTGGTGGATTGACTCAGGGGTTGATGATGAACAATACAAAGGGAGAACAGCCTCGCGAGGGGCTGTTCTTGAGCTGGTGTGATGAACTGCTTGGGTGAGTTCGATCGCCTCTCTCTCTCTCTCTCTCTCTCTCTCTCTGCTAGGGTTCTCTCAGATTGATCATCTCTCTCCTCGATCCTCTAGATGCCCCCCTTTCCTTGGTGGTGGCTAGTCCTATTTATAGAGGGAGGCCCTAGGCCTCTTCCCAAATATTGAGCGGGAAGGGCGCCAACAATTGGCCATTTTGAAGGGGAACATCTAGTACATTTATCCTAACTAAAGTCGGTCCTCGCCGCCAAAGACTCGGGACGGTGACGCGGCTTGGCTACATGATGACCCCTTCCCCGCTGCTCACTGTCTTGATCTTGTTGCACCAAAATGGTTGCTT
>CM038681.1:520873613-521053613 GCA_021605205.1 Aegilops longissima
CGAACATCACGGGTTGGGTCTCGAAAGCGATTTGGGGATGACGCAGCCCGAGGGGCACCCCCAATAAAGTAAACTAGAAACATGAATCTAAAGGATACATGCCGCAGGACGGACCCACACGGGCTCAGGAATGATGCAGCCTTTGGGGGCGCCTCCGGCTTGAAAATGAAACTCAAGGATGTCACCGTGATGTTGGACATGAAGGATGTCAAGTAGCGGATGCGCGGTAATCGCGGAAGCAGATTTTCACGAGCCCCCGTGCCCGGAGCCTCTGAGGCTCCGGAGGCGCCTGGTGGCTCGCATGAACCATCTCCATCTCCGCCAGACTGCAGAACGCTCGCCACTTGAGCCTGTGATGCCTCATGAGGGAGCCGGGCGTTGCAGCAACTGCTGCTTTCAAGCAAGCCAGAAGCAAGCCGTCAGGCATGCGAACATAGCTGGGTGATTTTCACGCTTCACGCGTGAGGGCTAGAGGCGGCTCGGTTGAGCCCTCGGTATGTCGATGCAGACGCGCAGCCCACCATCCTTGCCTCGGATGGGGAGCTACGGTGGGGTGCGGCGGCTGCCACTCATGACTCTTGACTCCCGCAGCTCCCGAATGATCTTGTCGATTTAACTCCCGAGGGTTTGGCCTCCTTGCCTTGCTCCTTCCTCGAGGGAAACGTGCTTGAAACACGCTCCAAGTGGTGCCCGAGCACCTCCCTTCAGATCTTAGCAAAGTCGGTGGCCTCCAGAGAGAGCCCCGAACCTTGCTCGAGGAGGGTACCGCGCGCGCCTTCCTATGCGACAGAAGGAGGCGCCTCGAATGGGCGCGACTCTAAGGGGCCTGCCTCCCGAGGGCCATGACCATGGGATGTCTTCTTCTTCTTAGGGACCACCTCGAGAAGCCCTCCGCTCCTGCGATCTGGATCTTCAATTGACGCGGCTTGAAAAGCACGCTCCAGGGAACACACTGCGTCTCTCTCTTCACAAGGCACCGTGATGACTCCACCGCTTCCTGGCATCTTGAGGACATTGTAGCCGTGATGAGTCACGGCCATGAATTTGGCCAGAGTTGGGTACCCGAGGATGGCATTGTACGGCAAGCGAATGTGCGCGACGTCAAAGTCAATGAGCTCGGTGCGGTAGTTGTCGCGCGTCCCGAAGGTGACAGGAAGGCGGACCTGCCCTATCGAAAATGTGGAACCATCAGTGACTCCGGAGAAAGGCTTGGTTGGCTGAAGCTGATTGTATGGCACTTGGAGATTGTTGAATGTCCCGACGGACAGGACATTGAGCCCTGCTCCACCATCGATGAGGGTCCCGGTGACTTGCACATTGGTCGATGATTGTGGAACAAAGCATCGGGAGGACTCCACCGTGGCTGCAAGACTTGAGCTGATCCGCTTGTTGAATGTGATGGCGCACGCTGACCACCCGAGGGGGCGTGAGGCTTCGAGATCGGGAGGACTGCATTCACTTCACGGTGAACTCGCTTGAAGATGCGCCGAGAGGTCAGCTTGAGCTCCGCCCAGATGCAAGCGACATGCTGCTCGAAGCCCCAGCCCCCCGTCCCCGATGATGGTCTTCATTTCTCCTTGGCTGTGGTGGCAGAGGTGGGAGGCCTGCGTTGCCTTGTGGGCGATCCTCGCGAGGCTGATCCCTCCAGCCTCCCTCGTGAGGCGGGTCCCTCCAACCTCCCTCGCGAGGCTGATCCTGCCAGCGGTCCTCGCGAGGTCGGTCACGCCACCCTTGGCGAGGGCCACGGTCTTCCCATCGTCCTCCACCTCTTCCTCCTCCTCGGCCATAGCCCGGCTGTCATGCGCTGGGCGTCGGCCGCACACACGCCCCGCACGGCCCTCGAGCTCTTGGCATTCGTTGGTGTTGTGGGTGTGGAGGTCATGGTACACGCAGATCGACGCGCCTTGGATGACTCAGGTTGATCCCTTCCTCGCTTGGTGTCCGGCTCTGCTGCAAGCACGGCAGCCCCCTTGCGCTTCACGTCCTTGACCTTGGGCTTCTTCTCTTCTGGGTCGGCAGCCGGCAGCTCGAGAAGGGAAAGGCGTCCTTCCTCAGCCCTGGCGCACTTGGTCGCTAAGTTGAACAGCTCCAGGGATGTGCACAGGTCTTCATGGATCGCGAGCTCTTCCTTCATCTTGACGTCACGCACACCGTCGGAGAAGGCTGAGATGATGGCCTCCTCAGACACCCTGGGGATCTTAAGGCGAGCGTTGTTGAAACGTTGGATGAACTTTGGTGGTCTCCCCGATCGCTGCTTGATGCGGCGAAGTCACTCATGGCCGGTGGCCGATCGCGGTGCCTTGGAAGTTGGCGATGAATCGGTGCGATCTCGTTCTAGGAGGAAATCGTGCAGAGCCAGGTTCAGGAGCAGTGCGGGCACCGCCCTGAGCGCTTTGGGAAACCGTTCGCCATGACCTTCTCGGCCCCTGGCAGCTTCGATGCCCAGCTCATAGAGTTGGAGGAACTCCGAGGGTCGGCCATGCCATCGTAGCGTGGGGGCAGGTCTGCTTGAACTTGCCTGCCAGCCACGCCGCGTAGCTCGGCGGTGAAGGCACTAGAGCTCGCAGCGGGCCACGAGAGGCCTTTGGTGACGAAGGGCTTGATCTTGGAGGTCTCCGTGCGCTGCCGCCAGGAGCAGCGCGGGGTCTTGGCACGCTGGAGCAGGAGCGCGGTCATGACGGGCCGGTGCGGGGAGCACTCGGGCAGCTTCTTGGGGACGAGGACCTCTTGGCAGCTCTTCTTTGTCAGGCCGGTGCCGGACGGAGTGGTTCCGCCAGGCCACGCGCCTTGGGGCCAAGGCGCCTTCTTGAGGGGGAGGCAGCTGAGGCGCCCCCGGAGCTTCATCGCTCGTGCAAGGTGGGGCGCGGTGCAGTGAGAGGGATGGCGCAGGGGAGCCCCCAGCGGCGCTGACGAGCTCGGTGATGCGGGCGAGCCACTTGTCGTAGAGGTCATCGACGGGTCGGTAGTGCAAGAGTTCCCGTGCCAGGAGCAACGCGGCGTGCGCGTCCGCAGGAGCGCGACGGGCGTGGGACGAAGAACCGGCTGGAGTCAGCGACGGGGTGGCAGTGCGGCCTTCCCGCCGCACCGAAGGATGCAGAGACGACGTCTGCTGCTCGTTCACCGCCCGGCCGGTGGCGACGTTGACGAAAGGCGACAGGGAATGGCGGGGGCGGCCGCCGACGGGGGCCGTCTGGGCGACGCGAGTAGCGAGAGCGGCCCGCTGCGGTGCAAGGCTCGACGAAGGCTCGACATGGATGCGAGGGGTGGCGAAGAGCAGGGCGGCGGAAGGCGGATTCCGGTGCACCCCTACCTGGCGCGCCAAATGTCGGATTTCGGGTTCAGGCAGACCCTCTAGGTTCGAACTCTGGGGTGCACGCGGAGATCGCACCTCCAACCTACCTACGCCTCGTCGCCTCGCAAGGATCTAAACTACACAAAGAACAACACAAGGGACACGAGGTTTATACTGGTTGAGGCCACCATTGTGGTGTAATACCCTACTCCAGTTTGTGGTGTGGTGGATTGCCTCAGGGGCCGATGATGAACAATACAAAGGGAGAACAGCCTCGCGAGGGGCTGTTCTTGAGCTGGTGCGATGAACTGCTTGGGTGAGTTCGATCGCCTCTCTCTCTCTGCTAGGGTTCTCTCATATTGATCCTCTCTCTCCTTGATCCTCTAGATGCCCCCTTGCCTTGGTGGTGGCTAGTCCTATTTATAGAGGGAGGCCCTGGGCCTCTTCCCAAATATTGAGCGGGAAGGGCGCCAACAATTGGCCATTTTGAAGGGGAACATCTAGTACACTTATCCTAACTAAAGTCGGTCCTTGCCTGCCAAAGACTCTGACGGTGACGCCGGCTTAGGCTCCATGATGACCCCCTTCCTGTTGTTCTGCTGGTCTTGGTCTTGTTGCACCGAAATGGTTGCCTTTGCCTGATGCCTTGGCCTACGCTTGCCTCCTTTGCACCAAAGGGGAAATGAGGACACTGCGGGGTGGCGCCTCGCCGCGCCCTCGGTCGTCATGGCTTGCGTCACGGGCACCTCGTGAGGTACCCCGCCTTGATCTCTCTTCCTCCTCGCGAGCCAGCCTGACGAGGCCGTGCCTGAGGAAGCTTTCTATCGTCCGCCTCGCGAGGCTTGGCCCCTCGCGAGGGTCTTGAGCTTGTGTTGATGAAGATGGGCCATACTGGGCCACTCCTTGAGCCACGCCGCAGGTAGGCAAGTCTGGGTACCCCCGTTCCCAGAACACCTATAGGAGCGCCCCTCGGGCTGCATTATTCCCAGGCCGCATGGGTCCGTCCCTGTGGCATGTATCCCTTTTGCTTATGCCTTCAGTTTACCTTGTTGGGGGCGCCCCTCGGGCTGCATCATCCCCAAGCCGCTCGGGCCTGACCCAGTGGCATGTATCTCTCTGCATTTACCCAAGCTGATTTGCCTTCCATGCTTAACCTGCCTACGGTCATCGCCTGCTCGATCGTCGCCTCCCACTGGGCCTCCTCACATTGGCACGGCGCTGGTGCATGGGTCCGTCCCTACCACATCGACAAACCTGAGCGGTCGAGCAATGGCTCGCGGCACGCCCCGCGCATGTCACCTCACCAGGCCCTCAGTGCCCTCGCCTCTTCACGGAATAACAGGTGGTAGGCTGGTAGCTATAACGGCAAAACTGTGTTTTTCCTTGTGATGACCTGCAGGAACTTCCCAGGGACAATAGCGGGCGGTACCACGGACCCTCTCCTCTGACACGCGATCCTCTTGCGCATTCAAAGGGGGGCTCCTGAGCATCGCGACTCAGGAGCTCTTACTGGCTCTCCAGCCCTCACCCCCTGGCCTTGACCACGGCATCGCGAACTGGCATACCAGCGGCGGCTGAGCTTGCTCGATGGCCGGGACCCGAGGACGCAGAGCACGAAGGAAAGCGTTGGAACGGGAAAGAACCGTACGGGCCTGACCTGGCTACGCTGCGAATGGTTGCGCACAGGCCTGGCGCATCGCAAGGAATTGACTCAGACTCGGAAAGATAAGTCTCGCATTCATATTGGATAGATGATTGGAGCCTAGGTGTTCGTACTCGCCGCATCTCCGTTATGGCCATGTCGCCTCCCTTTCTTGCCTTACCATGGCTACTTGAGCGCTAAGGGGGACCTCCTGAGCATCGCGCCTCAGGGGCTCTTACTGCACCTCGGGCTGCACACCTCCTGGCCTTGACCATGGCACGCGACCTGGCATACCAGCGACGGCTGTAGCCTGCCTGGGGACCGGGACCTGTCAGCGTAGAGCAACAAGCCATCATGAGAGAAGAAAGGGGGGACCGAGCCTTAACAGGGCATGCGTTCACCAAATTTTCATGACGAGGAAGATGAGCGCAAAAGACATTACAAACCCTTTACACGCCCCCGCGGGGTACTTCATGATTCTTCGCAGGGAACAAAAGCTAGAACTAAGAGGGATCCTATCTACACCCTCTCGTGGCGGACGCCATCACCAATAGTGGACCACGGGAGGCCGGCGCCAACCCCATCCAGATCAGCGGAGGCGACGGCCGGACGCCGCGGCTCTGCTCTGAGCGCGGCGAGAGCTCGGGGGCACGTAGCTGTCATCGCTCGTCTCCGGAGTCTCGTAGAGCTCAGGAGAGCTACTGGACTCCCAAGGGCTGCTGCTGCTGGAGTGGCCGCGAGTGGGGCGCGCGTCAGCCTGATGCTCCTCTCCGGAGCAGCACTCCAGGCGGCTGCTCTCCGCATCAAAGACCTTGAAGAAGAGCGTGGAGGCACCATCATACTCAAAGTGGATCGCGAGGGCGCCCCTTGCACGGCAGACCCGCGCGACCTCGCCCCAGCCGCGAGTCATGAAGATCTTGCCGGTGGGGACCGCTTTGATCTCTGCTCCGGTCGCCGAAGTGTCGCAGTCGGCGTGCTGCAACCAGAGCTCGAGAGGCCCCCTCGGTGGCATCACGTCGGAGAAGAACCGCGGGAAGCGGATCCAAGAGCTTGGAGGCATCGGCGCCCATAGCACAAGCTCGCGCGAGGAGTCCGCGGCGTGGATTCGTGGGCGACAGCGTGCCGCCGCCGTGCAAGTGGCGACCGCGACAGCGGGCGCGCGCGCGGTGGTGCTGCTCATCGCTCCGTCCTCCTGAGCCCTCGTCTCGGGCATACAAGGGTAGCAGATACCCTGGAGGAGGCCGCTCGCACCAAGGCCTCGTCACCACCTGCATCGCTGCTTCATCACGGCGGTGGACCGACCTCTTCTTCGGCGGAAGCGGCCCCGGATCATCGCGCGGGGCCTTTCCCTTCTCTTCAGCGGAGGACTTTCTGATAGGCGCCATTTTCGCTAGCAGTGGAGCAAGGAGGAAGAAGCAAGCAAGCAAGGAAGAGATGGGCGACGGGGACTCCGCCCCCTCCCCATTTATAGCAAAAGAAGGCCAACCAGCGCCTCCCACGATCGCAGGTAATGATGGTTTTCCTTGCCTGTTGCCGGGACTTGTCAAGTCGTGCAGTTGCCGAGGCAGCGTGAGGAAGCGCAAGCGCCCACGTCCAATCAACCGCCATGCGTCAACCGAGGCCGCAGGCTTTGGGGCCCCGCGATGCTCCGTACTTGACCCTAGACTTCGCCGTGAAGCCAAGCCCGAGCGCATCTTGGGCCCGGGGGCTACTGTCGGTGTTCTTGGAACGGGGGTCCCCAACTTGCCTGCCTGCGGCCCACGGCGTGGCTAAGTCAGCGGGCCGTACGACCCATCTTCATCAACAAAGCATTCAAGACCCTCGCGAGGGGCCAAGCCTCACGAGGCGGACGACGCAAGACCTCCTTAGGAGTGGCCTAGCCAGGAAGGCTCACGAGGAGCGGAGATATCAAAGCGGGGCAAACCTCACGAGGCTCTCGTGACGTGAGCCATGACGATCGACACCAGGCGGGCGCCAGCGCGCGCAGCGTCCTTGTTTCCTCTTTGGTGCTAAGGAGGTCGGCGCAGGCGAGGAGTACCGAGGCATCAGGAAAAGGTTACCATATGGGTGCAACGAGACCAAGACCAAAAGGACGGCAGGATGGAGGTCACCGTGGAGCCCAAGACGGCGTCACCACTAGAGCCTTTTGTAGGCGAAGACCATATTTGTCAGGATAGCTTGTACTAGCTGTCCCCTTTCAAATTTGCCCGCCGTTATTGGCTCCCTTCCCTCTCAATATTTGGGGAGAGGACCAAGGCCTATATAAGTAGAGCTAGCCACCACAGTAGGGCATCGAGTCCTCACTCACACAAGTTCAGCAAGCACAAGAACACCTCAACCTCAGGAGGTTGTTCTTCCCCTTGTATTGTTCATCATCATCCCAAGAGGCAATCCACCACCACACACAATGGAGTAGGGTATTACACCACAATGGTGGCCCGAACCAGTATAAATCTCGTGTCTTTCTGTGTTGCGAGTTCGTCGAGTTCGTCCGCAAGATCTTAGCGAGCTAGGGCGTGGATCGGTAGGAGGGAAAGACTTCGCGCGCACCCCAGAGTTTGAACCTTAAGGGTTTGCCGGAACCCCACATCCGACAGTCGTTTCTTAAAGTTTGGGGCTGCGATGCTTATGTGAAAAAGCTTCAACCTGATAAGCTCGAACCCAAATCGGAGAAATGCATCTTCATAGGATACCCAAAGGAGACCGTTGGGTACACCTTCTATCATAGATCCGAAGGTAAAATATTCGTTGCTAAGAATGGATCCTTTCTAGAGAAGGAGTTTCTCTCGAAAGAAGTGAGTGGGAGGAAAGTGGAACTTGATGAGGTAATTGTACCTTCTCCCGAATTGGAAAGTAGTTCATCACAGAAATCAGCTCCAGTGATGCCTACACCAATTAGTGAGGAAGCTAATGATGATGATCATGAAACTTCAGATCAAGTTACTACCGAACCTCGTAGGTCAACCAGAGTAAGGTCCGCACCAGAGTGGTACGGTAATCCTATTCTGGAGGTCATGTTACTAGACCATGACGAACCTACGAACTATGAGGAAGCGATGATGAGCCCAGATTCCGGAAAATGGCTTGAGGCCATGAAACCTGAGATGGGATCCATGTATGAGAACAAAGTGTGGACTTTGTTTGACTTGACCGATGATCGGCAAGCCATAGAGAATAAATGGATCTTCAAGTAGAAGACTGACGCGGACGGTAATGTTACTGTCTACAAAGCTCGACTTGTTGCGAAAGGTTTTCGACAAGTTCAAGGAGTTGACTACGATGAGACCTTCTCACCCGTAGCGATGCTTAAGTCTGTCCGAATCATGTTAGCAATTGCCGCATTTTATGATTATGAAATTTGGCAAATGGATGTCAAAACTGCATTCCTTAATGGATTTCTTAAAGAAGAGTTGTATATAATTCAACCAGAAGGTTTTGTCGATCCTAAAGGTGCTAAGAAAGTGTGCAAGCTCCAACAATCCATTTATGGACTGGTGCAAGCCTCTCGGAGTTGGAATATACGCTTTGATAGTGTGATCAAAGCATATGGTTTTATACAGACTTTTGGAGAAGCCTATATTTACAAGAAAGTGAGTGGGAGCTCTGTAGCATTTCTAATATTATATGTGGATGACATATTTTTTATTGGAAATAATACATAATCTGGATAGCATAAAAGGATACTTGAATAAGAATTTTTCAATGAAAGACCCCAGTGAAGCTACTTATATATTGGGCATCAAGATCTATAGAGATAGATCAAGACGCTTAATTGGACATTCACAAAGCACATACCTTGATAAAGTTTTGAAGAAGTTCAAAATGGATCAGTCAAAGAAAGGGTTTCTTGCCTATGTTACAAGGTGTGAAGTTGAGTCAGACTCAATGCCCAACCACTGCAGAAGATAGAGAGAAAATGAAAATCATTCCCTATGCCTCAGCCATAGGTTCTATCATGTATGCAATGTTGTGTACCAGACCTGATGTGTGCCTTGCTATAAGTTTAGCTGGGAGATACCAAAGTAATCCAGGAGTGGATCACTGGACAGCAGTCAAGAACATCCTGAAATACCTGAAAAGGATTAAGGATAAGTTTCTCGTTTATGGAGGTGACGAAGAGCTTGTTGTAAATGGTTACGTCGATGCAAGCTTTGACACTGATCCGGATGACTCTAAGTCACAAACCAGAATACCGGATACGTATTTATATTGAATGGTGGAGCTATCAGTTGGTGCAGTTCCAAGCAGAGCGTCGTGGCGTGATCTACGTGTGAAGCGGAGTACATAGCTTCTTCGGAAGCAGCAAATGTAGGAGTCTGGATGAAGGAGTTCATATCCGATCTAGGTGTAATATCTAGTGCATCGGGTCCAATGAAAATCTTTTGTGACAATACTGGAGCAATTGCCTTGGCGAAGGAATCCAGATTTCACAAGAGAACCAAACACATCAAGAGACGCTTCAACTCCATCCACGATCAAGTCAAGGAGGGAGATATAGAGATTTGCAAGATACATACGGATCTGAATGTTGCAGACCCGTTGACTAAGCCTCTTCCACGAGCAAAACATGATCAACACCAAGACACCATGGGTGTTAGAATCATTACTATGTGGTCTAGATTATTGACTCTAGTGCAAGTGGGAGACTGAAGGAAATATGCCCTAGAGGCAATAATAAAGTTGTTATTTATATTTCCTTATATCATGTTAAATGTTTATTATTCATGCTAGAATTGTATTAACCAGAAACTTAGTACATGTGTGAATACATAGACAAAACAGAGTGTCCCTAGTATGCCTCTACTTGACTAGCTCGTTAATCAAAGATGGTTAAGTTTCCTGACCATAGACATGTGTTGTCATTTGATGAACGGGATCACATCATTAGAAAATGATGTGATGGACAAGACCCATCCGTTAGCTTAGCATTTTGATCGTTTAGTTTTATTGCTATTGCTTTCTTCATGACTTATCATATTCCTCTGACTATGAGATTATGCAACTCCTGAATACCGGAGGAACACCTTGTATGCTATCAAACGTCACAACGTAACTGGGTGATTATAAACATGCGCTACAGGTGTCTCCGAAGGTGTTTGTTAGGTTGGCATAGATCAAGATTAGGATTTGTCACTCAATGTATCGGAGAGGTATCTCTGGGCCCTCTCAGTAATGCACATCGTAATAAGCCTTGCAAGCAATATGACTAATGAGTTAGTTACGGGATGATGCATTACGGAACGAGTAAAGAGACTTGCCGGTAACGAGATTGAACTAGGTATGATAATACCGATGATCGTCGAGCAAGTAACATACCGATGACAAAGGGAATGACGTATGTTGTCATGCGGTTTGACCGATAAAGATCTTCGTGGAATATGTAGGAACCAATATGAGCATCCAGGTTCCGCTATTGGCTATTGACCGGAGATGTGTCTCGGTCATGTCTACATAGTTCTCGAACCCGTAGGGTCTGCACGCTTAACGTTTGACGACGATTTGTATAATGAGTTATGTGTTTTGGTGACCGAAGTTTGTTCGGAGTCCCGGATGATATCACGGACATGACGAGGAGTCTCGAAATGGTTGAGAGGTAAAGATTCATATATTAGAAGGTAGTATTCGGACATCGGAATGGTTTCGAGTGGTTCGGGTATTTTACCGGAGTACCGAGGGGTTACCGGAACCCCCCGGGGAAGTATTGGGCCTACATGGGACCTAAGGGAGAGAGAGGGAAGCCCGCGGGGGGTAGCGCACGTCCCCCTCCTAGGGAGTCCGAATAGGACAAGGAGGAGGGGGCGTGGCCCCCTTTCCTCTCCCTCTCCCTCACCTTCCTTTTCCCTCCGGTGAACAAAGGAAAAGGGGGGGCGAATCCTACTCCTAGTAGGACTCCCCCAATGGCGCGCGCCTCGTGGCCGGCCTCCTCCTCCTCCTCTCCTTTATATACGGGGGTGGGGGCACCCCAAAGGCACATCAATTGTTCTCTTAGCCGTGTGCGGTGCCCCCCTCCACAGTTTGCTCCTCCGGTCATAGCGTCGTAGTGCTTAGGCGAAGCCCTGCGTGGATCACATCACCAACACCCTCACCACGCCGTGTGCTGACGGAACTCTCCCTCGACCCTCTGCTGGATCAAGAGTTCGAGGGACGTCATCGAGCTGAACGTGTGCTGAACACTGAGGTGCCGTACGTTTGGTACTTGGATCGGTTGGATAGTGAAGACGTTCGACTACATCAACCGCGTTAACCTAATGCTTCCGCTTTTGGTCTATGAGGGTACGTGGACACACTCTCCCCCTCTTGTTGCTATGCATCTCCTAGATAGATCTTGCTTGAGCGTAGGAATTTTTTTGAAATTGCACGCTACGTTTCCCAACAAGGAGGAGCAGACCAACAGCAGCAACAACCATGGTAGGAGGGGAGGAGCAGGCCAGCAACAACAACCAGGGGAGGAGCAGACCAACAACAGCAACGAGGGGAGGAGGGAAGGAGAAGACCAACAGCAGCAACTAGGGGAGAAGGGAACGAGAAGACCAACAATAGCAACCAGGGGATGAGGGGGAAGCAGACAAGCAGCAGCAACAACCAGGGGAGGAGGGGAGGAACAGACCAGCAACAATAGCAACCAGGGAAGGAGGGGAGGAGCAGACCAGCAGCAACAACCAAGGGAGGAGGGAAGGAGCAGCAAGCCAACAACCATGTGCGGTTGCTGCTGTGAAGGAGAGGGTTGGGTCGGGGGGAGGGGGAACTAGTTCGATCTAGGTTTCTAGGGGGATGGTTCATATAGTAAAAAAACATATCACACGTGGGGCCCAAAAATATTGAGTCGCCCGACCCGGAAAACCCGACTAATCGAGACTAGTCGCTCGAATCATCCCATGAGTCGAGTCGCCAAGCTAAGTCAACCCTGCCTGTGCGACTAGTTGAGCGACTCGAAAATAGAGGTCCACACCATTCTTTTCCTCACTCGTAGGGGCAACACTCTAATAATGATGATCATCACACTTTAATTTACTTACAACTCAATAAAAAAAAGAATATGACTCTATATGAATACCTCTGGCGGTGTACCAGGATGTGCAATGATCTAGCGTAACATGTATTATTATGATGAACGGTGGCTTTGCCACAAATATAATGTCAGTTCTATGATCATGCAAAACAATGTGACTATGAACACGCGAGTCATGTGAATAGTAATGTGTAACGGTGGAAGCTGCATTATAATATATCTCGGAATGGCTATAAAAATTAGGTACGATGGTTGTTTTGAAGAAGGATATAATGAGGCTTATGTGTGATAGAGCGTATCATATCACTGTTTTATTCACTTCGGTTATTTGTTACCTTGTTGTTTGTGCTTATTCAGATTACATAAAGCTACTTCTACCATTCATATTACACATATATCATCATCTCTTCGCCGAGCTAGTGCACCTATACAATAGACAAAACTGTATTAGGTGTGTTGGGGACACACTAGACTACTTATATTTGCTTGCAGGATTATTCGAGAGGGGCTACTTTCAACCTACACCTCCTGCATATTGATAAATTTTAGGTCATCTACTTGAGAGAAATTTGTTGATGTCCTACGATCCTCTGGGCTTGAAGGCCTAACAAAGTCTTCAAGAATAGAAGTGTGTACACGCATCATCCCCTCCCACGCACAAAGTAGGAGCTATAAACCTTGAGGTGGAATCCAAAGCCTCACAGACTCCAAGGAAATCCACAACAATAGATCATCATAGGCCACTCCTACCACCTAGGAGTCTCCGGCCTTCAAGAGTCACAAGATCAATTGAACAGTTCAAAACTAGCTCGTATCGCGAAAGTGATGGTTAAAACTGTGGGAGGGGGGGGGGGGAGCCTGAATCTTGCTAGGGTTAGACCCTCCATTAAACCCCCTAGGAACCTATAGAAGAAATAGCGAAATCGAGCTTGGGTAGAGGGGGTGCTATTCTCTTTAGATTCGAAACAGAGATTCAAGTGTGTAACCTTAACCCGGAGGGGGAGGCTTTCAATGACTCTTGTTCGTCTCCGGGTCAAAGAAACACGCCTGGACGGTCTAGACAATTCCCTTGACTCAACTTCTCAACTACCGGTCAGGCCGGTCCCCAAACATTCAAACTAGGATTCGATCCTAGACCCAAAAAGCCTGGCCTAGAAACGGAGCAGTCGTCTCTTATGGGAGCCATAATAAACATCCCCCAATCCAATTTTGGTTCATCATGCTCACCTGTACCGCCCTCTTCAACCCAATGCCAATTTTTTTCCGCATGTCCAACAGAAGGTCCGACGCCTCTCACATTTCACTTGATTGAATAATGTTTTGCCCGTTTTCCCGAAGTTCACAAACCTCACTATTTTCTTCTCATACCCAACTTCACTCTAACACAAACAAGTTGTCCAACAAACACTTTGACAACCTTATCTGAACTTCTTTGACCTCGTCAATACGCTTCACCAAATTCTCAACAAATGAGTTGTTTTTCAAGATCCCATGCGTCAATATGTGGATCCGACTCTAGGTTTCAGTTGTGTCTAATTTCAACGATGTTAGGTTTCCGAACCAATCATACTTCTCTGCAATGATCGATGCAATCCTTAAAAAAATCCAGGACCTTGATGCAACGCCCTAGCCTAGCAACCTTCTACTCCCTCCGTTCCAAAATAGATGACTCAATCTTGTATTAATACAAGATTGAGTCATCTATTTTGGAACGGAGGGAGTACTAGTCATCATCATCACCAAAAAAATGGTCATTGTTAATTATTTGGTCCCCAAATTCTCCATGCTCCGGCGATTGTATCGATCATTGTAGAGTACTCCCTCCATTCCAAAATATAGTGCGCCTGCGCTTCCCGAGGTTTAACTTTGATCATAAATTTAACCAACGAGACAGACTGCAGTGCGAGAAAAAATTATATAATTAAAAACTTCTTTTAAATATGAATTCATTGGTATAATTTTTGCTCCCGCCGCAGTCGGTCTCTTGGTTAAATTTATGGTCAAAGTTGAAGCACGAGAATAGAAGAAGCACTATATTTTGGAACGGAGGGAGTATGATTTTTAGGTGCCCCCTCGCGAAGAATCTCTGGCGTGCCATGGCTTTGGACTGGCCGTTGCCAGACATTGAGGATGTTCGCAACACCGGACCAGAGTGGCTTTTTACCCTGCTCGAGCCGCTCTCGGAAAATATTCGCATGGTGGTCTTGATGACTATGTGGCGTGTGTGGTACATTCGGAATGAACTCACGCATGGAAAGCCAGCCCCTCCGACAGAAGCATCTCGTCGTTTTCTACAGGGGTATATAAACTCTCTCTTGTGTATTCAACAGCATCCATCGGGGAACATGGAGAAAGGTAAAATGGTAATGCACGTGCTAGCTAGCAAGAGCAGCAACGACATGCAATATGCAGGAAACCAGCGAGAGGAGATTCCCTGGGTACCGCCTACCCATGGATGGACCAAATTAAATACTGATGGAAGTTTTGTCAAGGAAACAAGGGCGGCTGGTGGTGGAATGGTGCTCCGAGATGATACCGGTGCTATTATTTTTACTGCATGCAGACAGATCACCACATGCGATGATGGACTAGAAGCGGAGCTTATGGCGTGTAAAGAAGGCCTTGATCTTGCTCTTCACCGGACTGTCTTACCCATTGCCATTGAGCTGGACTGCGCTCAGGCAGTATCGATGTTAAAGGCGAGTCCTGAGGACTGCTCAAGATATAGGACACTTGTGCGAGACATCCAGTTACTCATTTTAGAGGACCCACGGGAGATTTCGATTACGCATATTAGGCGCACTCAAAATAAAGTTAGTCATAGCCTCGCAGCCTATGGGCGTAGTATACCCCGTACTGCCATTTGGTTTGGTACGGGCACAAACGAAGTTGTAAATTTGTGTATGGCTGAAAGGCCGTCTTGAGTAATGAAATATCCCTATTTTTCGCAAAAAAAAAGGAGGGAGTATGATTTTATCGACTCTGCATTTTTCCTTGTGATTGTGAAACGGCTAATTATACATATACTAAATCTAGCTAGGTTTCTTTTATCTGGTTTTTTTGACTTTTTCCTATCAGTAAAAAATGGGCCAATCCGAGTGCGCCACATCAATTAGTGGGGGATATGGCTGGGTGCACTTCTTGGTGGGTCTAGCCTTTTTTGGGAATGCCATTGCATCTCTTCTGTCGGCAGATTTTGAGCGGTGCAGCAGCGATATTCTGTTTGACCAGATCTCCTCTAGACTTGTCTCTCATGCTCCGGAAAGATCTCATCAAAATCAATGCCACCGCTTCACCGCTTTATGCGTCCATAAAAAGGCCTCGCTGCCGTGAGTTCCTCAAATCGCTCCTGGGTTGGTTACTTTTTCTCTTCTCCGCGGCCGAGTTGATGGCGTACGGAAGGCAAGCATGCAGGCCGGCGGCAGCGGGCGGCACAGCGGCGGCCAATCGGAGCAGCAGCATGAGACCCTCTGCCCCGACCTCCTCCTTTTGGGGAGACACGCAGGGGCGGCGACCCAGCAACGGCAGCAGCCAGTGCCGTCTCGAGGCCTCTCTATCAGCAGGGCATCCTCCTGGCCTCCCCACCGCGCCGCCTACCCGTACCCAGCCGTCAAGCAAGAGCAGGCTTCAGGTGAGGTGGATCGCGGCGGCCTCCTGCTCCTAGCCGGCGACACACTCCGGCGAGTGGCTCGGACAAGGGCGCCGTTGCCAATAGGGCTGGGCGTTCGGTTCCCCCGAACCGTTCCGAACGGTTCGGTGCTTCGGGTTTTAATGAATTTCGGTTTCAAGATTTGGCAGACCGATCGGTTTCCTATGAAAATACTAACCGAGAGTTCGGTGCGCCTATGCTTCGGTTCGGGTCTCGGTTGAGACCGAACAACTGACGAAAACAAAACTGAGCAGGCAACGAAGATAGAGGAAATATGACAACGACGAAGATCAGTTGTGGCAAAAATCGAATCAAAAATCAAATCCTCAGATCCGTGCACAAAAACAGAATAAAAAAATCGAAGATCTGCAGAACGGATCTGCGCTCGGTAGGTCGAAGAGAGATGGTCGCCGCCTCGCCGGTCATCGTTCGCCTCCACGAGCAGCAGCACTGACGCCGTCATACCGGAGATGGATATAAGCAGAGGGACATGGATGAGAGGTGGAAGTGGTTCCGCCGCCGCCGGACGCAGGGATGGATAGAAGTCAAAGGCAGTGGGCAACTAGGTTGCGGTGGTCGAGGCACAGACACTCGCGGGCGGCGGCTAGGGCGTGGTCGAGCGTTTAGGGTCTGAGATGCTGCTGATGTGAATGTACGGCTCGCTCTATCCAGGTTCAGTAGTTGGGCTGTGGGCCGTGGGCTACGTAGATTTCTCGTGAGTTGAAAATTGCTTGCTTCGGTACTTCGGTGTGTTCGGTTACTTGATACATGCACCCGAATCAATCGAAGAAAGTTCGGTTCTCCAGATTGGCTGACCGAAGTTACGAGCAAACGAATCGGTTTCGGTGAGTTCGGGTCCGGTCCCGGTTAGTTCGGGTCGGTACTTCGGTCATCGATTTATATGCCCACCCCTAGTTGCCAAGGCCACCTTTACGATGGATCCTCCCACCATGACGGAGATGATGGATCACGGCCATGGCGACGAGCACCAGGACAATAAACTATTCTATTTTTTCCAAACTTTACCCAGTTTTTCTGAACTTTCTGTTTAGCTATTTATTAAGAAA
The DNA here is from genome assembly GCA_021605205.1 of Aegilops longissima. Classification (NCBI taxonomy): domain Eukaryota; kingdom Viridiplantae; phylum Streptophyta; class Magnoliopsida; order Poales; family Poaceae; genus Aegilops; species Aegilops longissima. The sequence goes on from CM038681.1 coordinate 520,890,273, forward strand.
TTGATTTGGAGTGCTCATAGGTATCGCCAGCACTCCTTGCAACCCTGCCGCTAGAAGATGCAGGCTTGCTAAGATGTGAGACTGCACCTAGCGGAACTATCCGGCAGCAAATTTGCCCAGATCTGCCTCCTAGATTATGCAATCAATATAGGTTTTATATAAGCAGGTTTATGGCAGGGCCATATGATTATCTCTACTGGACAAATAATAGTAATCACTTCCTTGCAGGTCCTGAAGAATGCAAGCTGGAGGTGGATGCAAAATTTCTGCATTAGAATCAAATTTCTTGATGTTGCACTGATTATGTAATCTGGTATGGATTCGTAATGAGGTAACCCCCATGGTGAATCTTTTTAAGAAAAGAAAGAGAGCAGTGTTCAATTATTCTTGTGAATTCATCAGTAAAACTTCCTCTCAGTTCGAATTGAATATGAAGAGCCTCCCCTGGAGCAACGTCCTCTGTTTCTTGCTTCAATTATAAAGCTCTGTTCAGACCGGAGAAGTTTGGTGAGGTGTTAATTTACATGTAGATTACCTTTGTTGCCTACAATCTATAGAGCTTAATTTTTGCTAAATGTGTGCTTGGCAGTAAATTTCAACATGATCATGCAAAAAATAATAATTCGAATTCGTTGTATATGGACCAAGGTTTTGGATCCCGAGAGGACCTTTTTTCTCGTGGGGCACCGGAATTTGCGGTTACCACGGTAACCACGAAATTCCGGAAAAAATTCGGACGAAATTTCAAATCAAATTTTGAATTCAAATTTTTTGAAGTAGATATACTCCCTCCGGTCCTTTTACTCTGCATATTAGGTTTGTCCGAAGTCAATCTCATCCAATTTTGACCAAGTTTATATAAAAAATTATGGACATTCACATAACAACACCAATATCATTAGATTCATATTGGAATATATTTTCATATTATATTTATTAGATATTATAGATGCTAATAATTTCTAATATAAATTTGGTCAAACTTAGCAAAGTTTGACTTTCGGCAAATCCAATGTGCAGAGTAAAAAGGTCCGGAGGGAGTAGACAGGTTCTCGAGGGGGGGCGGGGGCGGTAAACTCGGTAACCACGCGAGATCTCGGAATTTCGCTCGGTACCCAAAACAGTGATATGGACAAGCATGTTGTAGATCTACTTATAATAATTTTGTAGTATTGAGGTTTGTTTAGATGGGCCCATTTCTTCAGTAAAAATTGCTTCCCTGTTCCATGGCAGAAATTTTGGGATGTGAGTTATTCACCTTCAGAATAGCAGTACGAGCACACTAAATAATTTGTTAATTATAACAATGCTTATTCAGCTGCATTCTTAATGGTAAAAGCTGTGGAATTTTTCTAAGATAGCTGTGATTCTGCATTGTGGTGTGCCTGTGTCTCTGTTCATCAGGCTTTGAATGTTGCTGTTGTGAACTCGCATGTATATTAACCAGTTCTTTCTTAATACCATTGTTTTTTAGAACCGTTCTTTTTCTGGAAGAGGAGATAGGAATGCAACCTGACACTTTCTACTGTCCACAAAGGCATTTGTTTGATGTTGCTATTCTGCCTCATATTGCCTGATGCATACATCTTTATTCCTTGCTAAAACCCTGATTTTATTAAGTATTCTACATATAAAAAAGTTTGTTTATTAGTTCATTCAGAATCGCCCTATTATGTTTAATTTCTTTTTGTATTTGTTCTTTTGCTGCCATTGACATATGAAGATGATGAATATTGCTAGCCCCGACATTCTTCCAACCCTTGTTTGCCCTCCATGGATATATTTTTCTTGTGTCATTGTGTGCATACCGCCGAGGGGCTGGTCGTCCTTCTAGCAATCATGGTTAGTGTTTTTTGTAGATCTCTGTTTATGATGCTTGTGTTTGCTGTTTTTGCAGGGTGGCACCTGTTGATTCACCTCGGCGTCAGGGCGCGTGCACATGAATGGCCACTTGCGGTAGATTATGGTTTCCAACCTCAGCGTCGAGGTTTCGGTCAGATTTGAAACTAACATTTAGGAGACGTGTAGATGAATCCTTGTATGGTAGATGGCTGGAGCTGCTACGCTTAGTAACACTTCAGTTTCTGCAATCTGTGGTACACCCGTTTGGGTTCTTGAAAAGTCTGGTACCTACTCTATGAAATCCTTTTGTAGGATGATCAATTTTTGGGGCGTTCGTAGTGAGCTCCAGGATTACATTTGGAAGATTATAGTGCCGCCAATATTCATGTTTTCCTGTGGCTTATCGTCCACAACATGAGTTTAACCAGAGATAATCTAGCTAAGCGTCAAGCAGTCCCTGATATATCCTTCGTGTTATGTTCAAAACCTGAGTCTATTCAACATCCTTTTTTCGACTGTGTTGTTGCTAAATAAATGTGGGGGATTGTGGCTGAAACTCTGCACATATCAATTCCTTGTGGATTTGAGTCACTTGCTTCCTTTGGAAAATTGTGAAGAAATATGAGGCTGAAACTCTGCACATATCAATTCCTTGTGGATTTGAGTCACTAACATTTAGGAGACGTGTAGATGAATCCTCCATGCCATTGGTTGAACAGAGATGAATGCAGGAACAGACCCATGATATTATATTTCCCAGGAATAGCCTTCTATGGATTATGCTGGATTTGTTTTTCTAAAATTTCTAAGGTGTTGAACACTGTCGGGAAATCATCTGTTTGACTTTTTAATTATACAAACAGGACAAGATAACATGTAGATCATGTCCTGATATATTTGGAGCTTAGTGCAAGTTTTCTATCATCGTGCAAACTTTTTGTTGCGGAAATACTCCCTCCGTCCGGAAATACTTGTCATCGAAACGGATAGAAAGAGATGTATCTAGAACTAAAATATGTCTAAATACATCTCCTTTTATCTATTTTGATGACAAGTATTTCCGGACGGAGGGAGTAGTTTATTTTTCATCTGATGATACAGTATTTGATGAAATGTTAATTAGTTTACAATCTTCTTCTCAAGAGCAAATATGTGTGGAAGGCAGATGATTTTGCCATGTCTTACAATGTATGAACAGGTCTAGGGCGATTCTTCAGCCTTGGAGATTAATCCTCTGAAGCGCACTGATTCCATGTGTTGTAACACGTAGCTGAAGCATAGACTAGATTATTCTGACAAAATTCTGTTAAGCATCTAAGCTTTTGAAGGCTTTTTTTAAGCTGAGGGAAACTTCTATTTGTGCGCTTCTATTATCTGATCAGGACCACTTGAGTGTACTGTTTTTGAAGTTTTTCAACTATACATCGTCGTACTTACAAGAGCCTGAAACTAAAGCAAAGACAATGCGAGGTTTTACATTTTATCGTGCAGATCTTTTTTTTTTTTGCATTCTATCGTGTTAAATATGGGGCACTTATGCATAGGTTGCAAGTTCGAACTAATCAAGCACTTGGCACTTGGATAACCATCTGTTAAGAGCTTTAACTAAGAAAGCAGTCACATCACTGTACACAAAATTTCGCACACAACGAGCGGCGCGGCGTGTTTTGATTTACCAACCGACGCGAGTTCACAAGGCAAACAATGATTTTAGTAAAAATATGTAACAATTTCTTTGATATATTACCACTCCATATGTACCCTTAGCATGCACACAGTAAGGATCCTATCATTACATGTACAGGAGCATATCCACCTGTCGGGCATGTTCAAGAATTTACAAAAGCTCTGTACCACATTATTACGGGCACTAATCTTGTGGCGATATACTAGGATGATCTAATCCATCGAAGATTATTTGTGACTTGTTGTCACAGTGTGTTTGTACTACTGTATACTGTTTGCTGCGTAGGGTGAGATGTATATGGTTTCAATAAATAGTTTTTCTTAGAGGTGTGTCAATGTTAACTCTTTTGTTTGTCTGGCTCTTAAATTAACAGTGAATGATTATCCATTAATCTATTACTTAGATCATAGTCTATATATATAATCATGATTAATCAACAAGCGCGGCGGCACGCCGCGCGGGTCTAGCTAGTAAAGACTAAAGTCCGCGTGGGTATGGGCCTCGTCAAATCAAAAGGAAAATTTGGTCTATCTGAAAGTGCCTCGCCTCCTGCCAAACCCCACACGTCACACGTGCCACCCCATCTCGTTCCGTTACGTTGCCCTTGCACGCCGCCACCCAGAATGGGATCGCCGGAGCGATCTCCACCGCACAAACCAGCGCGGACGGTCCAGATCTCCCGTTTCCGCCGTCCCCAGGCTCCTTCTTCCGGCGAATAAAACGAACCAACGCAGACGTGAGCCGATCCAATCCAAACAAAAAGACTCGGAACCAAAATAAATCGCGTCGCCACCGGACCCCCGCTCCGCTTCGCTTCCTTTCCTCCCACCCCAAGGGCAAACAAGGCGCCCACGCCGCCGCGGCGATCCCACACCTGCAGCCTCCCTTCCGCAGATCGAGCGGCGCGGCGCGGCGTGGCGGCCGGCGGCCGGAGGGAGATGAGGAAGCGCGAGAGGGAGAACCCGTGCGGGGTCTGCGGGCACTACCACAAGTGCGAGGAAGGGGAGATATGCGGGGTCTGCGGCCACAGGCCGGCCGCGGCGGACGCAGTGGCCCCGGCGAGGGTCGACTCCGCCTTCCCCTCCGAGGTGCTCAAGGGCTTCCTCTTCCTCGGCAGCTACGACAACGCCTCCCGCTCCGAGGTCCTCAAGACGCTCAACATCACCCACATCCTCAACGTGCGTAATGCGCCCCCCCTTCTCCCGATCCCCGTTCCTCCTCAGTTTCGATCGTGTCCGCGCCGTGAGGTCGGAGAAGTATGGTGGCGTGGATCCGCGATGCCCTTTTGCGCGACATTCGTTTCTGTGGGGGTTTTGCTCCAGGGTTTGGTGACTCGGCAGGGTTGCTTCAAGCGTGATGCGAGGGGTGTAAGTTTGCCTGCCGTGCTGATTAGATGCGGGGGAGGCGAAAATAATATCCTCTGCTCCTAGTAGCGTTAGCCCAGTCCCATTGCTCGTATAAATTGTGCAGGAAGGATGGCGTGACGCGAGAATTGCACAATGGTTCAAGGGTTTGTGATCGTGGGTACTTATGAGCTATGACCCGGTACTTCTTTAGTAGTTAATTTGTCATCATTACACTTGCCTCGAAGGTTATTTTGGTAGGTTTTGATTGTAGTATGAGTACTGCTTTTATTTTATTAACCTGTGCAATGAATTTGCTTTGAAAGATGGTTATGATGAATTCATAACATAATTATTATCTTCCCAGAAAAGGTGATGCTTAATGTGCAGGAGTATTGAAGTGATTTGAAATAGAAAGCTTCCTTAGGTGCAAAGGAAAACAAATAGCATGAGCGGCTTCTTTGAACCAATATTAAATAGGAAGGCCGAAATGGGAAAGAATTAAGAGTGTAGCACTTGATTGAAAATTATATGGGGAAAAGGTGCTGCTCACTGATTTTCTCTCATTGATTAGAATCAGGGGTACATAGTCGACAACTGAAATTTGAGGAATAACACCTGATGCTAATTACTATCTAATATATTTTTTCTACCCATATTTTTGTTCAGATCATACTTGTTCAGATGATTTTTTAAATAAATATTTTTCTGTTTTCTGTAATTTTAGCACTCAAGGTCACACAATTCATGTTATGATATTGAAAAGTAGAACAGTGTCTCGCGGCTGGCAGTGGCTGGTTGCACTCCATTTAGTGCTTAGGTGAAGCTTCTATGTTGTATCTGCTTGTGCCATGCTCTGTGCTTTGGTGAGACTAGTGGCCTTAGACGCTGTTGAGAGCCTGTCATTATTTACGTGCCGAGGTGAAGCGAAGCTTCTAGATGGTTGCATGGGGAAGTGGGAGGAGCAAGGATGTGGGAAGAGACAAATATAATCTGAAGGGATAGTTGTGAGTAGTAATTCATATGGTGTTATTATGGGATAAATCTGCAATCAGGTCATATTTTTGTTTTTAGGGGTTTCAACTTAATTATTGAACTAGTAGATAAGATTGGATGACTAGGATGGTTTGCTTCAAATCCACACTTATACTTTTGCTTTAAGCTTGTCATGACAAATAGGTCAGCTTCACAACTAACTCTTGTTTGAATTACATAGTCAATATTGCTGTTACATGGATGATTTGCTCATCAATAAGTTTTGCCGGTTATTTTCTCTATAAGGTTAATTTCTCTTGCAAGGCTGCAGGCCTGACAGTCATATTGATTTTCTCTGCTTCTATTTATTTTAGAATTGGCTGTATGTGTTCGTATTTTTTACACCTTACAAATAAGTTTTCCACCACCTACCATTCATCCTGAATTATGAAACATGGAGAGCTGTGGAAGAGGAAAAAAAAACATGAACGAACTTGTTGTGCCTAAGAAGTTCTTGTGAGCTATCCTCACTTTAATACATTCTTGTCATAAACTGTGGAAATCAATATTGCAGTTATTGGTATATAGTAGTGTACCTGTCCTTTGCTATTCATTCAGAAGTTAGCATGCTGGCATTATCTTCTGTTGTTTGTTTCCATGCTTCATTTTTAAGTTGAAGGTTACTCACAGTGGTGCTGTTTAACAGACTGTGCCGGATTGCCATAATCTTTACCGGAATTCATTCACTTACCACTGCCTCCAAGATGATAAAACATTGGATTTTGATGGTGCTACTCAGTTTCTAGGTAATGTCATGTTATGCTTTCAGTGTTCTGTTCTGGAATAGATTGAATGTTGACACTGCTTACCTTTATTTTTACCCTGTAACCCTGACATTGTTGCTTTATTTTGTTCCAGCATATATTTCTTACATTTTAGCCTTATAAAATTCTGCGTATTGCCATAATCATTTAAACATGACTTTTGAAGCCTTGCTGCTCTTAGTTTTGTTTTATGTTTGTCAAGAAAGAAGTTGGATCCTAGTATGATTTAACTAGTTCTACTCAATCTCTTAGTCCTTCGACCTGTTCGATGCACTCCACTCTCCTTCCTCATACTCTTCATCTATATTATTGACAAATGGAGTACCAAATAGGAACAGCATGCATTTTTCTTCTCCAGCACCGAACTAGGAGTTTTCCTTGCGCTCATACTGTCTATGAAGATGTTTTCTCTAATCTTGTCCTTCTTCGCAATTGCAGAGCAATGTGAAAGAGGGGCTTCACGTGTTCTTGTCCATTGCATGTCTGGGAAAAACAGGTGCTTGCTTGTAGTTAGCACTATTGTGATTGATTGATGATTACTATCTGGACATATTACTGATTGGTGAATACTTCCCTGGAACACATTTTTTAGGTCAGCTGCTGTGGTGACAGCCTTCTTGATGAAGTCTAGAGGGTGGAGACTTGCACCGTCTCTCCAGTGGGTAAAAGATCGACGGCCACAGGTCCAAATAACAGAAGGTAACTGTATACCCTTGTCTAGTAAGCAAATATCCCTCTTGTGTGGTAAGATAAATTTGGCCATCCGTTTTAGTCAACCAACATATATGTGTTGTCAACTGAATGTATCGTTAGTAGTACTCCGTACTTAATAGTGAAATTGGTGTGGTAAGATAAACTCGACCAGCCTTGTAGTTACAGTACAGGGTATGTGTTGTCATTTGAATACATCAAATATTTGAAGGAGCTAGATTAATAAATGCATTGTTAGTTAGTTTTCTCATTGCAAGACTCTGGGGAGGCTATGGATAACCTGTTATGCAGATTAATCACGTTTTCCAACAATAAACTTGGCTATATTTTCTCTCATCAACTCCTTGCCATTGTTTCTCCTAACAAAATGGTACTGCAATCAAGTTAGTCATCTGTTACTTAGTTGAGCAACTACAACGAATAAACCTTTTTTCTTGCATTTTCAAACTGTATGGATTGATGAGCAATCCAAATGTGTTATCATACGCTAACTGTAACCCTTTTCTATACAGCTTCTCAGTGTCAGCTTGTTGAGTATGAACAGAAGCTCTTTGGACCCAGCGCCGGCTCGCCAGCTCAGACCACGGTTCTAACCGAGTCATTTCCTTCACTTGGATTTGGTTTCCCGCAACCATCAGGTGACATCCAAGTGCCTGCGTTCAACCAGACTCCTGTGCCATCCATTTTCGACCGAGCCGGCCCAAACAATGTTCCCAGTAACTTCACTTTCGGAGCCGAGGGTTCAATGGGAGTCGGAGTCAGCCCTGCCGCAGGGATCAGCAATGGCGCAGTCACCCCAGCTTCGACGGATAACCAGATGGACAGCTCTTAAGATGACTTTAACATGTCGCATATCACTTGGGACGGATGCATGTTACTCTTAGGCCTGTCGAATATGCCACTGCATTTTTAGCTTTCACTTGGTATGGGTGCGTGTTACTCTTAGGTCCATCGAATATGTCATTGGATGTTTAGCTTTCACCAGATTGAGAAATGGTCCTGGCAAACCTTTGGGGTTATATGATTATATCTTACAGTATATGGCAGTAGACTTGGCACTCGGCAGTTCACTATGGCTGTGGACCTGTGGTTGGTGGCTTATATTTCTATTACCTGCATGACTTCGGGTGCATTCGGGGGTGGTTGTGGTTAGTGGCATATGTTTCTGTACCTCCATAACTTAACTTTGGGTTGCTTTATGCTGTGCATTCGAGCTTGCCGCAGCCGCACGATTGAAATTGTCCGGCTCCTGATAATGTTTCTTCTTCTTCTTCTTCTTCTTCTTCTTCTTCTTCAAAATCATCATTGTAAGGCAGGGAGACCCACTCTCACCCCTACTACTTATTTGTCATCGCCACCGACCAGCTCCAATAACTTCTTGAGGTGGCGACTGCTAAAGGGTTGTTCCATAGGATCCACCGTGCTGCGAACGTCTTTATACGCGCATTCCACAGCCCTGTGCATCTCCTCAGGTGTCCCAGTGCATCATAACCCCTGTACCCATCGCGGTTACTGCCCCTTTGCCTTCACCAAAAGCTGTTGGTTACTCTTTAATTTCAGGGACCAAAGAGTTGCAGGGCCAGGACGCAACCGTTCATTGTGCAACTTGGAGTATTTAATTTGATATCACCATGATCTTCAGTTTTGCAACTTCTTTTTCCGGATAAGGCAAAAGCCATATGTTAAAGTCAATCAACCCTAAGTAGACAATCCTTATAGAAAATAAAAAATTTACACCAGTCCTTCGGAAAATCGACGTCGTTTTCCTTGTGCACTCACCGGCGACACGCCGTGAACGAAGCTCAAGGCCGCCTCTGGACCAGCTAGCAAGAATCTAAACGTAGTACCAAGCACATTTCGAGCTGGGAAAGAGACCATCTGAACAAGGATATGTTGATACTTCGCATCCCAGGTACCAGGAACTCTGGAATCAGGTCCATATTTTGAAGAATTTACATTGTTTTCAGGCTTTCCGCGGAAGCCCCTCCATCCCGAATTACTGGTCGCGGAAATGTATGTATCTAGACATATTTTTAGTTGTAGATACATCTATTCTTATCCATTTTTTACGACAAGTAATTCATGACAGAGAGGGTATATCCTGAATATCACTCCAGTTCATCACCCTGCTAAAAACACGCAGTAGCATGTAATGTATCTGGACGCACCAATGGACTAAGGGAAACGTTTGGAGACGGGGCACCGGCCGAAGCTTCGGCCGGTCCAGTCCACGCGCGCACGCCGTGACCCAGTCGTGAGCAACCACGTGGCGCTGCGGATCTCGCGAATCTCGCCTCATTCCTGTCTCACAGCTCCGCGGATCTCGCCCCCATCCTCATTTCCTGCAGCGCTGGCGCCCACATCTCGCCGTCGGCCATGGAAGGTCGAATCTCCCGCGCGTCCATGGATGTAGATCTCACCCCGCCATGCTTTTACAACCCGTTTCGCCATTGGATGCAGCCCGTTGACCAATCCCCATCTCCGGCGGTTGCAACTCCCACACGTCTCGTGCTTCTGCCTCGCCGCCGACGAGCCAGACGGCGATGGTCGACACCGGAGGCTTCTGCAGAATCGTCGCACCCCCTCATGTTGCAACCGTTTAAAAAAAAGCTTCATCCCCTAGATGAAAAGCTTCAACCGGATGTAGAGAAAGCTACAAGCGGTCAGCGCCATCGCCGGAAAGCTACAACCGTTGACATGAAATGCTACATCCTTCGACTAAAAAAGCAAAAAGCCTTGACCAAGTGCTGCTAAAAAGAAAATAGCTATAACTTTTTTGGTAGAAAAACTTCAACGGTTGTTGGAAAAAGCTCCAACCATTGAGAGAGAAAGCTACAACTAGACACTATGAAAATAAGAAAGCTTCAACCAGCGACGGCTGGAGGTGGAAGAAGATGATAAAATGCTGCAGTATTGCTACATGCTTCAACCGGCATAGATTTTTGCTACAACTGGCATAGCATTTTGCTACAACTAGCGTCACGTTTTGCTACAACACACAGCCGGCGTCGCGGTTTTGCTACAACTAGCATCGTTTTTTGCTACAACCGGCATAATGTTTTGCTACATCCATCACGGCCGAGCTGCGACCCAGCACGGGTTTCCGTGAATTCCGGCGTCGAGATCCAGCACGGGAGGCAGGGGCGGATGCTGCAACCGGTCGCCGGCGAGCTGCTACGGGCTCGCGGCGAGCTGCAACCTCGACCGGCCGTAACGGAACTCGAGCCCAAATCCATGGCGGCAAGGAGGTCATGACGTATGTAAGACATGATTGAAGCAATCCCAAGGCGACTTGATAGGTGGGGGAGCCCCTCGTCGACGTGATTCGGCCGCGGGGAACGAATAACAGGCGGATCTAGCCACCGCCGCCGCGGATCGGGGACGGGCAGTCGCTGGGGGATCCAGCTTCCCTGTTTTCCTTGTTGTGGCTGTTCGTACACAATCGCAACAAAACTGTTCTTTTTTGCTATAACGGTTGTCCGTGTATGTACGCGGATCTAACGGTCCATGCAAAACGCATCAGACGGCTGGGCCTGGACCGGCCGAACCGTTTGGGCAGGCGCACCGGCGCCTAGCGTCGCCCATGGACTAAGCTACTCCACTAGCATCCTTTTCACTGAAGCTTCCATAAGTGGTAAGCAAACCCGATGCGGCGATCCAGAGAATGCCCAACGCAAGCACGGCTACCATGCGCGCCAGATTCATTGAACCTGGACGTGCAAGCCGCGCACAACGAACTTAGACGCACCTACCCGAAACATATATAGAAACGGCCCGCCCCGGTGCAGGATACACGCTACTCCAAAAACCTGCAACTGCTTTGGAAAACTGGTGGCCAACGCACGAGCGGCGGCGAGCCCGATCTCCATGCTTATTCCGACGTCACAGCAACCGCCGGAGCCGCCGATCATGGGGTCCTCGCCGACGTCGTACAAGAAGGCCACGGCGGCGCTGGACGAGGCGGCGAGGGCGCGGCTGCGCGGCCCGTTCTTCGGCGGCACCACGCCGTCCGCCTCCGGGCAGGAGGACGCCGACGACGACGGCCTGGTGGAGCTGGTGGACGAGTTCTACAACGGGTACGGCGAGGACGCCGTCGCCAAGGAAGCCGTGGCGCCGCGGCCCGCTAGCACCACGTGGGTCGACGCGCTGCGAGCGGCGCTGGCAGATGCGACGGCCGACGCGGCAGCGGCGCGGATCCGCGCCGAGGCGGAGCGCGCCGTCGTCGGTGCGGGGCCGGACGTCGCTGGCGGTGAAGGGGTCAGGAAGCACGTCGCCGACCGGCTCCGTGCCAGAGGGTTCGATGCCGGTGAGTGCCCTTGCCTTGCTTTGAGATACTTCTCCGGTTAATTTCAGAGTGCGTTCCAGATTCCTCTCGAACAGAAGAGTGTTAAGCAACACAGATTGACATTTTTGTTGTCGACGCAGGTGTCTGCAGATCGTCGTGGGAAAGAAGCAGCAGCGTGCCGGCGGGCAGCCACGAGTACGTGGACGTGGTGATCGCAGCGGGCGCGTCGACCTCGCGGTACATCGTCGAGGTCAACATCGCCGCCGAGTTCGAGACGGCGAGGCCCAGCGCCGAGTACCAGGAGCTCCTCCTCGCCCTGCCCACGGTGCTCGTGGCGAGGCCGGAGACGTTCAAGGAGGTCGCCGCGGCAATGTGCGCGGCGGCGGCGGAGTCCATCCGAGGCGCCAGCATGCACGTGCCGCCGTGGAGGCGCGCGCGGTACGTGCAGGCCAAGTGGTCCGGCAAGTACAAGCGAGCGGCCGCCGTGGCCGTGGCCGCGCCGTCGGGGTCCCCATGGGAAGCCGTGGCGAGCAGCACTGCAGCGGCCGAAGCTCGCCCGCGCCGCGGCGTGCCGGCGTCCGGCGGCCCGAAGCATTGCGGGATGGAGATGGGCCGCAGGGAGATGGCGTTCGGGAGCACGAGGCCGCTGATGTTCAGAGGGTTGTGACACGCTGCTGCTGCATGCATTGACGACGCGTCCGGTGCTACGGTCGGATGCGACGACTGTTAGTTTTTTGGCCTTTTGGCTTGCCAGCTGTGGTAAAAATTCCTTTACTTTTGTACGTATCTTATTTTCTTGTGGATGCCTGTAGGCTGTAGGGTTCTTGCTGGTCAGGGGTTGCGTGGAAGTGTATGTTTTGGGAGGTTTATCTGACCAATGAATAATAATTAATTGTAAGGCACATGTTCCATTAAATTTCTCCTAATAAAATGTAAATATTACTTCCTCCGTTCCTAAATATATGACGATTTAGGAACATGATGCCAACATGTGCAATGTGTGTCCGGTAGCGTAGTGGCAGGATGAATGAATTTGACCCGCTAAAATATATTGGTTCTTCTAGCCCCTGTATCAGATTATTGGTACACTTAAGCTGACAGTTGGCACTTAAGAGCAACTCCAATGGGGTAATTCAAATGAACAGCGATTTCATCCGCTTTTTGTCCGTTTAGGTAGGCCGCCCGCCTGGCGTCCGCCCTGTTTTAGATATTGGTCGGCAGCGCGCCCAACGCGCCGACCCATATGTGCCGGTGTGGCCGGCTGGGCGCCCTATTTTTGCATTGATACGAATTTGCATTTAAACATATAGTCAAATAACATAGCTTTACAAGCCGAATAAAAATAAAAATGTCTCACATAATTCTCACATAGTTTTGCAAACGACTAAAAGAAGATACATCTATTGGTTGCCAACATGAGCCCACATATGCTTAACCAAAATCATTTTGCAGTTGCATGTGAGTTTCCCAATCACGTATGTCATGATAAAATTGGGTGAACTGTTCATACATTGCCGCTCCTCCATGCTCAGGCACAATATTCTCACCCTGAAACTAAAAGCCTTGATCGTATAGACGTTCTGGTCGCTCGTCTTCTACGATCATATTGTGCATGATCACACAAGCAGTCATCACCTCCCATAGTTTTTGCGTGCTCCAGGTATTAGCAGGATACCGAACGATACCCCATCGAGATTGCAAAACACCAAAGGCACGCTCGACATCCTTCCTAGCACTCTTTTGCTCTTGGACAAATCTTTTCCTCTTCTCTCCGACAGGGTTGGGTATTGTCTTGACAATAGTGGTCCACTGAGGATAGATACCGTCACCCAGGTAGTATTTTTTGTCGTAGTTGTGGCCGTTGATAGTAAAGTTCAACGGTGGGCTGTTGCCTTCGGCAAGCCTAGCAAACACCGGCGAGCGCTGAAGCACGTTGATATCATTATGTGATCCGGCCATGCTAAAGAAAGAGTGCTAGATTCAGAGATCTTGAGACGCCACGACCTCTAGTATGACAGTGCAACCCCTAACATGGCCCTTATACTGGCCTTGCCAAGCAGAAGGGCAGTTCTTGCACTCCCAGTGCATGCAGTCTATGCTGCCAAGCATCCCTGGGAAGCCCCTGCTGGCATTCATCGCCAACAAACGGGCTATATCTTCAGCAGTCGGCTCTCTCAAGTACTCAGGGCCAAACACAACAATAACAACCTTGCATTACTTATACAGGGACTCTAGGCATGTAGACTCGCTCATACGGACGTACTCGTCAATGAGATCACCGGGCACTCCGTATGCAAGCATTCGGATGGCGGAAGTGCATTTCTGATAAGAGGAGAAACCAACCTTGCCAACGGCATCCTCTTTGCACTCGAAATAGTCATCATAGACGACCACCCCCTCTCTAATACGGTTGAGAAGATGCCTACTCATACAGAAACGGCGGCGGAATTTTGATGTTCGAACAACGAGGTTTGTTGTAGCAAAGTAGTCCTTCCAAAGAAGGAAATGCCCGCTGACGGTGTCCTGCACTAGGGGGTACTCACCGCGTCATCTCCCGATCTGTTAGATTGGGCCGAGGACCCCCATGTCCGTATACTCATGGGCCAGTCCGGACAGTTGCCGCATACAAGGAAGATTCCACAAGACTTGGCGATCAAGACAAGGACTCCTCCCCGGCGCGATTCGGCTAGGACTCTTGTTATCCTAGGCCTCGGTGCATTATATAAACCAGGCCAGGCTAGTCGACAGATATACAATAAACAACAATCATACCATAGGCTAGCTTCTAGGGTTTAGCCTCTTTGATCTCGTGGTAGATCCACTCTTGTAACACACATTATCAATATTAATCTAGCAGGGCGTAGGGTTTTACCTCCATCAAGAGGGCCCGAACCTGGGTAAAACATCGTGTCCCTTGTCTCCTGTTACCATCCGCCTAGATGCACAGTCAGGACCCCTACCCGAGATCCGCCGGTTTGACACCGACATTGGTGCTTTCATTGAGAGTTCCTCTGTGTGTCCGCAAAAGTTCGATGGCTCGCCTTGCATGGTCAACTGCAACCGGCATCTTCGTCACCAGCTTGACTGGTCACCTTGGTTCAACCAAGGACTGCGCCCTATCTCCGATCGTCATGTTCGGATGAGGGCCTTCATCAACATCAACTCCGATCTCTATCAAGATCATGAAGGAATCATCCAGGGAGCCCGGGGGCTCAACGTCAACATTGCCCTAGGGCGACCGTACTGTTTTTCTGGACAGCGGACTTGTGTCCGCCGCCACCGCCTCGTCAAGCGTCGTTTTAACGATTGCTTCGGTGGAATTGTGCGGAATTGAGTCTACAACAACCCTGGAAAATTTCATCGAGTTCCGATGAAGGAATCTCTGGCAATCTCCGGTATACCGGAGCCGCATTGAATCTGGACGAGAATCCGGATTAGTTTAGGGCGTGGTGTCCAGATTCTAGCTCGGACTTCCTTTGGAAGATCCAACCGTTGATCGACTGCGGAATTCCTATATCTACCACCCCTCAAAATTCCAGCTCGATCCGACCGTTCAAACTCCGGGAACCTTCCGATTAGTGCATCACTTTTCGGATCTGTTTTCTGCGCGAAAACGAATCCGACCCGAGTTCGTCTTTTTTATGAACGGGATTTCGGACATCCTTTTTGAAGGAAGTTTTGTACGGGGTATTGTGTTTTGTTCCCGAACACATCCCACTAACTTTAAAATCTTTTGAACATGATATTCAACATCATGCTGATGTCAAACCAGTCCGACAATATTGCTCCACGGCTGCCGACCTGCGCTAGACATGTCGTCACTTTGTTAAGCCGAGCTCAACTTCTTCAGATCATCATCTCGACAAGCCGAACAAGAGTCCGGCATCGCGAAGGATCAATCATCACCAACATCGCCACCCCACAGATTACACGGAGCGGGCATGCCGGCATCGCCGCACGGTCGCTTCATCAAGCCGGCATCGACCACGTCACGGCCTGCATCGGCAGGGCCGCACTATTGCTTCTTCAAGCTGGTGTCCATCATGCCGACCTACTTCGACATCTCGGCTGGACCGGGGGCATCGCCATCTCTTCATCAACCTACTCCGGACACTTCGGCGTCACTAGCCGACCAGGCAATGGGTGCGCGGATCGAATCCCAATTTTGGGAATCACCTTCCTTCGGATTGCTACAACAAATAAACCAGGTGCTATTAATCCTAGTATTTCTTTTTGCTTGTTTGGGTTAATTTTTCCCAAGGAATTATTACTCTGGTTTGTCCATCATATGTACACAGGTCTATCAAATGGTGGTCGCATTATCGATGGTCGCATGATGGTTCGGTTAGTTTCCGTACATAGTCCGTGACGCGCGTCTCAAACTTCGAACTGCACGTGAATTCAGGCCTTGCCATGCCTTTACCGCATCACGCCGCCGCCCTGCATCGACATTGATTTCGGCGCCAGGCCATATTTCTTTTATTACTCACTTTGCATAAATTATTTGTTATGCAACGAATTTTTTTATTTATATTATTACTATTATCTCCGGTTTGCACTATTTTTGTGCATGGAAAATGATCCAGCGGACTATATCCTTTGGCTTCACCTCGGTTGGACCGGGGCTTCGTCAACACTTCATTACCCCATGCAGGGGATTTCGACATCACTCTGCCGTCCTGCATTGACCGTGCTATGTCACCACTTCACAGTGCCGAGCCCTTTGTTCCGCCACCTCGGGATCGGCTTGGGGGATGGAACCTTGTCCCGCATCAAGCTCGGACCGCGTCGTCAATACCGAACACATTAACCAACTAAGTTGCCTTCATGCTCAAAGTTTTAAATTTTTAACTTGTGTTTGGCTCGACCAAGCATTATAATTTTTTGGAAAAAAAGTTGCTTGTACAAATTTTTCTTCCATACTTTGTTTGCACATACTTGACGCGCTACCGCGCTCATTATACCTGGGGGCTTCTTTAAAGAAGCTTATTAATTCGGCTTTATGCCCAACACATGTGTCACACTTCGCATGTACCTTTTATTCACCATTATATGCATCGATATGACTTAAGTTTTGGCCAAGCTGGGTTGTTGGCTCTCCTGTGCTTACCCCACGTTCCCGATTGTTCGGCTAGATGGTAAAGGAGCACCTCTGCGATTATTACTGCTGGTCAGCCGGATGTGTACCTCGACCGGTGAAGCCGAAGCTAGCGTTCTTAAGGAAATACTCGGCGGTGAACTAAAAGATGATTTCTTACCTATTTATTTACTTGCCCCAGATGTTTTTCTCGCTCTTTTCGCAGTCGGACATGCACTTTAGGTCATGCCTCCTGTGGAAAGGAACCCCTAACGGAACTATTCTCCTGGAAGATGTTTCTTACTAACCATGTAATATAACATAACTAGTTGGGCACTTGTGCGATAAAGCACTAATGACCCCTACGCCTGGTCTCCACGCATGCCCCGGTTTTTATAACCGCGAGGGTATTCGGACACACTCCGGACTATTGGGTCCAGAGGTTGAAGCGAAAAGGTCCGCTACGACAAACGATCTACAATCCGGCTAGAAGGCATTTTACATGTCACTTTACATTTTATAGTCAACTTTTACCCAAGTCGCTTGGGGGCTCTTATGTTTATTTGAGTCGTTTCATACTAAGTGTTTTTCTTCTTAGTCGTTGCAAAGTTAAAGCCTGGCAGAAGCACATTTTTTTTCTTCTAAAGTCCAATTTTCGGATTGGCACCGAACACTTGATCTTGTTCGGACGTCAAGTTTTTACTGACGTTTTTTGGTTTTCCCAGCTTTTGGCACTTTTAAACCATTTGTGTGTCTTCAGCACAAGTCTCGCAGTGCAACGCCGGACACATTTAGAGATTCGGCAAAAACATTCTCGGATATTGCTATATATGCATCAGTTTCGAATTGTGTCTGCGGTCAATAGTTGGGTTGCCCGGCTCCCGAGCTCGCCTCCTACGTTCCTCTTTGTTCGGCTAGGTGTGCAAAGGGAGAACCACTGCGATTGCGCTTCCAGCTCGCATGGTCAAGCACCTCAGTGGAGAAAGCCGAAAACTGACTGTCACATTAGGTGTAAACTGGTCAGCGATCCGATGACTATATTAAATGACGGGCCATTCATAAAATTGGCCGAAGTGTTTCCGCTTGACCTCGATTGTCGCCGAACACTACCGGGGCTAGTGGCGGCCTCCCAACTAAATCCTCAATATTTTGCTCTTACATTGGAGCTGAGGTTTCATGATCATGCTTAGCATGACAACTCAAAGAAAGGAACCGATAGCGGGACTATTTTCTTTGGAAGACATTTCTTCTATTAAACAGTAATATAACATATCTCTCTGCGTACCTTTGTTTATAAAACCGTCTGGCCATATTGCCTTGTTTGTTGTAAATCTTTGACCTCATAAAGGCTTTATAAAGTAGGACAAAACACTCCTCGGCTACTGGCCGAGGAGGTTGAAGCCGATGGTCGGTCAACAAAGTTTTGTACAATGCGGATCCGAGCATTAATGACATAAAGTACTTGGATACATTGAGTCATTACACATAATTTGTGATTTTACTATGGATATTGATCCTTAATTCGCCACCGTGCCGCATTAAGGCTCGGGGCTCTTGAGCTTGGGCTTATTATTTACAAATATTAAAGGGCACATCGATCCCCGATCGGTATTGCCACCCGACCAGTGTCTCGGGGGCTACTGCATTGCCTATCCAATGCAGAAAATTTTAAGTGTAATATAGTCTCCGAGGAGATTTTGATCCTCTGGTTGGTCGGCCGCACCCAACCTGAGTCTTGAGGACTGAGCACGCCGCTTTTTGTGTCCCGAAGTTTTCGCGAGCTAGGACTTGATCCTCGGACCGATTTTGCAAATCAACTTTGAGTCTCGTGCTCTTTGGGATCAGCGGTCTTACGTCATCCTTCAGGTCTCGGGTTTTAGACCTATAAACACCTTGAGGGCTACTGGCTATATATCTCGTCAGAGAATAAATTGCGTCGATAAAAAATATTGACCAAAAATCAACCCACATTCGGGGTGGTGCACCACCTTGGAAGCAGTCCGGCATAAAGCTCGGACGCTAGTGGCTGGCTCCATAGAGGGCATTTCCTGCATTAAGCTCGGTTAAACTCCTTCAAACTTCTTTGTACCAAGGTGATTTACGACACCTCGGATACAGTCCGGCGTTGGAGCTCAGATACATAGTCCGGCGTTGAAGCTCGGATACCGTCCGGCATTGGAGCTCGGATACATAGTCCGGCGATAGAGCTGGGAAGCAGTCCGGCGTTGGTGCTCGGCTGCAAAAGATACCTCGAATGTAGTCCGGCGTTAGAGCTCGGACGCAAGAGGACACTGCCTCCCGGGAATAACTTCAAACCCGAGGTGTGGCATAAAAATAACAAGGCATTGATAAAGGCCGTAAACTTAAAGGGGCTCCTTGGATACCCGACGTGTAAACTCGTCGAATGCATTTCGGCGATCCTCAAGATCGAAGATGAGAAGATTTGTTGAACCAGTTTTCAAGACCGACGACCGAAGATGAAGAACAGTTCGGAAGAATCGAGGCGTCCCTAACGAAGACCGGTTCGAGGGGCTCTCGACGGTGTCTGGACTAGGGGTACTCACGCGCCATCATCTCGATCTGTTAGATTGGGCGAGAACCCCATGGTCGTATACTCATGGGCCATCCGGACGGTTGCCGCATACAAGGAAGATTCCACAAGACTTGGCGATCAAGACAAGGACTCCTCCCCACCGGCGTATTCGGCTAGGACTCTTGTTATCCTAGGCCTCTGGTGCATTATATAAACCAGGGCCAGGCTAGTCGACAGATATACAATAAACAACAATCATACCATAGGCTAGCTTCTAGGGTTTAGCCTCTTTGATCTCGTGGTAGATCCACTCTTGTAACACACATTATCAATATTAATCTAGCAGGACGTAGGGTTTTACCTCCATCAAGAGGGCCCGAACCTGGGTAAAACATCGTGTCCCTTGTCTCCTGTTACCATCCGCCTAGACGCACAGTTCGGGACCCCCTACCCGAGATCCGCCGGTTTTGACACCGACACCCGCTCTCTCGGGTGCGATTCAACGCCGGAAGGTGGCCCGGAATGGAGCCACGGAACAACAACTGCTGGCTGTTGAGGTGGTGATGGACCAACACGGCAGTCAATATCTCCTCCTCGTCATCGGACGACGAATCATCGGAGTCGCAAAGGAAATTTTGAAAAAAGAACTCGCTGGCGGAGTCCATTTTGTACCTTGGCAAACTGTTGAATAGCTTGCGGGCGTCGATGAAGGAGACGGCCGGCGAAGGAAGTCACGGCGCGCACGGACCAGCTAGCTGCCCTGCCGGCATCCGACGAGTGGGCCCCCGTCCGACGAGCATGCCGGTGAGGATCTGTCCTGGGCGACGAGGTGGCTTCTTGGTCGGGGGGCGGCTGTGAGGTGGGGGGCGTGGGGGTGGGAAGCAGTCGGCTCCCCGACAGCAAGACGGCGGTGGCGGGCGACGTGGGAGTGGGCGGCGTTGCTGGGCGGATGTGGAGGCACCAGCAGTTGGCAGAGTCGCCGACAAAAGTGGGCGGCGGCGTCGGCGACGAAGGAGGCGGGCGAGGGTTGTTGTTGGATGGGGAAGGCCAATTTGCCACCGACCAGCGGGCCCTATGAAGGAGAAGACAAGCGTGCGCGCGTCCGTCGCATGTCCGCGCTGACGCAAATCCGGCTCAAAAATGGGCCGGGAATGGGTCGCCCGCGGACGAAAAGCGGTCGCGCGTCCGTTTAGGTCGGCGCGTTGGGCCGCCTTTTGTGTCCGCGCCGACCCAAACGACGACGGCGGATGAAGTGGGTCGCCCCATTGAAGTTGCTCTAAGCTGCCAATTGGCATAACAACACTCTCAACGTACAACCGGACTATAACTGTGGCTTTCATTGACCAACCGGTCTGGTCGCAGGAAACTGAATGATATCTCCACTGCAAGTTACTACATCCGTTTCATAATGTAATGTATATAGATTTTTTTTTAAAAAAATTGAACCTCGCAAACTTTGGCCAAGTTCGTGGAGAAAAACATTTACATCTAGAATGTACTCCCTCTGTCCGGAAATACTTGTTGGCGAAATAGATGTATGTAGACGTATTTTAGTTTTAAATACATTCATTTTTATTTATTTCTTCGACAAGTATTTCTGTATGGAGGGAGTATATCATTAGATTCATCATAAGATTTAGTTTCACATTTTATATAGTTGAGATTGTGCATGTATGAAAGGAGGGAGTAATAGCCTCCAGTGCAAGCCATGCAGATCTGCTGTAGTGTGCACTATCCAAAGAAGGTCTTCTGTCTAACTAAGAAAAAGCCTTCTCAAAGAGGTTTCAGATCCTATTTAATAGTATCTGGATAAGAAGACAGAGACTACGAGAGCCAAAACTAAATTATACCTTTGCTCGCACAAGGAACAACAATCAGTAAGTCACAACCGCTACCCGGGTTTATGAATTCTATTCTCGACAACGCCGCACATATATGTTTCGCTAGTCAAATTGAAGACCTAAAAATAGACCCCGCATAAAAATCCTGCCTTGGAAGCCCCCGCTACCGTCACCCAAAAAGTATCCATCGCCGCCATCCTGCCTGTCTGGAGGCCAGAGACGACCCAACTTCCTTTTTTGTCCCTTCTCCTCCCCAATCTTATGGCTTCCTCAACCCTCCGTCATCGGTCTACGTCATGTGCCTAGGATCCATCACCTTGTGCTTCCTCGTCGTCATGTGGCGATGCAAGCCCCCGTATGCCCCAGATCCGCGATTGCGGGAAGGCTTCCACAAGCTGCGTGGTGTCTGTTGCGCGACAGGATTGCACATCGTTTACACACGATGACATGAGGCGATATGTGTGCGGCCATGGCGTCGGGAATTGTTGACGAGGGCATTGTTCTACCATACAGAAGATTCCTCCTCCTCGGTATCTTGGCCAACCAGTGGCTGCCACAGGCGAGGACCGCTGAGTAAGAGAAGGTGTGTGGTGTTGTTGTCGGATACAAATCTGTCACCCGCTGCTGCATTGCTCGTAGTGTTGTGTTGTCATGATATGGTTGGGGCCGTGGTGGTCGTTGGTACATTTGGTCGATCACTTCGGGAGTTTTCTGCCTAGGCACAACTTCAGTATTGTATGGCATTGCTCTTTGTCTACGTGATCCGTTGTATGGATGCCTTGGTGTTGGCTGGGTATCCTAAGTGTGTTCACTGTGCTTGAATGTCCTCGATATCTCATTATAAGTCAGTAATTTTTTCCTTTGTCAAAAAATTGAAGATCTAAAACTCCGAGTCCGACTTATAAACCCGACACAAAGGAGTAGATGACTAACATGTATCGCCCTTGCACCCACAAGCAAAAATAAAATACGCCCTAGCAAAGAATATCATCAATGCGACATCCAATGGTTTGGTTTGCAGGAGACCAATACAAGTGCTCTTGAGATTGTGATGGCCTGGGTATGAATGGAAAGAGCCAACCCAGTCGTGGTTCAGAAAGGGAAATTTTTGTGATGAGTGGATCTTGATATTTTCTACGCCTTCACAATTATCACCATCGGGAATGAAGCAAACACTGTCTTTTGGGATGCACCTTGGGTCCATGACTATAAGCCCAAGGAAATTTCTCCCCTCATATTTGAGGCGTCCGCACACAAAAATGGAAGGCGCGGAGGCACTTCATGAGAACGCTTAGGTCTCCAAAATAAATATGGCTAGCATGCTCTCCATGGCCCACTTCCCTCAATTCATTGCTCTTTGGGCGCTTATTGGTGATTTCCACCTTAAAGGAAATACCAAGATGACATCACTTGGAAGCACACAGCTAATGGCCAATGCACGTCGGCTTCCGCTTACTCTGCGCAATTCTTGGGCATAATCTACTCTCGCATGGTTCACACGGTTTGGAAGGCTTGGGATCAACCTAAAGTAAAGTTCTTGGCATGGTTGCCCATCCAAAACCAGATTTGGACCGCCGATAAGTTGGCTAAGCGTGGATGGCCAAATTATGGACTTTGTTCTCTTTGCATAAGAGAACAGGAGTCCGGGATGCGCCTTTTTTCAACTGTCACTTCACCCCTTAGGCTTTGAAATTTGGTGAATGTTTGGCTTCATCTTGGGCATTTGGACACCACCTCTTGGCACTTAGAATATCCCATGACGGATTGATAGATTAAACTCTCCGCCAAGTGTGTGTGTGTGTGTGTGTATGTCCAATAGAAAAACTATGACATGACTTGCCATGCTCATTAGTTGGACCCTTTGAAATGAGAGGAACTCCCCGGTTTTCCGCCACAGAGTGCTCCACCTTCAATCTTGCTCAAATCTTAAACCTTGAGGCAAGACTTTGGGTTACCACAGACACCAAAAATAACACAAACACTATTCTCTTTTTAATTAATGAATGAGGCAAATCTTACGTGTCCATTTCAAAGAAAAGAGAGTACAAGTGCTCCTAGATTTGCAAATGAACCCAGAGTCCCAGCAAAGCTGGTGCTTCCAAGATTTGTTTACTTTCAAACCTCACATCATGACGGCATAACAAAATATGCTAACAAAACTGAAAATCAGCGACCAGAAGGATGCCTAACATAGGTAAAGTGCGATTGCAGAAGTCACTTCTTCCGTTCTGGATTATAATAAGTTTTAGATATTCAAATACAGACTACGTACAAACTAAAACACGTTTATATCCATTTGATTAGAAAAAAGTTAGAATATCTTATAACTCGAGACTGAGCAAGTATATAATTGGGATAATTGTATTCATGCCACTAGTTGTGTCCCACCTGGCTGGTTTGTCCCTAGTTTTTAAAAATTCTCGGTTTTGCCCAAGTCCTTTTGCTCCTCTTATGTTTTTGCCCTTCCGTCACGTTTCCGTCTAGTTAGTGCCGTTTGACCATGTGTTGACCGTCTTTGGACTTTTCTCTGGACTATTTTGCCCCTGCTTTCTCACTCTCTCACCAGACACTTCCAAGTGGAACCCATCACAGAGAAAACTATCTCTCTCTGTACTCCCTGTCATGTGGGACCCATGCGGGACCAAATATCTCCAATTAACATTGCCATGTGTTGTAAACATCAAATAACTAACAGATCATGTAAACTAATTAAAACAACGGTAATTAACCATTAGTCCATATAGTTACATGGGGCCAAGTGTTCAATTCCTTTTACATCGGGTCAACGATTAAGCCGCAATCTGTAGGTGGAGGATGACCTCGCCGGAGCCAAATGAGGGACCGCATCAAATCCCCCTGTCGCATGAGAGAAGGAGCATGAGCTCGCCGGAGCCAACGGAATCGGAGCCGGAGCTCACGAAAAACAGAGTTGTTGGACGAGAGAAGGAGGATGAGCGCGGCGCAATTGGTGTCGATTCCAGACACCTATGCATCGTGGGCCGCGGGCATCAGGCCATGTCCACGCAAGGGCAACGGATCCACGCGACCACGGCCATCACGGCCTAGTCCACACGACGGGCGCCAGCCACCACCGCTGCGGCGCTCATCCCTCTTCTCTCTTCCCTCTTCTTCCTCCCTCGCTCATCCCCGACCTCCATCCCGACCATGGCACCCTACACCCCACCGCCGGCCGCCAGTCCCTCCCCGACCTCCATCCGGCCGGATCCAGTCCAGCCGACGCCTCTCGCAACTGGATCCGCCGTCTCTGTCGTGCTCCCATGCCCCGCGCCAATCCTGGCCTCCCCTACATCGCCTTGTCTCCCCCACAGCCATGTCGTCCCTGGATCCGCCTTGTATCGGTGGCTCTGGCGGATTCGGCTGCGGGAGGCGCGGGCACTTCGGCCACCTACCTCGGCCACCAAGCTAGACGGCGACCTTGGCGGCGTCACGCGACGCAGGGCTCTGGCGTGGCTGCGGGGTATACCTGGCCAAACCTCGGGCCGGGCCTAGCCAAGCCCGACACAAAAAACCCAGGCCCGGGCCCGGCCCGGCCCGGCCATCGGGCCTGTGTTTCTGGGCCCGAGCCCGGCCCGACCTTCAGAAAAGTGCAAAAACGACGGGCCTGGGCTTCGGGCTCGAAAACTAGGCCCGAGCCCGGCCCGGGGGCAGCGTCGGGCCAGGCCGGCCGGGCCGGGCTTCCCATGGCCAGGACTACTGCGGGGTAGGGAGGTGAGGTGCGGGTGCTCCAGCGACGGGATGGTGAGGAACTGTGGGGATGTGGATGTGGAGCCACTGACGAGATCCGTGGCTCCACCACCGACCAGAACCCCGACGGCCTCCCCTGGATCTCCTAGCACGCACGCGGTGGGCGGCGCTGTTGGCCACCGACGTGTTCGGCAACCTTGTCCACACGCGGGTGCCGGCCTGGCCACCGATGGGGACGTCCTTGTGGCTGGTTGCTGTGGCCTTGCGCCGAACCATGGCAGCGGAACATTGAGGGTGGGGATTTGAGAGAGAGGGGGAGAGGGGAACTAGGGGTTGACCGACGGGAGAGAAGAAAAAGAGGTTGGGATGGCTTTCTCTGTGATGGGTCCCACCTAGAAGTGTCTGGTGAGAGAGTGAGAAAGCAGGGGCAAAATGGTCCAGAGAAAAGTCCAAAGACGGTCAACACATGATCAAATGGCACTAACTGGATGGATACGTGGCGGAAGGGCAGAAACATAACAGGAGTAAACAGACTTTGGCAAAACCGAGAATTTTCAAAAACTAAAGGCAAACCAGCCGAGTGGGACACAACTAGTGGCATGAATACAATTATCCCATAATAATTTGCGATATAGCCTACTGACAATAGAACGAATTGGACCCTGGGAAAAACCTCCCAATCCCGTGGAGAAGATTGTGGTGCTCCTAACCAGGCACACACGTTTGGCCGCTCTATCAGAAACCGTTTTATCGGAACACCTGCAAGCCTCTAGATGGTATTGATCATTGGTTTTTGGCTTGTCAGCAGTGGTAAAAATTCATTTATTTTTGTACAACTCCCTCTGTTTCAAAATAAATAACTCAATTTTGTATTAACTTTAGTATAAAGTTGAGTCATCTATTTTGGAACGAAGGGAGTATCTTATTTTCTTGTGGATGGCATGTAGGCTGTAGGGTTTTTGCTGGTCAGAGCAACTCTTTGTATATTACTTCCTTCATTCCTAAATATAAGTTTTTGTAGAGATTCCACTAGGTGGACTACATACGGAGCAAAATGAATGAATCTACACTTAAAATGCATCTATGTACATCCATATGTGGTTCATAGTGGAAGCTCTACAAAGACTTATATTTGGGAACGGAGGGAGCAGATTGCTAAAAATTTGTTATAGCAAGAGGAAAGAGAATGTTTACAAAGCCAACATATTTTTTTTTACTTTAGTTGACTTTATATATTAAATTGCTATATTTGCACAAAACATACGCTGACATCTGGGGACAGTTTGTCATAGACACATCATACACACGTGTACACGTATACTAGCATAACTCGTGGACACGTATACACACGCGCGCACACACACGCGCAACACACACGCACGTACACGTACAAACACGAGTACACGTACACACACATGACGCACGCATGCAGCACACACATACACATACACATCACACACGGGCTCACTAGTCATTGAGACAAAAATATGAATAGGACCACATTTACAAAGCCTTGCCAAAATTTATCAAGTGGCCTTTGGGTTTGCGAAATATACAAAGTGGGATGGCAGATTTTGCAAGCTTTGTATTTTTTTGGGTGGGGGCCACTCATACAAAGGATGTTGGAGGAGGTTTTTTGGTCAAGATCACTAAAATAGTAAGTGAGTGTAAATATAAAAAGGTTGTTGAAGATGCTCTCAGGGGGTGCGTGGAAGTGTATGTTTTGGGAGGTTTATCTAACCAATGAAAAATAATTAATTGTAAGGTACATGTTCGATCGAATTTCTCCGAATAAAATGTAAATACTACTTCCTCCGTTCCTAAATATATAAGCAGAGGAAGTAGATTACATCACTAGATGCCAACATGTGCAATGTGTTCTCTAGCCCCTATGTGAGATTATTGGTACACTTGCAAACTTACAGTTGGTATAACAACACTCTCAGCATACAACTGGGCTATAACTATGGCTTTTATTGACCCACTGGTCGCAGGAAACTAAATGATATCTTCACTGCAAGTTACTCCACCCGTTTCATAATGTAATGCATATAGATTTCTAAAAAAAGTCAAACCTCACAAACTTTGACCAAGTTCGTGGAGAAAAACATTTACATCTAGAATGTATATCATTAGATTCATCATAAGACTTTGTTTCGCATTTTATACATTTGGTATTGTGCATGTAAGAAAGGAGAGAATAATAGCCTCCAGTGCAAGTCAAGCAGATCTGCTGTAATGTGCACGATCCAAAGGTCTTCTGTCTAACTAACAAAAAGCCTTATCAAAGGGGTTTCAGATCTTCTTTAATAGTATCTGAATAAGAAGACGGAGACTACGAGAGCCAAAACTAAATCACACCTTTGCTGCCACAAGGAACAACAATCAGTAAGTCACAACCGCTACTCGGGTTTATGAATTTTGATCTCGACAACTCCGCACATATATGTTCGCTAGTCAAATTGAAGACCTAAAAATAGACTCGAATCAAAAATCTGCCTTGGAAGCCCCTGTTACCGTCACCCAAAAAGTATCCATCGCCGCCATCCTGCCTGCCTGGAGGCGGGAGATGATCCAACTTCCTTTTTTGTCCCTTCTCCTCCCCCAATCTTATGGCTTCCTCAACCCTCCATCACCGGTCTACGTCATGTGCCTAGGATCCATCACCTTGTGCTTCCTCGTCGTCATGTGGCGATGCTAGCCCCCGTGTGCCCCAGATCCGTGATCGCGGGAAGGCTTCCTCAAGCTGCGTGGTGTCTGTTGCGCGACGGGACCCCACATCATTTACACACGATGACACGAGGCGATATGTGTGATGCCGTGGCGTCGGGAATTGCTGACGAGGGCATTGTCCTACCATACAGAAGATTCCTCCTCCTCGGTATGTTGGCCAACCAGTGGCTGCCACAGGCGAGGACCGCGGAGTAAGAGAAGGCATGTGGTGGTGTTGTCGGATACAAATCTGTCACCCGCTGCCGCATGGATCGTAGTGTTGTGTTGTCATGATATGGTTGGGGTCGTGGTGGTCATTGGTGCATTTCGTCAATCACTTCGGGAGTTTTCTGCCTAGGCATAACTTCAGTCTTGTATGGTGATGTCTACTACACAACCTTCTTCTTGTAGACGTTGTTGGGCCTCCAAGTGCCGAGGTTTGTAGGACAGTAGCAAATTTCCCTCAAGTGGATGACCTAAGGTTTATGAATCCGTGGGAGGCGTAGGATGAAGATGGTCTATCTCAACCAACCCTGCAACCAAATAACAAAGAGTCTTTTGTGTCCCCAACACACCCAATACAATGGTAAATTGTATAGGTGCACTAGTTCGGCGAAGAGATGGTGATACAAGTGCAATATGGATGATAGATATAGGTTTTTATAATCTGAAAATATAAAAACAGCAAGGTAACTAATGATAAAAGTGAGCGTAAACGGTATTGCAATGCTAGGAAACAAGGCCTAGGGTTCATACTTCCACTAGTGCAAGTTCTCTCAACAATAATAACATAATTGGATCATATAACTATCCCTCAACATGCAACAAAGAGTCACTCCAAAGTCACTAATAGTGGAGAACAAACGAAGAGATTATGGTAGGGTACGAAACCACCTCAAAGTTATTCTTTCCAATCAATCCGTTGGGCTATTCCTATAAGTGTCACAAACAGCCCTAGAGTTCGTACTAGAATAACACCTTAAGACACAAATCAACCAAAACCCTAATGTCACCTAGATACTCCAATGTCACCTCAAGTATCCGTGGATATGATTATATGATATGCATCACACAATCTCAGATTCATCTATTCAACCAACACATAGAACCTCAAAGAGTGCCCCAAAGTTTCTACCGGAGAATCAAGACGAAAACGTGTGCCAACCCCTATGCATAAATTCATGGGCGGAACCCGCAAGTTGATCACCAAAACATACATCAAGTGAATCACATGATATCCCATTGTCACCACAGATACGCACGGCAAGACATACATCAAGTGTTCTCAAATCATTAAAGACTCAATCCGATAAGATTACTTCAAAGGGAAAACTCAATCCATTACAAGGGAGTAGAGGGGGAGAAGCAACATAAGATCCAACTATAATAGCAAAGCACGCGATACATCAAGATCGTGCCAAATCAAGAACACGAGAGAGAGAGAGATCAAACACATAGCTACTGGTACATACCCTCAGCCCCGAGGGTGAACTACTCCCTCCTCGTCATGGAGATCGCCGGGATGATGAAGATGGCCACCGGTGAGGGTTCCCCCCTCCGACAGGGTGCCCGAACAGGGTCCCGATTGACTTTTGGTGGCTACAGAGGCTTGCGGCGGCAGAACTCCCGATCTATTCTGTCCCCCGAAGTTTTTAGGGTATGTGGGTATATATAGGAGGAAGAAGTACGTCAGGGGAGCCACGAGGGGCCCACGAGGGTGGAGGGCGCGCCCTAGGGGGGTGGGCGCGCCCCCTACCTCGTGGCTCCCTCGTTTTTTTCCTGTCGTGCACTCCAAGTTTATCCGGTAGCTTTCCTTCCAAAAATAACTTCTCCAGTTGGTTTCATTCCGTTTCAACTCCGTTTGATATTCCTTTTCTTGAAACATCAAACAAGGGAAAAATAGAAAGCGCTTTGGGCTCGGGTCAATAGGTTAGTCCCAAAAATAATATAAAAGTGTAAGACAAAGCCCATAAACATCCAAAACACATAATATAATAGCATGGAACAATAAAAAAATTATAGATACGTTGGAGACGTATCAGCATCCCCAAGCTTAGTTCCTGCTCGTCCTCGAGTAGGTAAATGATAAAAAAGATAATTTTTGATGTGGAGTGCTACTTGGCATAATTTCAATGTAATTCTTCTTATTTTTGGTATGAATATTCAGATCCGAAAGATTCAAGACAAAAGTTCATATTGACATAAAAATAATAATACTTCAAGCATACTAACTAAGCAATCATGTCTTCTCAAAATAACATGGCCAAAGAAAGTTATCCCTACAAAATCATATAGTCTGGCTATGCTCTATCTTCACCACACAAAATATTTAAATCATGCACAACTCCGATGACAAGCCAAGCAATTGTTTCATACTTCGGTGTTCTCAAACTTTTTCAATCTTCACGCAATACATGAGCGTGAGCCATGGACATAGCACTATAGGTGGAATAGAATGGTGGTTGTGGAGAAGACAAAAAAGGAGAAGATTGTCTCACATCAACTAGGCGTATCAACGGGCTATGGAGATGCCCTGTGAGTGAGTAGGGATAACCATGCAACGGATGCACTAGAGCTATAAGTGTATGAAAGCTCAAAAATAAATTAAGTGGGTGTGCATCCAACTCACTTGCTCACGAAGACCTAGGGCATTTTGAGGAAGCCCATCATTGGAATATACAAGCCAAGTTCTATAATGTAAAATTCCCACTAGTATATGAAGGTGACAACATAGGAGACTCTCTATCATGAAGATCATGGTGCTACTTTGAAGCACAAGTGTGGTAAAAGGATAGTAGCATTGTCCCTTCTCTCTTTTTCTCTCATTTTTTATTTTTTATTTTTTTGTTTGGGCCTTCTCTCTTTTTTATGGCCTCTTTTTTCTTTTTTTATTTGGGCTTCTTTGGCCTCCTTTTTTTTCATCTGGAGTCTCATCCCGACTTGTGGGGGAATCATAGTCTCCATCATCCTTTCCTCACTGGGACAATGCTCTAAAAATGATGATCATCACACTTTTATTTACTTACAACTCAAGAATTACAACTCGATACTCAGAACAAAATATGACTCTATATGAATGCCTCCAGCGGTGTACCGGGATGGGCAATGACTCATGAGTGACATGTATGAAAGAATTATGAACGGTGGCTTTGCCACAAATACGATGTCAACTACATGATCATGCTAAGCAATATGACAATGATGGAGCGTGTCATAATAAACGGAACGGTGGAAAGTTGCATGGCAATATATCTCGGAATGGCTATGGAAATGCCATAATAGGTAGGTATGGTGGCTGTTTTGAGGAAGGTATATGGCGGGTGTATGATACCGGCGAAAAGTGCGCGGTATTAGAGAGGCTAGCAATGGTGGAAGGATGAGAAAAGTGCATATAATCCATGGACTCAACATTAGTCATAAAGAACTCATATACTTATTGCATAAATCTATAAGTTATCAAAGCAAAGTATTACGCGCATGCTCCTAGGGGGATAGATTGGTAGGAAAAGACCATCGCTCGTCCCCGACCGCCACTCATAAGGAAGACAATCAATAAATAGATCATGCTCCGACTTCATCACATAACGGTTCACCATACGTGCATGCTACGGGAATCACAAACTTTAACACAAGTATCTCACAAATTCACAACTACTCAACTAACATGACTCTAATATCACCATCTCCATATCTCAAAACAATTATCAAGCCTCAAATTACTCATAGTATTCCATACACTCATAAGAAAGTTTTTACTATTCTTGAATACCTAGCATATTAGGATGAAGCACATTACCATGCTGTTTAAGACTCGCAAAATAATATAAGTGAAGCATGAGAGAATAATAGTTTCTATAAAACAAAACCACCGCCGTGCTCTAAAAGATATAAGTGAAGTACTAGAGCAATAACAAAACTACTCCGAAAGATATAAGTGAAGATCAATGAGTAGTCAGATAATTATGCAGCTATGTGAAGACTCTCCCATTTAATAATTTCAGATATTAGTATTTTATTCAAACAGCAAGCAAAAAAAATAAGGTGACGCTCCAAGCAAAACACATATCATGTGGTGAATAAAAATATAGCTCCAAGTAAAGTTACCGATGAACGAAGACGAAAGAGGGGATGCCATCCGGGGCATCCCCAAGCTTAGGCTCTTGGTTGTCCTTGAATATTACCTTAGCTTAGGCTCTTGCCACTCCTTATTCCATAGTCCATCGAATCTTTACCCAAAACTTGAAAACTTCACAACACAAAACTTTACAGAAGATCTCGTGAGCTCCGTTAGCGAAAGAAAACAAAACACCACTTCAAGGTACTGTAATGAACTCATTATTTATTTATATTGGTGTTAAACCTACTTTATTCTAACTTATCTATGGTTTGTAAACTATTTTACTAGCCGTAGATTCATCAAAATAAGCAAACAACACACGAAAAACAGAATCTGTCAAAAACAGAACAGTCTGTAGTAATCTGTAACTAACGCAAACTTCTGGAACTCCAAAAATTCTAAAATAAATTGGTGGACCTGAGTAATTTGTCTAATAATCATATGCAAAAAGAATCAACTAAATAGAACTCTCCAGTAAAAAGTTGAAGCTAATCTCGCGAGCTGTAACATCCCAAAATTCTAAATTTTGGAATGTTATATTAAATAAATAACTATGCTTGATGTCTGATTGTTTGTTTGATTGATTGAGTGAATTTGAAACTTTTGAATGAGAGGGAATAAAATGACTTTCCCAAACTTTCCCCTTTGCCTTTTTTGATCTCAATGAAATCAAGTTCATTCCAACACCAAACCCTAGAGTGAAGATGACATGACTTCTTCCATTTGGAATAAAAAGGGTTTTGAAAAGATTTGAATGTCATTTGAGAATATTTCAAATTCAAAGCTTTATGCAACTCAATGATTTTCATGAGGGAAGATAAAATGACTTCTTCAATTATATGAAATATGAGTTGGAAGTTAAAAAGTATCAAACTGAAAGTCATTTGAAAGTGCCATTTGGAGTTTCAGAAGATTTTGAGTTTTGGTATTTGAATTCAAATTTTGGCAAGTGGAATTCATTTCAAAACTATGCCTGACAACTACTTGAGAAAAAGTATGAGAGGAGTAACATGACACTCCAAATATGTCAGAAGAAAACAATGCCAAAAGTTTTGGATTCAAATCTGAATTTTATTTGAATTTGAGAAAAATGAATTTTTATAAAGTTTGGATTTTGCCTTTGGAAAAATGTTCAAATGATAGGGAATATTCCCCTGATCATTTTGATATATATCTGTCCTATATAAAATATTATTATTTTATAAGTTATCTCTGTTTTTGTTTTATTAAAAAAATAAATAAAAATTTAAAAAAACACCCCAGCGCCGGCCAGCCCCTAGCCCAGCCATGCGCCACCCATGGCCTTGAGCGCAGCCAGTGGCACACCAGCGCCAGGCCAGCCGCCCAAAGACCGACCGCACCACCCTCTCGCCCCTCGCCTGAAAGCGTTTGGCCGGTCGCCCGACCGCACCACCCCTCTCTCTCTCACCGACAGCAGGCCCCACCCCTCCTTTCCTCGCGCCACGCCATCGCAGCGCCGCCTTCGCCGGATCCCGCGGATCCGGATTCGCCGATCCTCCCGATCGCCTCGCCAAGGTGAGCCCCCTATAACCCCCCACGACCCGTTCCCCCCTCGCCTCACCCGACGCCCTCCTCCAAGACGCCTTTCCGGAGACCGAGAGCGCCGCCGCCGCCATTCCGCCGCCCGACCTACCCAGCCACCCCGAGCTCGCCTGACCCCACCCCGGACTCCCCTCGCCGCGCTGCACCCGCTGAGCCCTTCGCCGACGCCTCGACCACCGGAGTCGCGGAACCATCGCTGGCCGAGCCGCCGCCGCCGTCGCCGACCGGTAAGTCGCGGACCCCCTCGCCGTTAGATCCGAGCGCAGACGGTCGAGATTAGACCCCACGAAGGGGTATGTCTTTAAATAAAACCGGTTCGACCGGTTTAGTTTCTGGTTTATTTTAGTTACGGTTTATTTTATTTAGCCGGCCCGACTCGTTTAACCCTATGCCCGTTTAGTTTATATTACGCTCAGTGCGTAGTTTAGGCCCATTAGGCCCTTTTTCATTTATTTTCGTTTTCTGTTTTAAC
This sequence comes from Aegilops longissima, assembly GCA_021605205.1. Lineage (NCBI taxonomy): Eukaryota > Viridiplantae > Streptophyta > Magnoliopsida > Poales > Poaceae > Aegilops > Aegilops longissima. The sequence goes on from CM038681.1 coordinate 520,923,960, forward strand.
AGAATAGTTCCTGTTTTGAAAAATTCATATCTTTTATTCTGTTTAATATTTTTAGGTGATTCTTTTTTGTTGGTTTGCAAATTTTCTATAGTTTCTGTAGAAAATATATTTAGCTATGTTAAAATTAATTAAAATTGCTTTATTTTAGTTTTAGTCAGAATAGTAAATCTGTTATAACATGAGTTAGAAAAATTATTTTTGGATGATTCTTTTTGTCCCAACTTTATTTTGACATTGCCAAACCATAGGAATTAATTTGGGTATTTTAGGATTAATAAAAAAATAGTTTTAAGCAGAATCTTATTAATCCTAATTAATTAACTAGCTACTGTTTTCCTATTATTTTAATTAGTAAAACAATTTATTTTCACATGTGATTGATTATTCTAGGATAGTTTCTGTCACTTTATAGGATGAACTTTTATTTATATTAAATAAAACTTTTTATTTTATTTTTCTTAATATAAATTGGATTTGGCCTAATAGGAGTTTTACTATAGCTTTTAAATTGATTCTTTTTGCTCCTAATTGATTAATTCATTATTTTCTGTTAAGTTAACATAAGCCCATGGTTAGGTTATGTTGAGAAAATTTTGTTATGTAAAAACTAGTTTTAGTTGTTGCTTGAAGTAGGAAAACTTTGAGATGGATTTCTTCGAGTTTTTCCTTTGGGTTTTGATTTGGTTGTTTTGGTGCTATTGTGTTAAGTGATCATATGCTATGTGCTTACTATAGTTATTGTTTGCCTCGGTAGAATATCCGGAGTGCGAAGCTTGCTACCACGAATCCCTAGTTTTCGAAGATCGTCAGCAAGGCAAGTTCACTTTGACCATGCTTTCATACCTATGTTTTATTGCACTTAGTGGCATCTTTGCAACCCCTCCAGTAGTGTTATTGATTCTTGAAGTTGAGTAGTATGCATGAGGTAAGCACCCATCACCCTGTTACCAAGCCCGAGACGTTATTTTGTTTTATGCTACGCTATAGTAGACGGGGTTGGTATGAGTGCTCGAGAGTGGTGTGAAGAAGGAGGACTCTACGTCAATGATGACAACTCCATGATGGCATCTGCAAGGATTGCAATTTCAAGACCTCAAGACTTCAAGACTCAAGACAAGAATTTCAATACACACTACTGGGTGAAGGGCGGTTGTGGGCACCTGGAGAAACCAGTGGTTGGCGGGATGCATGGAGAAGCGCCATGACATCTTGCGGAAAGCTTCACCCAGACTCAAAGAGACGGAAGAATACTTCATGCCCGGAAGCTTACATGCAACCGCAAGTCATTATGGGCTCGCTTGGTTGACCTTAGTTTTGACTCTGGCTGGGGACGGTACTAGCAGATGTAGAACTACGGTAGGATGGGATGAGTACCGGACAGTGGTCAGAGGAACTCTTTGGAAGACCATGTTTCGGTCATCTTGTTCTCAAACACTCTGAAGTGCGAGAACGTAATAAAAGAGGGATCGAATCTTGCGGGTAAAGTGTACAAACCTCTGCAGAGGGTTTAAACCTAATCGATTAGCCGTGTCCCCGGTTACGGACAATTTGAGCATCTGGACTTGGATCTATCTCGGAACTCTCAACACCGGATTGATAACTTAATTGTGGGCAACTTATGATGATTTTGGGCTATGAGACATCGGTTGGCGGAACCATGTCATGATAGAAAACTCCATAGTATAGACTCCAGTTATTCCTTTGATGTAGGGAAAATAAAACCAGCTTTTATGTAAAACAAAACTCAGACACAGAGCCACAAAGCCATATTGCATATAGTATAGTTTTATCATCTGTTTTCTCATGTTGTGATCTTGCGGTACATTCAATGTACTGACCTACACGGCTGCAACGTATCATGTTGCAGATACTTTCTTCCGACAGTAAGAGTGCAGTGCAGGGTTACGGTCTACACTCAACCTGCCGATGGCGTTGATGGGACTCCACACCCGACTATATGTTTCCGCTGTGACTTATGAGGTATATATCAGTGTTACGTTAATTATACATGTGATTGCACTTTGATATATACATTGATGTACTGTGTGTGCCAGCATACTGATCCAGGGATGGCACAGCAACACAGAGGCTTGACCGTCTGAGGTCGGGTCGCTACACGAGCGCTAAAGTTTCTGTTTTTTACAGCATGATCATAATGACTTCACCCAAGTCTTCCCAAAGGTTCTACTTGGCACAAACACTAACTAAAACACAAAACCACATCTAAACAGAAGCTAGATGGATTATTTATTCCAAAACAGAACCAAAAAGCAAGAAATTAAAATAAAATTGGGTTTCCTCCCAACAAGCGCTATCGTTTAACGCCCCTAGCTAGGCATGATGATTTCAATGATGCTCACATAAAAGATAAGAATTGAAACATAAAGAGAGCATCATGAAGAATATGACTAGCACATTTAAGTTTAATCCACTTCCTATGCATAGGGATTTTGTGAGAAAATGACTTATGGGAACAAGAATCAATTTGCATAGGAAGGTAAAACAAGCATAACTTCAAGATTTTAAGCACATAGAGAGGAAACTTGATATCATTGCAATTCCTACAAGCATATATTCCTCCCTCATAATAATTTACAGTAGCATCATGAATGAATTCAACAATATAACCAGCACCTAAAGCATTCTTTTCATGATCTACTTGCATAGAAATTTTATTACTCTCCTCATAAGCAAAATTCTTTTCGTTCGGAATAGTGGGAGTTACATAAGAGACTTGAATACTATAAATTGTTTCCACATTAAAAGAGTAATGTTCAGAAATAGGGTAATCATAATCATGAAAAGTTATATATATATAATCATCACTACTTTTTATAGCATAAGTTTCATCACAATAATCATCATAAGTAGCAACTTTGTTCTCATCATAATCAATTGAAACCTCTTCCAAAATAGTGGATACATCACTAAATAAAGTCATGACCTCTCCAAATCCACTTTCATAAATATTATAAGATTCAACATCCTCCAAAATAGTGTGATCATTACTTCCTAAAGTTGACACTCTTACAAACCCACTTTCATCAATATAATCATCATAGGTAGAAGGCATGCTATCATCATAACAACTTTGCATATCAAAACTTGGGAGGCTAAAAATATCATCATTATTAAACATAGAATCCCCAAGCTTGGGACAAACATTAATTTCAGCAAATATATTCTCAAATATGTCATCCTCATCAAACATAGCTTCCCCAAGCTTGGGCCTTTTCATATCATAAGCATAATCACTCTTATCATTAATAGTATGGATAACACCAATAGTATAGCAATTATCATATTCTTCCAAGCAAGTGCCAAAAAGATTTTCAAGATCATAAGAAGTATCATTACTTTCCCAATCATAATCATCACAACAAGCAATAGGCATAACGAGATCATCATCCAGTGCATCATCTTCCACAATTATTTGGGAGGGATACCTTTTTTACTTCTCTTCCTTTTTATTTTCATCTTCTTCACCTCATGTATGGGTTCAATCCTCTTTTTGGAGCTCCTTATTAATGAGATTGGTTGAATAGAAGGCTCCTCCTCGTTACCTGATTCATCATAAGAAATAATAGGAGGATATTGGGAAGTCTATGTTGGGGAACGTAGTAATTTAAAAAAATTCCTACGCACACGCAAGATCATGGTGATACATAGCAACGAGAGGGGAGAGTGTTGTCCACGTACCCTCGTAGACCGAAAGCGGAAGCGTTAGCACAACGCGGTTGATGTAGTCATACATCTTCACGATCCGACCGATCAAGTACCGAACGCACGACACCACCGAGTTCAGCACACGTTCAGCCCGATGACGTCCCTCGAACTCCGATCCAGCCGAGTGTTGAGGGAGAGTTTCGTCAGCACGACGGCGTGGTGACGATGTTGATGTTCTACCGACGCAGGGCTTCGCCTAAGCACCGCTACAGTATTATCGAGGTGGACTATGGTCGAGGGGGGCACCGCACACGGATAAAAGATCAAACAATCAATTGTTCTGTCCATGGTGTGGCCCCCTGCCCCCGTATATAAAGGAGCAAGGGGGGGGGGTGCGGCCGGCCAGGGAGAGGGCGCGCCAGGAGGAGTCCTACTCCCACCGGGAGTAGGACACCCCCCCTTTCCTAGTTGGAATAGGATTCGGGAGGGGGAAAGAGGAGGGAGAGAAGGAAGGGGGGGGGGCGCCCCCCTCTCCTTGTCCTATTCGGACTAGGGGGGAGGTGTTGGGGAACGTAGTAATTTCAAAAAATTTCTTACGCACACGCAAGATCATGGTGATGGCATAGCAACGAGAGGGGAGAGTATTGTCCACGTACCCTCGTACACCGTAAGCGGAAGTGTTATGACAACGCGGTTGATGTAGTCGACGTCTTCACGATCCGACCGATCCAAGTACCGAACGACGGCACCTCCGAGTTACGCACACGTTCAGCTCGATGGCGATCCCGGACTCCGATCCAGCAAAGTGTCGGGGATGAGTTCCACAAGACGACGGCGTGGTGACGATGATGATGCTCTATCGGCGCAGGGCTTCGCCTAAACTCCATGACGATATGACCGAGGTGGAATATGGTGGAGGGGCACCGACACGGCTAAGGAACGATCGTAGATCAACTTGTGTGTCATGGGGTGCCCCTGCCCCGTATATAAAGGAGGGGGGGGAGTGCGGCCGGCCCCAAGGGGTGCGCCTGGAGGAGTCCTACTCCCACCGGGAGTAGGACTCCCCCCTCTTGCCTTGTTGGAGAAGGAAAGGGGGGAGGGGAAAGAGGAAAGGGGGGCGCCGCCGCCCCCCTTCCTTGTCCTATTCGGACTAGGGGGCGAGGGGGCGCGCGGCCTGCCCTGGCCGGCCCTCCTCTTCTCCCTCATGGCCCACTAAGGCACATTATCCCCCGGGAGGGTTCCGGTAACCCCCCGGTGTTTCGGTAAAATCCCGATTTCACCCGGAACCATTCCGATATCCAAATATAGGCTTCCAATATATCAATCTTTATGTCTCGACCATTTCGAGACTCCTCGTCATGGCCGTGATCACATCCGGGACTCCGAACAATCTTCGGTACATCAAAACTTATAAACTCATAATAAAACTGTCATCGTAACGTTAAGCGTGCGGACCCTACGGGTTCGAGAACTATATAGACATGACTTAGAACTATTCTCGGTAAATAACCAATAGCGGAACCTGGATGCTCATATTGGCTCCTACATATTCTACGAAGATCTTTATCGGTCAAACCGCATAACAACATACGTTGTTCCCTTTGTCATCGGTATGTTACTTGCCCGAGATTCGGTCGTCGGTATCCAATACCTAGTTCAATCTCGTTACTGGCAAGTCTCTTTACTCGTTACGTAATGCATCATTCTGTAACTAACTCATTAGCTACATTGCTTGCAAGGCTTATAGTGATGTGCATTACCGAGAGGGCCCAGAGATACCTCTCCGACAATCGGAGTGACAAAACCTAATCTCGAAATACGCCAACCCAACATGTACCTTTGGAGACACCTGTAGTACTCCTTTATAATCACACATTTACGTTGTGACGTTTGGTAGCACCCAAAGTGTTCCTTCGGTAAACGGGAGTTGCATAATCTCATAGTTACAGGATCATGTATAAGTCATGAATAAAGCAATAGCAACATACTAAATGATCAAGTGCTAGGCTAACGGAATGGGTTAAGTCAATCACATCATTCTCCTAATGATGTGATCCCGTTAATCAAATGACAACTCATGTCTATGGTTAGGAAACATAACCATCTTTAATTAACGAGCTAGTCAAGTAGAGGCATACTAGTGACACTCTGTTTGTCTATGTATTCACACATGTATTATGTTTCCGGTTAATACAATTCTAGCATGAATAATAAACATTTTATCATGAAATAAGGAAATAAATAATAACTTTATTATTGCCTCTAGGGCATATTTCCTTCAGTCTCCCACTTGCACTAGAGTCAATAATCTAGTTCACATCATCATGTGATTTAACACCAATATTCACATATGTATGTGATTACCACCCATAGTTCACATCGTCATGTGACCAACACCCAAAGGGTTTACTAGATTCAATAATCTAGTTCACATCGCTATGTGATTAACACCCAAAGAGTACTAAGGTATGATCATGTTTTGCTCGTGAGAGAAGCTTAGTCAACGGGTCTGTCACATTCAGAGCCGTATGTATTTTGCAAATATTCTATGTCTACAATGCTCTGCACGGAGCTAATCTAGCTAATTGCTCCCACTTTCAATATGTATCCAGATTGAGACTTAGAGACATCTGGATCAGTGTAAAAAACTTGCATCGATGTAACTCTTTACGACGGGCTCTTTTATCACCTCCATAATCGAGAAATATTTCCTTAGTCCTCACTAAGGATGTTCCTGACCAATGTCCAGTGATCTACACCTAGATCACTATTGTACTCCCTTGCCAAATTCAGAGCAAGGTATACAATAGGTCTGGTACATAGCATAGCATACTTTATAGAACCTATGACTCAGGCATAGGGAATGACTTTCATTCTCTTTTCTATTTTCTGCCGTGGTCGGGATTTGAGTCTTACTCAATTTCACACCTTTGCAACACAGGCAAGAACTTTTCTTTGACTGTTCTATTTTGAACTACTTCAAAATCTTGACAAGGTATGTACTTATTGAAAAATCTTATCAAGCGTCTTGATCTATCTCAATAGATCTTGATGCTCAATATGTAAGTAGCTTTACTGAGATCTTTCTTTTAAAGAACTCCTTTCAAATACTCCTTTTATGCTTTCCAGAAAAATTCTACATCATTTCTAATCAACAATATGTTACTCACATATATTTATCAGAAAGGTGGTAGTGCTCCCACTCACTTTATTGTAAATACAGGCTTCACCGCAAGTCTGTATGAAACTATATGCTTTGATCAACTTATCAAAGCGTGTATTCCAACTCTGAGATGTTTGCACCAGTCCATAGATGGATCGCTGGAGCTTGCACATTTTGTTAGCTCCTTTAGGATTGACAAAACCTTCTGGTTGCATCATATACAACTCTTCTTTAATAAATCCATTAAAGAATGTACTTTTTACATCCATTTGCCAGATTTCATAAAATGTGGCAATTGCTAACATGATTCGGACAGACTTAAGCATCGCTACAATTGAGAAAATCTCATTGTAGTCAACACCTTGAATTTGTCGAAAACCTTTTTGTGACAAGTCGAGCTTTGTAGATAGTAACACTACTATCAGTGTCCGTCTTCCTCTTGAAGATCCATTTATTTAACATGGCTTGCTCGATCATCGAGCAAGTCAATCAAAGTCCATACTTTGTTCTCATACATGGATCCTATCTCAGATTTCATGGCCTCAAGCCATTTCGCGGAATCTGGGCTCATCATCGCTTCCTCATAGTTCGTAGGTTCATCATGGTCTAGTAACATGACTTCTAGAATAGGATTACCGTACCACTTTGGTGCGGATCTTATTCTAGAAGACCTACGAGGTTCGGTAGTAACTTGATCTGAAGCTTCATGATCATCATCATTAGCTTCCTCACTGATTGGTGTAAGAATCACAGGAACTGATTTATGTGATGAACTACTTTCCAATAAGGGAGAAGGTACAATTACCTCATGAAGTTCTACTTTCCTCCCACTCACTTCTTTCGAGAGAAACTTCTTCTCTAGAAAGGATCCATCTTAGCAACGAATAACTTGCCTTCGGATCTGTGATAGAAGGTGTACCCAATAGTTACCTTTGGGTATTCTATGAAGACGCACTTCTCGATTTGGGTTCGAGCTTATCGGTGAAAACTTTTTCACATAAGCATCACAACTCAAACTTTAAGAAATGACAGCTTAGGTTTATTGTTAAACCATAGTTCATCTGTGTCGTCTCAACGGATTTAGATGGTGCCCTATTAAGCGTGAATGTAGCTGTCTCTAATGCATAACCCCAAAACGATATTGGTAAATCGGTAAGAGACATCATTGATCGCACCATATCAAAATAAAGTACGATTCTGACGTTCGGACACACCATAACGTTGTGGTGTTCCGGTGGCGTGAGCTGTGAAACTATTCCACATTGTTTTAATTGAAGACCAAACTCGTAACTCAAATATTCATCTCCATGATCAGATCGCAGAAACTTTATTTTCTTGTTACGATGATTTTCCACTTCACTCTGAAATTCTTTGAACCTTTCAACTATTTCAGACTTTATGTTTCATCAAGTAGATATACCCATATCTGCTCAAATCATCTGTGAAGGTCAGAAAATAACGGTACCCGCCACGAGCCTTAATACTCATTGGTCTGCATACATCAGTATGTATTATTTCCAACAAGTTTGTTGCTCGTTCCATTGTTCCGAAGAACGGAGTTTTAGTCATCTCGCCCAAAGGCACCGTTCGCAAGCATCAAATGATTCATAACCAAGTGATTCCGAAAATCCATCTTTATGGTGTTTCTTCATGCGCTTTATACCGATATGACCCAAACGGCAGCGCCACAAATAAGTTGCACTATCATTATTAACTTTGCATCTTTTGGCATCAATATCATGAATATGTGTATCACTACGATCGAGATCCAATAAACTATTTTCATTGGGTGTATGACCATTAAAGGTTTTATTCATGTAAATAGAACAACAATTATTCTCTGACTTTAAATGAATAACCGTATTGCAATAAACATGATCAAATCATATTCATGCTCAACGCAAAAGCTAAATAACATTTATTTAGGTTTAACACTAATCCCGAAAGTATAGGGAGTGTGTGATGATGATCATATCAATCTTGGAACTACTTCCAACACTCATCGTCACTTCCCTTCAACTAGTTTCATTTTATTCGTAACTCCTGTTTGAGTTACTAATCTTAGCAACCGAACAAGTATCAAATACTCGGGGCTACTATAAACACTAGTAAGGCACACATCAATAACCTGTATATCAAATATACCCTTGTTCACTATGCCACCCTTCTTATCTACCAAATATTCAGGTCATTTCGCTCCCGGTGATCATTTCCTTTGCAGTAGAAGCACTTTCGGTTTCAGGCTTTGGTCCAGCTTTGGGCTTCTTCGGGAGCGACAACTTGCTTGTCATTCTACTTGAAGTTCCTTTCTTTCCCTTTGCCCTTTTCTTGAAACTAGTGGTCTTGTCAATCATCAACAATTGATGCTCTTTTCTTGATTTCTACCTTCGTCGATTTCAGCATCACGAAGAGCTTGGGAATTACTTTTGTCATCCTTTGCATATTATAGTTCATCACGAAGTTCTACTAACTTGGTGATGGTGACTAGAGAATTCTGTCAATCACTATCTTATCCGGAAGATTAACTCCCATTTGATTCAAGCGATTGAAGTACCTGCACAATCTGAGCACATGCTCACTAGTTGAGCGATTCTCCTCCATCTTTTAGATATAGAACTTGTTGGACACTTCATATCTCTCAACTCGGTATTTTCTTGAAATATTAACTTCAATTCTGGAACATCTCATATGGTCCATGACGTTCAAAACGTCTTTGAAGTCCCGATTCTAAGCCGTTAAGCATGGTGCACTAAACTATCAAGTAGTCATCATATTGAGCTAGCCAAACGTTCATAACGCCCGCATTTGCTCCTGCAATAGGTCATCACCTAGTGGTGCATTAAGGACATAATTCTTACGTGCAGCAATGAGGATAAACCTCGGATCACGGATCCAATCCGCAACATTGCTACTAACATTTTTAAATACAATTTTCTCTAGGAACACATATAAAAACATAGGGAAGCAACAACGCGAGCTATTGATCTACAACATAATTTGCAAAATACTACCAGGACTAAGTTCATGATAAATTTAAGTTCAATTAATCATATTACTTAAGAACTCCCACTTAGATAGACATCCCTCTAATCCTCTAAGTGATTACGTGATCCATATCAACTACACCATGTCCGATTGTCACGTGAGATGGAGTAGTTTCAACGGTGAACATCAATATGTTGATCATATCTACTATATGATTCACGCTCGACCTTCGGTCTCCGTGTTCGAGGCCATATCTGTTATATGCTAGGCTCGTCAAGTTTAACTGAGTATTCGCGTGTGCAACTGTTTTGCACCCGTTGTATTTGAACGTAGAGCCTATCACACCCAATCATCACGTGGTGTCTCAAAGACGAAGAACTTTCGCAACGGTGCATACTTAGGAGAACACTTCTTGATAATTTTGTGAGAGATCATCTTAAAATGCTACCGTCAATCAAAGCAAGATAAGATGCATAAAGGATAAACATCACATGCAATCAATATAAGTGATATGATATGGCCATCATCATCTTGTGCTTGTGATCTCCATCTCCAAGCACCGTCGTGATCACCATCGTCACCGCGCGACACCTTGATCTCCATCGTAGCATCGTTGTCGTTCGCCATCTATTGCTTCTCGACTATCGCTACCGCTTAGTGATAAAGTAAAGCAATTACAGGCGTTGCATTTCATACAATAAAGCGACAACCATATGGCTCCTGCCGATTGCCGATAACCGGTTACAAAACATGATCATCTCATACAATAAAATATAGCATCACGTCTTGACCATATCACATCACTGCATGCCCTGCAAAAACAAGTTAGACGTCCTCTACTTTGTTGTTGCAAATTTTACGTGGCTGCTACGGGCTGAGCAAGAACCGTTCTTACCACGCATCAAAACCACAACGATAGTTTGTCAAGTTGGTGCTGTTTTAACCTTCGCAAGGACCGGGCGTAGCCACACTCGGTTCAACTAAAGTGAGAGAGACAGACACCCGCCAGTCACCTTTAAGCACGAGTGCTCGCAACGGTGAAACCAGTCTCGCGTAAGCGTACGCGTAATGTCGGTCCGGGCCACTTCATCTCACAATACCGCTGAACCAAAGTATGACATGTTGGTAAGCAGTATGACTTGTATCGCCCACAACTCACTTGTGTTCTACTCGTGCATATGACATCTACGCATAAAACCAGGCTCGGATGTCACTGTTGGGGAACGTAGTAATTTCAAAAAATTTCCTACGCACATGCAAGATCATGGTGATGGCATAGCAACGAGAGGGGAGAGTATTGTCCACGTACCCTCGTAGACCGTAAGCAGAAGCGTTATGACAACGCGGTTGATGTAGTCGTACGTCTTCACGAACCGACCGATCCAAGTACCGAACGTACGACACCTCCGAGTTCAGCACACGTTCAGCTCGATGACGATCCCCGGACTCCGATCCAGCAAAGTGTCGGGGATGAGTTCCGTCAGCACGACGGCGTGGTGAAGATGATGATGCTCTATCGGCGCAGGCTTCGCCTAAACTCCGCATGACGATATGACCGAGGTGGAATATGGTGGAGGGGGGCACCGCACACGGCTAAGGAACGATCCGTAGATCAACTTGTGTGTCATGGGGTGCCCCCCTGCCCCCGTATATAAAGGAGGGAGGGGGAGGTGCGGCCGGCCCCCAAGGGGTGCGCCTCGAGGAGTCCTACTCCCACCGGGAGTAGGACTCCCCCCTCTTGCCTTGTTGGAGAAGGAAAGGGGGTAGGGGAAAGAGGAAAGGGGGGCGCCGCCCCCCCCCCCTTCCTTGTCCTATTCGGACTAGGGGGGAGGGGGCGCGCGGCCTGCCCTCCTCTACTCCCTCATGGCCCACTAAGGCCCATTATCCCCGGGAGGTTCCGTAACCCCGGTGTTCCCAAAAAATCGATTTCACCGGAACCATTCCGATATCCAAATATAGGCATCCAATATATCAATCTTTATGTCTCGACCATTTTGAGACTCCTCGTCATGTTCGTGATCACATCCGGGACTCCGAACAATCTTCGGTACATCAAAACTTATAAACTCATAGTAAAACTGTCATCGTAACGTTAAGCGTGCGGACCCTACGGGTTCGAGAACTATGTAGACATGACTTAGAACTATTCTCGGTCAATAACCAATAGCGGAACCTGGATGCTCATATTGGCTCCTACATATTCTACGGAGATCTTTATCGGCCAAACCGCATAACAACATACGTTGTTCCCTTTGTCATCGGTATGTTACTTGCCCGAGATTCGATCGTCGGTATCCAATACCTAGTTCAATCTCGTTACCGGCAAGTCTCTTTACTCGTTACGTAATGCATCATTCTGTAACTAAATCATTAGCTACATTGCTTGCAAGGCTTATAGTGATGTGCATTACCGAGAGGGCCCAGAGATACCTCTCCGACAATCGGAGTGACAAAACCTAATCTCAAATCGCCAACCCAACATGTACCTTTGGAGACACCTGTAGTACTCCTTTATAATCACACGATTACGTTGTGACGTTTGGTAGCACCAAAGTGTTCCTCCGTAAGCGGAGTTGCATAATCTCATAGTTACAGGAACATGTATAAGTCATGAAGAAAGCAATAGCAACATACTAAATGATCAGGTGCTAGGCTAACTGAATGGGTCAAGTCAATCACATCATTCTCCTAATGATGTGATCCCGTTAATCAAATGACAACTCATGTCTATGGTTAGGAAACATAACCATCTTTAATTAATGAGCTAGTCAAGTAGAGCCATACTAGTGACACTCTGTTTGTCTATGTATTCACACATGTATTATGTTTCCGGTTAATACAATTCTAGCATCAATAATAAACATTTTATCATGAAATAAGGAAATAAATAATAACTTTATTATTGCCTCTAGGGCATATTTCCTTCAGGAGGGGCGTGCGGCCCAGCCCTGGCCGCCTCTCCTCTTCTCCGTAAAGGCCCACTAAGGCCCATTTACCTCCCGGGGAGTTCCGGTAACCTCCCGGTACTCCGGTAAAATCCCGATTTCACCCGAAACACTTCCGATATCCAAGCATAGGCTTCCAATATATCAATCTTCATGTATCGACCATTTCGAGACTCCTCATCATGTCTGTGATCACATACGGGACTCCGAACAATCTTCGGTACATCAAAACATATAAACTCATAATATAACTGTCATCGTAACGCTAAGCGTGCGGACCCTACGGGTTTGAGAACTATGTAGACATGACCGAGACATGTCTCCGGTCAATAACCAATAGCGGAACCTGGATGCTCATATTGGCTCCCACATATTCTACGAAGATCTTTATCGGTCAGACCGCATAACAACATACGTTGTTCCCTTTGTCATCGATATGTTACTTGCCCGAGATTCGATCGTCGGTATCTCAATACCTAGTTCAATCTCGTTACCGGCAAGTCTCTTTACTCGTACCATAATACATCATCCCGCAACTAACTCATTAGTTGCAATGCTTGCAAGGCTTAAGTGATGTGCATTACCGAGAGGGCCCAAAGATACCTCTCCGACAATCGGAGTGACAAATCCTAATCTCGAAATACGCCAACCCAACAAGTACCTTCGGAGACACCTGTAGAGAAGCTTTGTAATCACCCGATTCGTTGACGCGTTTGGTAGCACACAAAGTGTTCCTCCGAAGAACGGGAGTTGCATAATCTCATAGTCATAGGAACATGTATAAGTCATGAAGAAAGCAATAGCAATATACTAAACGATCGTTGCTAAGCTAACGGAATGGTTCATGTCAATCACATTATTCTCCTAATGATGTGATCCCATTAATCAAATGACAACTCATGTCTATCGCTAGGAAACATAACCATCTTTGATCAACGAGCTAGTCAAGTAGAGGCATACTAGTGACAATCTGTTTGTCTATGTATTCACACATGTATTATGTTTCCTGTTAATAAAATTCTAGCATGAATAATAAACATTTATCATGATATAAGGAAATAAATAATAACTTTATTATTGCCTCTAGGGCATATTTCCTTCAGTCTCCCACTTGCAATAGAGTCAATAATCTAGATTACACAGTAATGATTCTAACACCCATGGAGCCTTGGTGCTGATCATGTTTTGCTCGTGGAAGAGGCTTAGTCAACGGGTCTGCAACATTCATATCCGTATGTATCTTGCAAATTTCTATGTCTCCCACCTGGACTAGATCCCGGATGGAATTGAAGCGTCTCTTGATGTGCTTGGTTCTCTTGTGAAATCTGGATTCCTTCGCCAAGGCAATTGCACCAGTATTGTCACAAAAGATTTTCATCGGACCCGATGCACTAGGTATGACACCTAGATCGGATATGAACTCCTTCATCCAGACTCCTTCATTTGCTGCTTCCGAAGCAGCTATGTACTCCGCTTCACACGTAGATCCCGCCACGACGCTTTGTTTAGAACTGCACCAACTGACAGCTCCACCGTTCAATGTAAACACGTATTCGGTTTGCGGTTTAGAATCGTCCGGATCAGTGTCAAAGCTTGCATCAACGTAACCATTTACAATGAGCTCTTTGTTACCTCCATAAACGAGAAACATATCCTCAGTCCTTTTCAGGTATTTCAGGATGTTCTTGACCGCTGTCCAGTGATCCACTCTGGATTACTTTGGTACCTCCTGCCGGACTTATAGCAAGGCACACATCAGGTGCAGTACACAGCATTGCATACATGATAGAGCCTATGGCTGAAGCATAGGAAACATCTTTCATTTTCTCTCTATCTTCTGAAGTGGTCGGGCATTGAGTCTTACTCAACTTCACACCTTGTAACACAGGCAAGAACCCTTTCTTTGCTTGATCCATTTTGAACTTCTTCAAAACTTTGTCAAGGTATGTGCTTTGTGAAAGTCCAATTAAGCGTCTTGATCTATCTCTATAGATCTTAATGCCCAATATGTAAGCAGCTTCACCGAGGTCTTTCATCGAAAACCTCTTATTCAAGTATCCTTTATGCTATCCAGAAATTCTATATCATTTCCAATCAGTAATATGTCATCCACATATAATATCGAAATGCTCTGAGCTCCCACTCACTTTCTTGTAAATACAAAGCTTCTCCAAAAGTCTGTACAAAACCAAATGCTTTGATCACACTATCAAAGCGTTTATTCCAACTCCGAGAGGCTTGCACCAGTCCATAAATGGATCGCTAGAGCTTGCACACTTTGTTAGCTCCTTTGGATCGACAAAACCTTCCGGTTGCATCATATACAACTCTTCTTCCGTAAATCCATTCAGGAATGCAGTTTTGACATCCATCTGCCAAATTTCATAATCATAAAATGGGGCAATTGCTAACATGATTCAGACAGACTTAAGTATCGCTACGGGTGAGAGGGTCTGATCGTAGTCAATCCCTTGAACTTGTCGAAAACCTTTTGCAACAAGTCGAGCTTTGTAGACAGTAATATTACTTGTCGCGTCGATCTTCTTCTTGAAGATCCATTTATTCTCAATTGCTTGCCGATCATCGGGCAAGTCAACCAAAGTCCACACTTTGTTCTCATACATGGATCCCATCTCAGATTTCATGGCTTCAAGCCATTTTATGGAATCTGGGCTCACCATCGCTTCTTCATAGTTCGTAGGTTCATCATGATCTAGTAGCATGACTTCCGAACAGGATTACCGCACCACTCAGTGCGGATCTTACTCGTTGATCTACGAGGTTCAAGAACAACTTGATCTGAAATTTCATGATCATCATCATTAACTTCCTCACTAATTGGTGTAGGTGTCACAGAAACCGGTTTCTGTGATGAACTACTTTCCAATAAGGGAGCAGGCAGAGTTACCTCATCAAGTTCTACTTTCCTCCCACTCACTTCTTTCGAGAGAAACTCCTTCTCTAGAAAGGATCCATTTTTAGCAACAAATGTCTTGCCTTCGGATCTGTGATAGAAGGTGTACCCAACAGTCTCCTTTGGGTATCCTATGAAGACACATTTCTTTGATTTGGGTTCAAGCTTATCAGGTTGAAGCTTTTTCACATAAGCATCGCAGCCCCAAACTTTAAGAAACGACAACTTTGGTTTCTTGCCAAACCACAGTTCATAAGGCGTCGTCTCAACGGATTTTGATGGTGCCCTATTTAATGTGAATGCGACCGTCTCTAAAGCATAACCCCAAAATGATAGTGGTAAATCAGTAAGAGACATCATAGATCGCACCATATCCAGTAAAGTACAATTACGACGTTCGGACACACCATTACGCTGTGGTGTTCCGGG
The DNA here is from genome assembly GCA_021605205.1 of Aegilops longissima. Classification (NCBI taxonomy): domain Eukaryota; kingdom Viridiplantae; phylum Streptophyta; class Magnoliopsida; order Poales; family Poaceae; genus Aegilops; species Aegilops longissima. The sequence continues at coordinate 520,940,062 of CM038681.1, forward strand.
TGGCGTGAGTTGCGAAACTATTCCGCATTGTTTCAAATGTAGACCAAACTCTTAACTCAAATATTCTCCTCCATGATCAGATCGTAGAAACTTTATTTTCTTGTTACGATGATTTTCAACTTCACTCTGAAATTCTTTGAACTTTTCAAATGTTTCAGACTTATGCTTCATCAAGTAGATATACCCATATCTACTTAAATCATCTATGAAGGTGAGAAAATAATGATATCTACCACGAGCCTCAACATTCATCGGACCACATACATCTGTATGTATGATTTCCAACAAATCTGTTGCTCTCTCCATAGTACCGGAGAACGGCGTTTTAGTCATCTTGCCCATGAGGCACGGTTCGCAAGTACCAAGTGATTCATAATCAAGTGGTTCCAAAAGTCCATCAGTATGGAGTTTCTTCATGCACTTTACACTGATATGACCTAAACGGCAGTGCCACAAATAAGTTGCACTATCATTATCAACTCTGCATCTTTTGGCTTCAACATTATGAATATGTGTGTCACTACTATCGAGATTCATCAAAAATAGACCACTCTTCAAGGGTGCATGACCATAAAAGATATTACTCATATAAATAGAGCAACCATTATTCTCTGATTTAAATGAATAACCGTCTAGCATCAAAGAAGATCCAGATATAATGTTCATGCTCAATGCTGGCACCAAATAACAATTATTTAGGTCTAAAACTAACCCCGAAGGTAGATGTAGAGGTAGCGTGCCGACCGCGGACTTTGTAACCATTTCCCACGCGCATCGTCACCTCATCCTTGGCCAGTGTTCGCTAATCCGTAGTCCCTGCTTCAGGTTGCAAATATTAGCAATGTAACCAGTATCAAATATCCAGTGCTCTGCGAGCTCTAGTAAGGTACACATCAATAACATGTATATCACATATACCTTTGTTCACCTTGCCATCCTTCTTATCCGCCAAATACATGGGGCAGTTCCGCTTCAAAGGACCAGTCGCGCTTGCAAGAGAAGCACTCAGGGCCAGCTTAGGTCCAGACTTGGGTTTCTTCTCCTGAGCGACAACTTGCTTGCTGTTCTTCTTGAAGTTCCCCTTCTTCTTCCCTTTGCCCTTTTTCTTGAAACTAGTGGTCTTGTTGACCATCAACACTTGATGCTCCTTCTTGATTTCTACCTCCGCAGCCTTTAGCATTGCGAAGAGCTCGGGAATCGTCTTATCCATCCCTTGCATGTTATAGTTCATCACGAAGCTGTAGGGGAACGTTGCATAAAATAAAAAATTTCCTACGTTCACCAAGCTCCATCTATGAGTTCATCTAGCAACGAGTGAGAGAGATGCATCTACATACCCTTTGTAGATCGCGTGGTTGAGGGAGTCGTTCTCGTCGTAATCCAAATCACCGGAGATCCTAGCGCCGAACGGACGGCACCTCCGCGTTCAACACACGTACGGTCAGCGTGACGTCTCCTCCGCCTTGATCCAGCAAGGGAAGGAGAGGTTGATGAAGATCCAGCAAGACGACGGCGTGGTGGTGGATGCAGAAGATCTCGGCAGGCTTCACCAAGCAAGCGGGAGGAGGAAGAGGTGTAGCAGGAGAGGGAGGCGCCAAGTGCAAGGGTGCGGCTGCCCTCCCCCCCCCTGTCAGAGAAATGGGCTACGGTAGGCGGACCCGAGCCCCTGAACCTTTCAAAACATCGGGGCAGATCGCCCTCAAGACCCCAAGACAAAGAGCCGCCTTCAGAGAGTCGGCAACAGAGTCGCCGACTGCCCCTCTAGGCCGAGTCCCAGAGACGGCCTCAGGACGAGCCGACTCCAAGCCAGCGACCTCCAGTGAGGCCGACTACAGGGAGTCAGCCCGCGACCCCAACCACCTCCTTCCTGAGCGACTACGAGCGGGATGGGATAAAGCCGCCTCGCGGCCCATCCCTGCCCCGCCCATAAAGGGCAGGTATGGCCACAGAGTGCCGTACCGACGGAGACCTCCATCCGGCGCGACACTGTTGCCACGCCGGCCCTGACATCAGCCCCGTGGGCAGATTCCTGTACCCACGATGGCCTGTCTGTATGACCCGAAGACGGCGGGACCCGCCTGTCGGCGGGAGTACCGAAGACGGCGAGAGCGCCCCAAAGACGGACCCGTTGGAGTCGGCCTCCGGGAGTCGGCCGGCCCCTCCCGCGGGCTCCACGCGCCATTAACCAGACAAGACGGGGAATGGCAACAGTGATCGCCCGCCAGCGGCGCATCTGTTGTTATGACCCCATGACCAAGCTCGTGTCATTAGAAGCACGGCTACAGTAATCCGCAGCCGGCAAGACCCGCCCGCGGCAGACAAGGGCTGTCGGCCCCATGCTGGGTCGTCGACGGGGCCCACTAATCGGCGGGCCCCAGAAGTCGGCGGAGAAGACGGCGACTTAAGAGACTGACGTCTTGGACCCGCACCCAGCCGGATTACCATTGTACCCCCGGGGGGTAGGCCTATATAAACCCCCCAGGGCACCCATGCAAAGGGTTGGAACCTAGTAGTTTTAGACACACGCATAGAGGGAGAGAAGAGCTAGCCGTGCCCTTCTCCTTCGTCACCCCGAACAGCTCAAGGAGCATCTTGTACTCACTTGCCATAGTGATCATGCGGAGACCCCGCAGAGCAGCAGTAGGGGTGTTATCTCCTCGGAGAGCCCTGAAGCTGGGTAAGATTTGCCAGCGTGCATGTCTTCGCCTCATCCCATTTCAAGGCACCGGCGACGTTCTACTCGCCCCCTCCATGATAAGCCATCCTTTGGCATATGTTGCACCCAACCCCTGACACCCCCTCTATATATAGGGTCCCCAGGGGGGCGCTGACCCTAGGAGATGGGATCTCCTAGGGGGGGGGGCGGCCAAGGGGGGTGGAGTGCCCCCCAAGGCAAGTGGGGCGCCCCCTCCCCTAGGGTTCCCAACCCTAGGCGCAGAGGGGCCTGGGGGCGCACCAGCCCACCAGAGCTGGTTCCTCCCACTTCAGCCCATGGGGCCCTCCGGATAGGTGGCCCCACCGGTGGACCCCGGGACCCTTCCGGTGGTCCCAGACAATACGGTGACCCCAAACTTTCCGATGGTCAAACAGCACTTCCTATATATAATTCTTTACCTCCGGACCATTCCGGTACTCCTCGTGACGTCCGGGATCTCATCCGGAACTCCGAACAACTTTCGGTTTGCTGCATACTCATATTCATACAACCCTAGCATCACCGAACCTTAAGTGTGTAGACCCTACGGGTTCGGGAGACATGCAGACATGACGGAGACGGCTCTCCGGTCAATAACCAACAGCGGGATCTGGATACCCATGTTGGCTCCCACATACTCCTCGATGATCTCATCGGATGAACCACGATGTCGAGGATTCAAGCAACCCCGTATACTATTCCCTTTGTCAGACGATATATTACTTGCCCGAGATTCGATCGTCGGTATCCCAATACCTCGTTCAATCTCGTTACCGCAAGTCACTTTACTCTGCACTGTAATGCATGATCCCGTGACTAGACACTTGGTCACTTTGAGCTCATTATGATGATGCACTACCGAGTGGGCCCAGTGATACCTCTCCGTAATACGGAGTGACAAATCCAGTCTCGATCCGTGTCAACCCAATGACACTTTCGGAGATACCGTAGTGCACCTTTATAGTCACCCGATTACGTTGTGATGTTTGGTACACCCAAAGCACTCCTACGGTATCCGGGAGTTACACGATCTCATGGTCTAAGGAAAAGATACTTGACATTGGAAATGCTCTAGCAAAACGAACTACATGATCTTGTGCTATGCTTAGGATTGGGTCTCGTCCATCACATCATTCTCCTAATGATGTGATCCCGTTATCAATGACATCCAATGTCCATAGTCAGGAAACCATGACTATCTATTGATCAACGAGCTAGTCAACTAGAGGCACTAGGGACATGTTGTGGTCTATGTATTCACACGTGTATTACGATTTCCGGATAATACAACTATAGCATGAATAAAAGACAATTATCACGAACAAGGAAGTATAATAATAATCCTTTTATTATTGCCTCTAGGGCATATTTCCAACAGTCTCCCACTTGCACTAGAGTCAATAATCTAGTTACATTGTGATGAATCGAACACCCATAGAGTTCTGGTGTTGATCATGTTTTGCATGCGGAAGAGGTTTAGTCAACGGATCTGCGACATTCAGATCCGTATGCACTTTGCAAATTTCTATGTCTCCATCTTGAACATTTTCACGAATGGAGTTGAAGCGACGCTTGATGTGCCTGGTCTTCTTGTGAAACCTGGGCTCCTTGGCATTGGGTAGAGTGTTGTCCACGTACCCTCGTAGACCGAAAGCGGAAGCGTTAGCACAACGCGGTTGATGTAGTCGTACGTCTTCACGATCCGACCAATCAAGTACCGAACGCACGGCACCTCCGAGTTCAGCACACGTTCAGCCCGATGACGTCCCTCGAACTCCGATCCAGCCGAGTGTTGAGGGAGAGTTTCGTCAGCACGACGGCATGGTGACGATGTTGATGTTCTACCGACGCAGGGCTTCGCCTAAGCACCGTTACAGTATTATCGAGGTGGACTATGGTGGAGGGGGGCACCGCACACGGCTAAAAGATCAAACGATCAATTGCTGTGTCCATGGGGTGCCCCCCTGCCCCCGTATATAAAGGAGCAAGGGGGGTGCGGCCGGCCAGGGAGAGGGCGCGCCAGGAGGAGTCCTACCCCCGCCGGGAGTAGGACTCCCCCCCTTTCCTAGTTGGAATAGGATTCAGGAGGGGGAAAGAGGAGGGAGAGAAGGAAGGAGGGGCGCCGCCCCCTCTCCTTGTCCTATTCAGACTAGGGGGGAGGGGCACGCGGCCCAGCCCTGGCCACCTCTCCTCTTCTCCGTAAAAGCCCACTAAGGCCCATTTACCTCCCGGGGGTTCCGGTAACCTCCAGGTACTCCGGTAAAATCCCGATTTCACCCGGAACACTTCTGATATCCAAACATAGGCTTCCAATATATCAATCTTCATGTCTCGACCATTTCAAGACTCCTCGTCATGTCCGTGATCACATACGGGACTCCGAACAACCTTCGGTACATCAAAACATATAAACTCATAGTATAACTGTCATCGTAACGTTAAGCGTGCGGACCCTACGGCTTCGAGAACAATGTAGACATGACCGAGATATGTCTCCGGTCAATAACCAATAGCGGAACCTGGATGCTCATATTGGCTCCCACATATTCTACGAAGATCTTTATCGGTCAGACCGCATAACAACATACGTTGTTCCCTTTGTCATCGATATGTTACTTGCCCGAGATTCGATCGTCGGTATCTCAATACCTAGTTCAATCTCGTTACCGGCAAGTCTCTTTACTCGTGCCGTAATACATCATCCCGCAACTAACTCATTAGTTGCAACGCTTGCAAGGCTTAAGTGATGTGCATTACCGAGAGGGCCCAAAGATACCTCTCCGACAATCGGAGTGACAAATCCTAATCTCGAAATACGCCAACCCAACAAGTACCTTTGGAGACACCTCAGAGCAGCTTTATAATCACCCGATTCGTTGTGACGTTTGGTAGCACACAAAGTGTTCCTCCGGTAAACGGGAGTTGCATAATCTCATAGTCAGAGGAACATGTATAAGTCATGAAGAAAGCAATAGCAATATACTAAACGATCATGTGCTAAGCTAACGGAATGGGTCATGTCAATCACATTATTCTCCTAATGATGTGATCCCGTTAATCAAATGACAGCTCATGTCTATGGCTAGGAAACATAACCATCTTTGATCAACGAGCTAGTCAAGTAGAGGCATACTAGTGACAATCTGTTTGTCTATGTATTCACACATGTATTATGTTTCCTGTTAATACAATTCTAGCATGAATAATAAACATTTATCATGATATAAGGAAATAAATAATAACTTTATTATTGCCTCTAGGGCATATTTCCTTCTGTCTCTTCCCTTTCGTTAGTATTCCCTTCATCCTCTATTTATTTTCTTTTCTTTATGTAATAGGCAATATAATGATTTTCAATGCAATTCACCGCACAATACATATAAATATTCTCTAGATCAAAATCAAGAAATCTATCAAGATTAAATTGTGGAATACCCTCAATTATACGTTTCATTTCTTCATACCCCAAAAGAAGGCTAAGCTTTTTATGATGCTCAAGGGTAATAAAATTATCACAATATTTGGACACGACTTGATCATGAAACAAATAGCATTAGAGCTTTAAATGACCATGTTCATTGCAAAGTTCACAAGGGGCACGATAAGTATTGAATCTTTCAGCGCAATCATCAAGATTTTCTTGCAACAATTTAGTTTCTAAGTACTTATGCCTCTTGCAATATCTATCTTCCCTATTTGGTGTGTACTTGCAAACCAAATGCACTCCACAAAAATTGACATGTTTATAGGAGACATTTTCATCATAACTAGTGCAATCATCATTAGTACCATGGATATTCAAGGAGTTCATACTAACAACATTGCAATCATGCTCATCATTCAAAGATTTAGTGCCAAACATTTTAATACACTCTTCTTCTAACACTTTGGCACAATTTTCTTTTCCATCATACTCACGAAAGATATTAAAAAGAAGAAGCGTATGAGACAAACTTAATTCCATTTTTTTGTAGTTTTCTTTTATAAACTAAACTAGTGCTAAAACAAGAAACAAAAAGATTTGATTGCAAGATCTAAAGATATACCTTCAAGCACTCACCTCCCCGGCAACGGCGCCAGAAAAGAGCTTGATGTCTACTACACAACCTTCTTCTTGTGGACGTTGTTGGGCCTCCAAGTGCAGAGGTTTGTAGGACAGTAGCAAATTTCCCTCAAGTGGATGACCTAAGGTTTATCAATCCGTGGGAGGCGTAGGATGAAGATGGTCTCTCTCAACCAACCCTACAACCAAATAACAAAGAGTCTCTTGTGTCCCCAACACACCCAATACAATGGTAAATTGTATAGGTGCACTAGTTCAGCGAAGATATGGTTATACAAGTGCAATATGGATGGTAGATATAGGTTTTTATAATCTGAAAATATAAAAACAGCAAGGTAACTAATGATAAAAGTGAGCGTAAACGGCATTGCAATGCTAGGAAACAAGGCCTAGGGTTCATACGTTCACTAGTGCAAGTTCTCTCAACAATAATAACATAATTGGATCATATAACTATCCCTCAACATGCAACAAAGAGTCAGTCCAAAGTCACTAATAGTGGAGAACAAACAAAGAGATTATGGTAGGGTACGAAACCACCTCAAAGTTATTCTTTCCAATCAATCCGTTGGGCTATTCCTATAAGTGTCACAAACAGCCCTAGAGTTTGTACTAGAATAACACCTCAAGACACAAATCAACCAAAACCCTAATGTCACCTAGATACTCCAATGTCACCTCAAGTATCTGTGGGTATGATTATACAATATGCATCACACAATCTCAGATTCATCTATTCAACCAACACATAGAACCTCAAAGAGTGCCCCAAAGTTTCTACCGGAGAATCAAGACGAAAGCGTGTGCCAACCCCTATGCATAAGTTCATGGGCGGAACCCGCAAGTTGATCACCAAAACATACATCAAGTGAATCACGTGATATCCCATTGTCACCACAGATACGCACGGCAAGACATACATCAAGTGTTCTCAAATCATTAAAGACTCAATCCGATAAGATTACTTCAAAGGAAAACTCAATCCATTACAAGAGAGTAGAGGGGAGAACCAACATAAGATCCAACTATAATAGCAAAGCTCATGATACATCAAGATCGTGCCAAATCAAAAACAGAGAGAGAGAGAGAGAGAGAGAGAGAGAGAGAGAGAGATCAAACACGTAGCTACGGTACATACCCTCAGCCCCGAGGGTGAACTACTCCCTCCTCGTCATGGAGATCGCCGGGATGATGAAGATGGCCACTGGTGAGGGTTCCCCCTTCCGGCAGGGTGCTGGAATAGGGTCCCGATTGACTTTTGGTGGCTACAGAGGCTTGCGGCGGCGGAACTCCCGATCTATTATGTCCCCCAAAGTTTTTAGGGTATATGGGTATATATAGGAGGAAGAAGTACGTCAGGGGAGCCACGAGGGGCCCACGAGGGTGGAGGGCGTGCCCTAGGGGAGTGGGCGCGCCCCCTACCTCGTGGCTCCCTCGCTTCTTTCTGTCGTGCACTCCTAGTTTATCCGTAGCTTTCTTCCAAAATAACTTCTCCCATTGGTTTCATTCCGTTTCAATTCGCTTGATATTCCTTTTCTTCAAACATCAAACAAGGGAAAAAACAGAAACTGACACTGGGCTCTCGGTCAATAGGTTAGTCCCAAAAATAATATAAAAGTGTAAAATAAAGCCCATAAACATCCAAATAACATAATATAATAGCATGGAACAATAAAAAATTATAGATACGTTGGAGACGTATCATATGGCATTACTCTTTGTCTACGTGATTAGTTGTATGGGTGCGTTGGTGTTGGCTGGGTATCCTAAGTGTGTTCATTGTGCTTGTAAGTCCTCGATATCTCATTATAAGTCAATATTTTTTTTCCTTTGTCAAAAGATTGAAGATCTAAAAATTCGTGTCTGACTTATAAACCCGACACAAGGGAGTAGATGACTAAAATGTATCGCCCTTGCACCCACAAGCAAAAGTAAAATACACCCTAGCAAAGACTATCGTCAATGCGACATCCAATGGTTTGGTTTGCAGGAGACCAATACTAGTGCTCCTAAGATTGTGATGGCCTGGGTATGAATGGAAAGAGCCAACCCAGTCATGGTTCAAAATGGGAAATCTTTGTGATGAGTGGATCTTGATATTTTCTACGCCTCCACAATTATCACCATCGGCAATGAAGCAAACACTGTCTTTTGGGATGCGCATTCGGTCCATGACCATAAGCCCGGGGAAATTTCTCCCCTCATATTTGAGGCGTCCGCACAAAAAAATTGGAAGTGTAAGTGCATCTAGTGCCCCTTAGTGATTTTGGTGTATTGAAGACTTATAGGTTAAGGGACTAATGTGTTTATGAGTGTACACAGGTCTATAAGTCTATGAGGAGTTTGATATTTACAGAGAAAGTCGACCCCTAAAAATGAAGTTCTTCGACTGAAGACTTTGATATTCTGAAGACTTTGAAAGTGAAGAAATTGGTGTGACCTTGAAGACTTGGTATTCATTTGAGGAACATGAAGCGTGAAGACTTTTGTTTTCGTAGTTTCGTTTTCTCTTTCTTCAGTCATAGGAAACACCGTATTGTTAAAGGGGGTCGAGGAAATACTAAGGAAAATTTTCCATGTGATGCTCAACTCAAAATCCTACACCTACCAAATCCCTTCGAGTGAAGCCTTTGGAAATATCATACAGCTCACCAATTTCTTGATGTGATGAGACGAAGTTCTTCCGGTCACGAGGAATTTGTTCGACCGAGGAGTTAGGAATTCGCCAAAGGCGGATTGCCTACACAATGAGGAACATGATAGCTCCGAGGAATTTGAGAGTCAAATTTCCGATCGTTGATGTCTGCGCGCCACCTGTCCCAAAATATCTTATCCACCTAACGGTCATATCATTGAAGGGCATTTATGTCTTATCATGTCGGGCTGCTCCCTAGGCTATAAATAGCGCCCCTACAACCACTAGCTGGTTGGCTGCCCGAGAGAACTTGACACTTGTCATTTGAGAGCAACCCATCCTCCGAGGACTTTGAGCGAAAATCATCGAGTGAGGAAAAACCCAAAACCAAACCCCTACAAACCCAAAGTGATTGAGCATCACTGAAGAGATTGATCCTACGTGGATCCGACGCTTGTTACCTTTGAAGACTGTGCTTCTTCCAGACGGTTAGGCGTCATGGTCTAGAGCATCCAAGAGGAATTGTGGATCGCCGAGTGACCAAGTCTGTGAAGGTTTGGAAGTCGCCTGAAGACTTACCATGAGTGATTGGACAAGGTCTATGGGACCTTAGTTCAAGGAGAATATGGTGAGGACTTGGTGTCCTGAGCTGCGTGCTCAGCGACTGGGTGTCCGGAACTGTGTGTCCTCGAGTTTAAATACTCAGCCGCTCCAACCAGACGTACAACTGAGACAACAGTTGGAACTGGTCTACCAAATCATTATCTTCACCAACCTAACTGGTTCTATTTCCTCAACTCTTTCATTTCTTCATTACTGTGTTGAGTGTTCGTTCATATCTGTGTTTGAAGACTTTGACTGAAGACTTTCTCAATTTCCTTAGTTCAATTTCTTCACCGTTTGTCTTCATCTTGTGTTATCCTGTGATTACGCTTTTCGTACTCTGTGATTGTCTTCATTTCATCATGATGACCATGCCCGCATTCTGTTATGCTTACTCGAGTACTTATTCCATCGCAAGTAGTTCTTCGCTTAGGAATTTCCTCACCAGCAAATTCCTCGTTGAAGATTTCATAAAATCGCCTATTCACCCCCTCTAGTCGATATAACGACTTTCAATTGGTATTAGAGCAAGGTACTCCCTTGTTCTGTGTGATTTTGGTTTAACCACCTGGAGTTCTAGTTATGTCGACCGCAGGTATGATCAAGGTCTCAGCTGGGTGTCCTACCTTTGATGGGATGGACTACCCCTACTGGAAAAATAAGATGCGAATGCATCTTGAGGCAATTGACAACGATCTCTGGTATGTTGTGGAAAATGGTGTTCCCTCTGTCTCACCCTCAGTGAACGCTGCCGATGTGAAGAGATTCAAGCAACTCGATTCTCAAGCGAAGAATATCATATGTGGCCATCTGAGCAAAGGACAATATGGAAGAGTGAGTGCTTTGGAAACTGCTAAGCTCATCTAGGATAGGCTGTCCAAAGTAAATGAAGGAGTCTCAACTCAGCGTGACTCTCGAGTTGATGTTCTTCGAAATCTCTTCAACCGCTTTAAAAGACTCGACAATGAAAATGTTCAACAAACCTTCGATCGCCTCACTAACATCTCAAATGAGCTTCAAGCGCTTGGTGCCACTGACATCACCGACCATGAGGTGGTGAAGAAATTGTTAAGATCGCTGATTCCTCATTTGATACTCCGCATGCGATGATACAAGAGCGTCTTGACTACAAGTCACTTGATCCAATTGATATCCTCGAGAGGCTAAATACTCATGAGTTCCACTTGTCAAAAGAGAGATCTCTATGGTTCTAGCTATGGAAAATCACGTGCCTCAAGGCCAAGGCTGAGTCTGAATCTGATTGTGAAGACTCGTAGTAGCCTTGGAGATCCTCAAGAATTGAGCCAGAGCTAGCACTGCTCGTGAACAAATTCCAGAAGTTCTCAAGACGTGGTCTCTTTGGAAAATCCTCAAGGAGCAATGATTCCTCATCCAGTGATTATAAGAGAAGACTATGCCACAAATGCAAGAAACCTGGTCACTACATTCAAGATTGTCCTCAATGGGAAAAGGAATTAAAGAAGAAGAAATACAAGGATTACAGTTCTGATGACGCTAAGAAGAATAAGAAATCGTCGAAATCTTCATCATCAAAATCCTCAAAGTCTTCTTCTCACAAGAAGAGCAGCTCCAAGAAGGCTCGGGCATTCATTGGCAAGGAAATGGACTCGAAGCTGAATCGAGGAACATGAGGAAGAGGAGGCATCGGAAGAATCTGAGTCCGGTGTGGCGAAGTCTGCTCGCCATCGCTTTCACAAGAAGTCCATCTTCTACTCAAGAAAATGACCTCACCAACAAAGCTGATGAAGATAGTGATGACTACGCTCCCACCTATTGCTTCATGGCAAAGGGTTCCAAGGTACTCAAATATACCTCCTCTGAATCTAGTGAAAATGAATCTGATGAAGATCTCAAGCCCAGCTACTCAAAACTTGCTAAGATTGTTGTAAAACAACAAAGGGCTTTTGAAAAGGTTCAAAACATGCTAGACAAAAGTGATGATATGTTGGGTGAAGAAATGGATCGCACTAAGGCCCTGACTGAAAATCTTCAGAGACTTCAGTCTAGGTTTGACAGCCTTCAAGGTCATCATAACACTCTCTTGTCTGATCATGAGAAACTTTCTTATCAATTTCTTCAAAGAAAGCAAGATCTTGAGAAACTAAGAGTGAGTTATGAAGATCTTCAGAAGGAGCGTGATTCATTACTTGCTCAACAAATCAGCGCTTCTCAGGAAGAATTTGTATCTCCATGCTTAAAGTGCATTGAACGTGAATCTGCTAATTCTTCACCTGAATGTTCAAATGCTTCAATTGTTACAAATTCTTCACCTGCCTCTGCTATCACTAATTCCTCATCTGAGGACATTGCTAGTATCACTGATGATGCATGGCTGAAGGAATTGTACATGACAGGCATGTACAAAAGCCTCAAAGGGCATCAGACTCTTTGTGATGTGCTTAAAAAGCAGATCCTCAACAGGAATCCTAGGAAAGAGGGTATTGCCTTTGAGAGGAAACTCAATGCTCATGAAACATATTGGAAGCCTGAGCAGTACCCCAAAACCTCATGGGTTGCTGCAAAGGGACCTCCAGTTGACCCATCTAACTTATATGGCTTTACATGTGAATCTCCTCATTCTTCTGATGAGTCATTTGACTCCAACTATAAACTGTTCAAAAATCAGAATGGTGAAGTATTTGCTAGATATGTTGGCACTAACTGCAGGAACGGTTCCCCTATGAAGAAAATCTGGGTTCCCAAGAAGTGCCTTGAAAGTCTTCAGGTGAATGTCCTCACGACACCACCTGTGAAGAATAGGAACCCCAGATCAAACTCTTCATATGGACCAAATTCTTCATATGGATCCAAGTCCTCATACGGATCAAATTTCTCACATGGATCAAAGTCCTCATATGATTATCATCGTGCTAACAACTCTGTTTCGCAGGGTAGAGCTAAGGGCTATGAATATGTGCATTATTATTCAAACCAATATGTTCATAAGTCCTCAAGAATTTCTCGCTTATTCATATGCTTACCCTAACCCTCTTATGTGAAACGGAATGGATTGGCCTCTATGCCACCATTCTCATATGGAGCTCGTAGAGTGATGAACTCTTTGCCACCCCTTCAGATGTGGGTGGTGAAGAAAAGGAACTAATCTCTTCTGCAGGGTCAGGCCTCCAGACGTGCTTTAACGTCTGAAGAATTTGCTGGGGGCCTGACAAAAATGCCTGAAAGGACGTAGGCTAATCATGAAGAAATAAACTTTCATTTCACACGTCCTCATACTGCTTATCTATTATACTGCCTGATGAAATTCATCTGATGAAATTGATATCATATTCTTCACTGATGAAGTATATGAGATCGTAAGTTGCACTAATTCATCTACAAGATGATCAACCCAAAGCCAATGAGTGGGTCCTCGATAGTGGATGTACAAATCACATGACTGGTGACAAGAATCTATTGATGGATGCTCCCTTATCACCGTCATATCTGAAGCATATCATCTTTGTTGACAAAGGCAAAAGTCAGGTATTGGGTCTTAGTAAGGTTGCGATCTCTAAGGACATACACATGGACAAAGTCATGCTTGTTGAGTCCTTAGGATACAACCTCATGTCAGTCTCAATGCTTTGTGATCTTGATATGGTTGTTGTCTTTGGCAAGTATCGTTGTGTTGTGATCATGGAAGTCGACAATTCCAAAGTCTTCAAGGCTTTAGGAGAGGAGACTTGTATATTGTTGATTTCTCTACAGACCACAACCAGCCGTGTGTCTACTTGCAAAAGCTTCGAGAAGGCTGGCTATGGCATCGACGACTTGGTCACGCAGCATGAGGAATTTGCACACGCCATAAGAAGAAGCATGTCATTAGCATTGGGAATGTCAAATTCCTCAAGGATCACTTGTGTGGAGCCCGTGAAGCTGGAAAATGACCAAGGCCAAGCATCCAAATAAGACTATCATGACCACTACTCGTCCATTCAATTGCTTCACATGGACCTCTTTGGTCCTAATCATTACTCGGCAGTCACTAATGATGCATCTCTATATGGCTTTGTTATTGTTGATGATTACTCTCGTTACACATGGGTACACATTGTTACTTACAAACATGAAGTGCGGAAGTCTTCAAACGATTTTCCTCGAGGGCTTCAACCAACTTTGGTGTGAAGATCAGGCACATCAGAGTGACAATGGAACTGAGTTCAAGAATTCGGTCTTGATGATTATCTTGATGAACTTGGTATTACTCATGAGTTATCTGCTCCCTATACTCCTCAAAAAATGGCGTCGTGGGCGCAAGAACAGTAACTCTTGTTGAGATGGCTCGCACTATGCTTCATGAATACAAAGCGCCTCGTCGTTTTTGGATTGATGCAATTGATACCGCATGCCACATCATCAACAGAGTATATCTTCAAAATTCTTCAAGAAGACTGCCTATGAACTCCTCAACGACAAGAAACCCAATGTGAGTTATTTCAAAGTCTTGATTGCTAAATGCTGGATTAGAGATCCTCATCACAATGCTAAATTTGCACGAAAGCACATGAAGGTTTTATGCTTGGTTACGGAAAGGACTCGCACACACCTGAGTCTTCAACATCGCTCTTCACAAGATTGTTGAAACTGTAGATGTGCGGTTCGATGAAACTAATGGCTCGCAAAGAGAGCACCTACCTTCTGTGATAGATGAACCAGCACCGAGGAATCTATCAAGTTCAAGGCTCTTGAGGATGTAATTCCTCATCAAGAATCAGTCAAGAATTCATTCCGTAACGCCAAGAACGCCGAGCTGATGCACCAAGATAATGTCAAGAAAATGGTGTCAAGAAAATGCTGATCAAATTCCTCGACGACAACCAGCTCATCCTCGCGTTGCAAAAGAAGTGCAAGTTGACAAGATCATCAATGACATTGAAGCGCCAGTCCTCTCACACGCTCAAAAGCTTCACATTTATCTAACTTTTGTGGGCACTATGCTTTTGTCTCTATCACAGAGCCCAATAAGGTAGATGAAGCATTTCGAGCCCGAGTGGATTCAGCAATGCAAGAAGAATTACATCATTCGAGCTCAACAATGTCTGGAACTGGTCAAACGTCCAGATCCTCGCAAGCATAATATCATTGGCACAAAGTGGATCTACCGCAACAAGCAAGATGAAAATGGCCTTGTGGTGAGGAATAAGGCACGACTTGTAGCTCAAGGCTACACACGAGTTGAAGGAATTGATTTGATGAAACTTTTGCACCTGTTGCTAGACTTGAGGCTATTCGCATATTACTTGCTTATGCTAACCATCATAATATCACTTTATATAAAATGGATGTGAAAAGTGCATTCCTCAATGGTAAGCTTGAGGAAGAAGTATATGTTGCTCAACCCACAGGTTTTGAAGATCCAAAGAATCCCGACAAAGTCTTCAGACTCAACAAGGCCCTCTATGGCCTCAAATAGGCCCCACGGGCGTGGTATGATACATTGAAGGAATTCTTCGTGAAGAATGGCTTCACACCCGGTTCACTCGACCCTACTCTCTTTACTAAATCATATGATGGTGAGCTGTTTGTGTGCCAAATATATGTTGATGATATTATCTTTGGATGTACTGACC
Source organism: Aegilops longissima (assembly GCA_021605205.1). Classification (NCBI taxonomy): domain Eukaryota; kingdom Viridiplantae; phylum Streptophyta; class Magnoliopsida; order Poales; family Poaceae; genus Aegilops; species Aegilops longissima. The sequence continues at coordinate 520,955,649 of CM038681.1, forward strand.
AACGTTATAGTGATGAATTTGCCTATATTATGAGTGAATAATATCAAATGTCTATGATGGGAGAATTGAAATTCTTCTTAGGTCTTCAAATTAAATCAACAACACAATGGCATATTCATATCTCAGAGAAATACCTCAAAGATGTTTCAAGAAATTCGCATGCAAGATTGCAAAGGCGTCAAAATTCCTATGCCCACAAATGGCCATCTATGCAATCGATGAAAATGGTATTGACTTGATCACAAGGTATACCGCCCATGATTGGTTCTCTATTATACTTATGTGCATCTAGGCCAGATATAATGCTTAGTGTTTGCATGTGTGCCCGATTTCAAGCTACACCAAGGAATCACACCATAAGGCTGTGAAGCATATTCTTCGATATCTAGCTCACACACCAACACTAGGATTATGGTACCCCAAGGGCTCTACGTTTGATCTCATTGGATATTCTCGACTGACTATGCTGGTGATCGTGTGGACCGCAAGTCAACATCTGGTACTTGTCATTTCCTCGGACGATCTTTGGTCTGTTGGTCCTCGAAGAAACGGAACTGCGATCACCGCTCATCGCGGAAGCTGAGTACATTGCTGCTGGCTCTTGTTGTGCTCAATTGTTGTGGATGAAGCAAACTCTCAAGGACTACGGCATCAACATGAAGAATGTGCCTCTCTACTGTAACAATGAGAGTGCCATCAAGATTGATCACAACCCAGTTCAGCACTCGAAGACAAAGCACATTCAGATTCGTCATCATTTTCTTCATGATCATGTGTTGAAGGGCGACATCTCCATCGAGCATGTGAAGACTGAAGAACAGCTAGCCGATATCTTCACAAAGCCCTTGGATGAGAAGAGATTTAGCAAGTTGCGGTGTGAGCTAAATATCTTAGAATCTTCGAATGTTCTTTGAAAGGACACACATCCTGACACTTATGCAAAATTGATGACTTAGATGTGCAACACATGAAGAAACGTTTTTCTTCAATCAATGAAGAATAACACTCTAAGTGTAAAGAAATTAATGAAGAATTTGATTCTCAGAACCCTACGATAATTGTACGCGGTGTCTGAAATCATCATTCTTATACGGTGGGTCACGCCACCACCAAAGTTGAAAATCTTCAATTTGAGTTTTTCCTCGGTTTGAAATTCTTCAGTTTTTCAAATTCTTCAACTTTGCAAAGTCTTCACTGTTTCCATTGTCTTTCTTCATTGACTATATATATATATATATATATATATATATATATATATATATATATATATATATATATATATATATATATATATATATATTTCTTCAAGTTGCTTTTTCTCGCTAAGTGAATGTGATCGGACCCTTCCCCTCTATGTTATACTCAACCCAAGCTATTCACAAATTCTTCATGTGCGTTCTATTTGAAACTCGCTCAAAATCTTCTTTGTGTCCTTGTCACCAAGAAATTGCGAACGGAACTTTTAACTTATCTTATCCAAATTTTCGCCTTGCCGCTCAAACCGCTCGCATGCCACGATAAACTTATCTATTCACCCACGATCTAGCACAATCTCCATTTTTCAAGACGTGGGTGACACATGTCAGCTTAATGAGAAGGGTCAGGCACGTCATTCCAAAATCTTGAGGCGTAACAGTTTTTCACCGTGGCTATATATACCCCCTCCCTTCCTCACTTCCTTTACTCCGCTCGACCGCTCTCTCTCGCCGAGCTTCTCAAACCTTAGCGCCGCCGCTACTCCATCGTCGCCGGTGAGGAAGAGCTTCTCGCCTCGACCTCGTCGCCGTCGTATTCGCGCCGATCGCATGAAATCTTCACTCCGCCGCCAGTAGCTGTCTTCCTCCGCCGAGTTAGGGCGTGGGAGATCTGAAGCGAGCGAACTTCTAATCTACACTTCTCGGTTCGTCGTGTTCTTAAGTTCGAGTAATTAAAAGTTACTTTTATTACTCGCTTTGATTCTCAAACCTTCTGAAAATCTTCAAAGGTGTTTATTCTTCAAATCTTCACACATATGAACACCTCAAACAAAATATGCTCTTGATTCATTTCTCTAAGCAATGATTTTTCTTCAAGATTCCTCAATTGTGTGGATCCTCGATCTATACAACTCGAACCTAAGACAAAGATCACTTAGTGAAATTCTTCAAGGCTCATCTGGTCAAATTCCTCAAACTAGTTCTTTTGAAAACCTTACGAGAACGATATGACCTCTCCAAATTCCTCGCAACTATACTCTGTTCACGGTACTCATGTCCGCTGCTGAATCACTAGGTTCTCATCAACTTAACTCATTTGCAGCGTTCCTCGAAGAAAAGTTGCATACTTCTTGAGAGAATTCGATTGTTCAAATTCCTCACCAAGAATATGGCGATGAAAGAAGCCACGTAAAGGAGGAAAGAGGCCCGAGGTCATGACTGCTTTCGAGATACACGAGGACATATACGCCGACTATTGCACACTGTTGAAGCCAAGTTTGGCAAGGAAAACAAAAATCAGCGCAAGGTGCGATTCAGAGGATTGAAAGGAGATGGGCAAGAGAATGGAGGATACAGGTATGTTACTCCAAAGTATATGAAGAAATTCAGACTGAATCCTCCATGCCCAAGAGCTCCATTGGCACTGGCCAAGAAGTCGACCCCACCAAACATCAAGCGTGGTGAGGACTTTCTGAAGAATGGGCCAAGCGCCAAGCCAAGTTGGCGAGACAAGCCAAAGAAGCGGTGAGGAAATTCAATGAAGACTCACTCTGCTGCTGCCACCGAGGCCCTGCTCAGCCTAGAAGATCAATGGCAAAGAAGCCAGCGACAAGCCAAGTGCTTCACCAACAATTGCCCTCACGCCAAAATCCTCAAAGAATGCCCTCACGGCAGAATCTTCAATGCCCTCACGGCCAGTTCCTCATGCTGCTCCTGCTCCTCCCAAATCCTCGGCTCCTACAAAGTCCTCGGCAGCTCCTTCAAAGTCCTCAAGACTGTGCATCCGCCACGTGCCAAAGGATCTGAGGCATCTCTATTGCCTCTGGTGTCTCAAAGAAGTTCCTCGGATGCACCAAATTCTTCATCAGGCCCCTCTGCTTTGAAGAAAAAGGCAATCATGGATGAGGTCCTCGGCCAAGTCCAAGAAGAAACAGGTCGCCTTCCAAGTGCCATCGATGATGAAGGCGATGATGACGAACTTGCGAAATCATCGAGACCAACAAGAAAGGGCCGCCAGAGCCAAAGGCACACTGTGCCTTCGCTTTTGGATCCAAGGCGATCCTCGAGTACATTAATCTCGCCACGAGGATCCGAGAGACACCTATGCCTGATTTTCATCTGACACCTGGACAAAGTCACATGCTGACCCATTTCATCTCTGAAGAGAAATGGAAATTTGAGAAGGAAAGGCAGATCAAGAAGGCTCAATTCAGGAAAGAGAAGTTCCCGAGGAATAACGTTGTCAGAATGACAACTGAGGAACTCCTAAAGATCCAGTCTGAAATCAAAACCCTCAGCAAAGACTTTGATGCTTATTATGCTGATTGGCAAGGAGCCAAAGTCAGATTTGTCAATCTGACAAAGAAATTCACAAATGTTACAACCCCAACGCAACAAGAAATTCCTCAGGCTGGAGCCTCTGCTCAGCCTGCTGAAGAACATACCAGCACCGCTGATGATTTTCAGCCTGCTGAAGACAATGCTAGTTTCAAGGCTGATGACTCCATTCCAGCCGCTGAAGAAATTGCCAGGGCATCCACTAGTGGTGCGCCTGAAGAAACTGAAGAAGTCAGGCAATCAGCATCGATACCGAGGAAATTCAACAAGATTCCTCGGCTCCTCCAGCGCCTACACCAACTCCAATCCTTCCATCGCATCGATGTGAAGAAGACCAAGGCTGCAGAGCAAGCTGCGATGAAGAAAAGGAAAGCATCACCTGCTTCAAATTTTTCAGCCTCAAGAAAATGAAGCCTATGACAAGCTCTTTTGAAAATCCAATCGATGCTGTTCCAATTTCCTCCATTCCATCAAAGGACCTTGTTCCTTTTGGTGAAGAGTATGAGATCCCAAGCGGATCGATGAATAAAATCATTCTCGCTGCTTCGTCGAGCAGATTGATGAAGAAATTGAAGTGGATGCAATCCCTTCAACACCAATCATTTCCTCGCCTATGCCTCGGTTCACGGTGAAGAGGCTGGTGTTGAGGAAATTGAAGACGAAGACGTGGATATTGGATGCACCACGCCTATGATGAACGATGACTTTGGGAAAGTCAAGATCCCAATTCTCCACTCTTCACCCCAATCCAACAGATTCCTCGGTCCCTGCACCAACGGTTCAAATGGGCTCAAGAAACTCATCCCCACTCATCCGTGCATGAAGAAATTCCAGCCACTAGTCTTTGAAGAACCCGCTGCTGCTGATCCTATGAACACGCAGATCGCATATGAAGAGGAACAGAAAATCCTCGGCTCAAGAACCTGAGATTGCGATTCACGAGGTCGTGATGCAACTCATCGACACTCCTTTGCCAAAGCCAAAGAATCCATTCTCAACGAAGCAAAAGTTGAAGGCTGAAGATTTCTTGGCGAGCATGTATTCTTCATCGACTACAACCCATATGACTCGTCAGATAAGGAAGAGACGTTTCCGGACTACTAGTCAAGCCAACTTCTATTCCTCTGTGCTATTCAACAAAGACAAAGTCTTCGATCATGCACATATTCCTCATGTGGACATGGAATCTCTGCCAGGCTTCGAGCCAGTCCTCAGTGTTCTTCATGCTGCAGGATTGCTGAATTTCTGCACTGACATCTGTGATTGGAATGAAGAACTCATTCTTCAATTCTATGCGACGATGCACATCACCGGAGATTCTGAAGATGTGAACTCATGGGTATTGGAATGGATGACAGAAAATACTCACTACAAGGTACCAGCAACTGAATTGCTTCGTGCCCTCCCACTCATTCCTCCCCTTAATGGTGCTCGTTGCATCTACAACGAACCCGAGCTTTCAAATCATTACATGCAAGTGCTGATGAAGCCTTTGAAGCCAGGACAGGCACCTCGAACCAAATTCTTTGTCAAGGAATTACTGTATGTGCCTCGGACTGTCTATCGCATTTTGACGAAGACAATGAGTCCTATCAAAGGCCACGACTCAAATGATGAAGAAGTCGTTGGCATCATGAAGGATATGCTTTTCAATATCATTCATGGCGTTCCCGTCAACTTCCATGATTTCTTCATGAGGACTCTGGAAAACATTGCTATGTCACCTTTTGAGCTGAAGCCTTATGCACCATGGATTATGAGGTTCATCGGGACAAGGTCTTCACTCAATTACAAGGCTGATACTCAACCACTTGTAGCTACTTGCCTCCAATTGAAGTCCTCAAACGGACATTTTCCTCACCGATGACAAGGGCAAGGCAACTGCTGTGATAGATGAAGGCATTCGTCCATTGGATGGTCAATTTCGCAAAGCTGCATCCTACTCCACCAATGATGACTCGCACACATGACTCGCCGCCAATACCTCAAAGCAAGCAAAATCCTCAAGCCACAAAGACCTGTGGTGATGACTGATCGTGAGTTACTCCTCAGTCTTCATCAGAAGGTTGATCGCAATCATAAATGGGTCAAGCGTCAGTTTGGTTCAATTCTTCACAACATGACCTCAACACACAATGTAGTGAAGAAAACCAATACTACCTCCATGAAACCTTCAACCGCACTGGCTGTTCTTTCTAATGTCTACAGTGCAGAAGAACTGAAGACAATGGGTCTCAAGGAAGAATTTGACTGGTCTGTACCTCCATCAAGAAATTCAAGAAGGTCAAGGTTCCTTCCTTGGTAGCCAGCTCCTATTCTTCATCGCGACGAATCGATGAAAATGAAGACTTGGACGACAACGTGGCAGGCCCTACTATGACAACCGACCCGACAACGCCGGGCGCCTATCATCAACTTGAAATTCTTGAGGCGTTAGTCCTCGGCCGATCCTTTTGGTCATTCGATGACAAAGGGGAGAAATTTGAGTTAGTCTTCAAGCGGGTCTATTATATGGGCGTTTTTTTGCTAAGTTACAACTCTCGTTCTTCTGAAACTTTATTGGATCGAGTTGTAATCTTAAACCTGATGGTGCTCTGATACTTTTGATGTGTTCCTCTGCATGCTTATTCCTCATTATATGTTAATACACGCATGCTGAACTACATCAGTCGCCATATTTCATCATGCATTTCAAATTCTTCATATTATATGTCAAATGCGTGTATGAATTACAAGATATAAGGGGAGATCTCCATGATTCAACTCTTCAAATGTGCAATGCCTCAAAAGCAAAATTGCTCACTATGCACATCTTTAGGGGGAGTTCTTTTATATCTTGCAATCAAATTCCTCAATATCAGTATTTACACTTCATATGTTTATCCCCGTTGAAAACTTAACCTATATTGTCATCAATCACCAAAAGGGGAGATTGTAAGTGCATCTAGTGCCCTTAGTGATTTTGGTGTATTGAAGACTTATAGGTTAAGGGACTAATGTGTTTATGAGTGTACACAGGTCTATAAGTCTATGAGGAGTTTGATATTTACAGAGAAAGTCGACCCCTAAAAATGAAGTTCTTCGATCAAGACTTTGATATTTCAAGACTTTCAAGACTTTGAAAGTGAAGAAATTGGTGTGACCTTGAAGACTTGGTATTCATTTGAGGAACATGAAGCGTGAAGACTTTTGTTTTCGTAGTTTCGTTTTCTCTTTCTTGAGTCATAGGAAACACCGTATTGTTAAAGGGGATCGAGGAAATACTAAGGAAAAATTTCCATGTGATCCTCAACTCAAAATCCTACACCTACCAAATCCCTTCGAGTGAAGCCTTTGGAAATCTCATACAGCTCAGTCAATTTCTTGATGTGAGACGAAGTTCTTCCGTCACGAGGAATTTGTTCGACCGAGGAGTTAGGAATTCGCCAGTCGGATTGCCTACAGTGAGGAACATGATAGCTCGAGGAATTTGAGAGTAAAATTTCCGACCATTGTCTTCTTGGCGCCAGCTGTCCCAAAATATCTTATGCACCTAACGGTCATATCATTGAAGGGCATTTATGTCTTATCATGTCGGGCTGCTCCCTAGGCTATAAATAGCCGCCCCCTACAACCACTAGCTGGTTGGCTGCTCCGAGAGAACTTGACACTTGTCATTTGAGAGCAACCCATCCTCCGAGGACTTTGAGCGAAAATCATCGAGTGAGGAAAAACCCAAAACCAAACCCCTACAAACCCAAAGTGATTGAGCATCACTGAAGAGATTGATCCTACGTGGATCCAACGCTTGTTACCTTTGAAGACTGTGCTTCTTCCAGACGGTTAGGCGTCATGGTCTAGACCATCCAATAGGAATTGTGGATCGCCGAGTGACCAAGTCTGTGAAGGTTTGGAAGTCGCCTGAAGACTTACCACGAGTGATTGGACGAGGTCTGTGTGACCTTAGTTCAAGGAGAATACGGTGAGGACTTGGTGTCCTGAGCTGCGTGCTTAGCGACTGGGTGTCCGGGACTGTGTGTCCTCGAGTTTAAATACTCAGCCGCTCCAATCAGACGTACAACTGAGACAGCAGTTGGAACTGGTCTACCAAATCATTGTCTTCACCAACCTAACTGGTTCTATTTCCTCAACTCTTTCATTTCCTCATTACTGTGTTGAGTGTTCGTTCATATATGTGTTTGAAGACTTTGACTGAAGACTTTCTCAATTTTCTTAGTTCAATTTCTTCAGTCTGTTTGTCTTCATCTTGTGTTATCCTGTGATTATGCTTTCTGTACTCTGTGATTGTCTTCATTTCATCATGATGACCATGCCCGCATTCTGTTATGCTTACTTCTGAGTACTTATTCCGCTGCAAGTAGTTCTTCGCTTAGGAATTTCCTCACCAGCAAATTCCTCAGTGAAGATTTCATAAAAATCGCCTATTCACCCCCTCTAGTCGATATAACGCACTTTCAGGAAGGCGCGGAGGCACTTCATGAGAACGCTTAGGTCTCCAAAATAAATATGGCTGGCATGCTCTCCATGGCCCACTTTCCTCAATTCATTGCTCCTTGGGCGGTTATTGGTGATTTCCACCTTAAAGGAAATGCCAAGATGACATCACTTGGAAGCACAAGGCTAATGGCCAATGCACGCCGGCTTCCGCTTACTCTGCGCAATTCTTGGGCATAATCTACTCCCGTATGGTGCACACGGTTTGGAAGGCTTGGCCTCAACCTAATGTAAAGTTCTTGGCATGGTTGCCCATCCAAAACCAGATTTGGACCGCCGATAAGTTGGCTAAGCGTGGATGGCCAAATTATGGACTTTGTTCTCTTTGCAAAAGAGAACATGAGTCTGGGATGCGCCTTTTTTTCATCTGCCGCTTCACCCCTTAGGCTTTGAAATTTGATGAATGATTGGCTTCATCTTGGGCATTTGGACACCACCTCTTGGCACTTAGAATATCCCATGAACTATGAAGGATTGATAGATTAAACTCTCCGCCAATTGTGTTTGTGTATGTCAAATAGAAAAACTATGACATCACTTGCCATGCTCATTGGTTGGACCTTTTGAAATGAGAGGAACTCCCGGGTTTCCCGTCACAAGAGTGCTCCACCTTCAATCTTGCTCAACACTATAAAGCTCGAGGCAAGACTGGGTTACCACCGGCGCCAAAAATAACACAAACGCTATTCTCTTCTTAATGAATGAATGAGGCAAATCTTATGTCTCTATTTTCAAAAAAAAAAAAAAAAGAGTACAAGTGCTCCTAGATTTGCAAATGCACGTAGAGTCTCAGCAAAGCTGGCGCTTCCGAGATTTGTTTTCTTTCAAACCTCACATCACGACGGCATAACAAAATATGCTAACAAAACTGAAAATCAGCGACCAGGAGGATGCCTAACATAGGTAAAGTGCGATTGCAGAAGTCACTTCTTCCGTTGTAGATTATAATAAATTTTAGATATTCAAATACAGACTATAGACCTAGCAAATCTTATGTCCCTGGGAAAAACCTTCCAATCCCGTGGAGAAGATTTTGATGCTCCTAACCAGGCACACACGTTTGACAGCTCTATCAGAAACCGTTTTATCGGAACACTTGCAAGCCTCCAGATGGTATTGATCACTGAGCATACGATTGGACTCCCGCGGCTTTCACGAAACCTGGGTGCTATCTCCACCACCTATAGACCTAGCTAAGTGGAACGTTAACTTCGAAAGAGATTACCATGCGGTGCCAAATCAATCTTAGCCACGTACCCCGGCCGTTGGGTGTTTGGCCATGTACCACTGCATGCATGCGGCCATGCTGTAACGCCACGGCATGTTTTCAGCGTAGGGGCGAGGCGCTTGCGGCGAAGGGAAAGCGAAGCAACCCGTGTCTTCGTGTCTGAACACAGAAGGCGGAGACAAGGAGAGGCAAAGCGAAATTACGCCTTTGCTGCCACCGGGCACGTCAGCCTTGTCACGCTGGCGGCCCCGGGTTTCTGAATTCTGATCCGCGTACCCGCAAGAATAAGATGGTGGTGGATACAGGTCTCCGTCAGGGAACAAAGGCCCCCCAAAGTTCCGTTACGTTGTACCCCTCAGCTTTGCGTTTCCTTTTCGACAGAGGCCTCACCTCACGCAAAACGAATCTGATCATGATCAGTAGGCTGCGAGCTCGCCATCTCACCCGCTCGAGAGTGAAAGAGGACATGCCATCTCCTCAGGTTCAGGCTAGTCCACGGGTTGACATCTCGCCGGACCTGCCGCCACGATTCGGTAAACAGCACGTACAGAAAACACACGGCTCCAAACTCCAAAGGTCCACGCGACGCCTACTGCGCGATGATACGTGCATGCGTACCGGACGCGCACGCAGCAGCCAACCACCGTCCGTCTCCGTTGTCGTCGTTGGGATCGTACCGGAAGAGGAAGACGAGTCGCCCCGACTCTACTACGTGACGTCGCCTTCAGAGGCTCTGCATGCTTCGGTGGGGAGTGGAAAAGAGCGGGCACGGCACGACGATCACGCACAGGCCATAGGACGGCAGAATTCCACCGCGTGATGGGTGAAAGGAATCGGGCGCGCGCCCAACTAGTCCGCCTGACTTATTTAGGCGCCGCGTTTTGTCCCCGTCGTCCGGCCCCAGCCGAGCCGACGCGCGCGCCATGGCCTCGTCCTCCCTCTTCGCCTCCCCGGCCCGCCGCGCCCTCCTCTTGTCGTCGTTTCTCCTCTGTTTCCTGCCGCGCCATGTTGCTGCCGGCGCCGCGGGGGCCGGGGGCTACGTCACCGTCTCCACCGCCAGCTTCGCCGCGTCGAGCGCGACCTGCGACGAACCCGGCCCAGGTAGCGCCGCTGCACTTGCTTTTCTCGACTTTGAGAGAGCTGGTTAGTAGCTTTCGGGAGAGTTGTTGTTGATTCGTTTGTTGGCTCGGATCTTTTGCTGCTCCAGTGATCGCGCCGCGGCAGAGGAACGGCACGCTGGCGGTGCTGCGGCTGGCGCACCGGCACGGCCCGTGCGGCCCGTCGGCGGCGTCGGCGGTGGCGGCCCCGTCGTTGGCCGAGGTGCAACGCGCGGACCAGCGGCGGGTCGAGTACATCCAGAGGAGGGTGTCGGGGGGCGGCGGCGCGCGGGGGGCGAATAAGGGGGGCCTGCGGCAGCGGCAGCAGCAGCTCGCGGCCGGCTCCAGGTCGGCGACGGTGCCGACCACCATGGGCGTCGGCACGTTCCAGTACGTGGTGACGGTGAGCCTGGGCACGCCGGCCGTGTCGCAGACGATGGAGGTGGACACGGGCAGCGACGTGTCGTGGGTGCAGTGCAAGCCCTGCGCCGCGCCGGCGTGCTACATCCAGAGGGACCAGCTCTTCGACCCGGCCAAGTCGTCCACCTACTCCGCCGTGCCGTGCGGCGCGGGCGCGTGCTCGGACCTTGGGATCTACGAGGCCGGCTGCTCGGGGTCGCAGTGCGGGTACGTGGTCAGCTACGGCGACGGGTCCAACACCACCGGCGTGTACGGCTCCGACACGCTGGCGCTGACGCCGGGCAACGCGGTGGGCACGTTCCTCTTCGGCTGCGGCCACGCGCAGGCGGGGCTGTTCGCCGGCATCGACGGGCTCCTCGCGCTCGGCCGGCAGGCCATGTCGCTCAAGTCGCAGGCGGCGGGCGCGTACGGCGGGGTCTTCTCCTACTGCCTCCCTTCGAAGCCGAGCTCCGCGGGGTACCTGACGCTGGGCGGGCCGAGCAGCGCGTCGGGGTTCGCGACGACGGGGCTGCTGACGGCGTGGGCCGCGCCGACGTTCTACATGGTGATGCTCACGGGCATCAGCGTGGGCGGGCAGCCGGTGGCCGTCCCGGCGTCGGCGTTCGCGGGGGGCATGGTGGTGGACACGGGCACGGTGATCACGCGGCTGCCGCCCGCGGCGTACGCGGCGCTGCGGTCGGCGTTCCGCGGCGCCATCGCGCCCTACGGGTACCCGTCGGCGCCGGCCAACGGGATCCTGGACACGTGCTACGACTTCAGCCGGTACGGCGTGGTGACGCTGCCGACGGTGGCGCTGACGTTCAGCGGCGGCGCGACGCTGGCCCTGGAGGCCCCCGGGATCCTGTCGAGCGGGTGCCTCGCGTTCGCGCCCAACGGCGGCGACGGCGACGCCGCCATCCTCGGCAACGTGCAGCAGCGCTCCTTCGCGGTGCGCTTCGACGGCGGCACCGTCGGGTTCATGCCCGGCGCGTGCTGATCCACTGATCCATTCTTTGACTTACTCTGTGACCACTTCTTACAAAACCTATCACTAGCAGGGGTATAAACATACGTACTTGGTAAGTATACCACATGTACATGTACATGTACGTACACGAAAAGGAAAAGGTAGAGGAATACATGGCAGGATGACGTAGGTTCTTTCGTTGGTGGATGGAGCACGGTTTCGTCGGGGAATAATAACGGGCTAACCAGAGGCGTGTTGACGCTCGACACGGTTCGTTGGATTTTTGTGTGCGTGTCGAGGTCAGTGACTCGACGAGCAACGGGTGATGATGGGTTTACAACTACTAGTGGAGAGTTAGGAGGGAGTGTAGACGTTGTCTGACTTGAGCCGTCCCGGGAGGCCGGGAGCCGCGGCACCAAAGTCATCCATAGCTCTTGGGGCTAGACCGGATGGATGTTGGGGGATGGTTGTCCATGCTGAACTTGTCGATGTCACAGTGACCCCTTCTACTTTGTTCGACGAAGGTCTCACCGGGCACATCCGGTAGTTGTTCGACCAAGGGCTAGAACACTTTAGATTACTTATTAAGACAGAGACACTTTGTTTACATAGGTTCAGGCCACTGTTCAGTGTAACACCCTACATCTTACTCTGTTCTTCATCCAGTGAAGTATATGGTCAGTTACAAGCCTTCTCTGCTTTTCTCTTTGAATGCTGGCCTTTCTCTCTTCTAGCAAGTTTCCTTTCTCCAAGGGTCCGATCCCTATAGAAGGCCTCCGTCTGGAACGATCCTCTGACGTGCTAAAAACTACTACTACTACCGAGGGACGCCCTTTGCGTATCACCGTTCGCTAAACATGCTATGGCAGCAGGCGGAAACCAAGGGAACAGAGCTAGGCCCAGTTCAGAAAGAAGACATCAATTCTTTACTCACAGTCGTCGATCGCTCGACGTTGCCCTTCTCTTGTCATCGCCATTACCTTGCGTAACCCTAGCTCCACTGCGGATGAGAGGGTGACCACCGCTGCCATTGCCGCATATCAACGCAAGAGGGACAGCGGTTGACAATGCCATGGCCGCCACCGTCGCGTGGCTGCACAACGTCGTCGAGCTCGTGGCTGCCGCGTGAGGTGCCAAGTGAGTGCCGCAGTGCTGAGCGCGAGCAGCCGGCGGATGAAAGGTGACCAAAACATAGCCTCAAGCGCAACGTGGTCTGCCGTGTGATGCTGGAAAAAGGAGTATATAACAAAGGGCCAGCTCCAACCGTTCGATCTGACTTAAAAAAGCCGTCCGATCTGGCATCTCCTCCTTCCCTGAGTCGTCTTCAACCTTGGCCGTGCGCGCTTCCGTCCCCCTGCCCCACGCACCTCCGCCCCTTTGCCCATGCGCCTTCACCTCTGTGCGCAGCTCCGCGAGGGCGCCGCTCGCCGGCCGCCGACCGCTCGCCGCTCGCACCCGACGCTCCACGACCCCTCTACGGCTCGCACCCGACGCCTCACAACCCCCCTCGTGGAGCTACCCCTCAACCTGATTGCAACTCCGTCGTAGATCGGTTGCAACTCCTGCCATTGACGCTCCATGGATGTAGCACCGCCGTCGCCGCCGCCCGTCGTCAACGCTCGCTGTCGGAATTGCGCGGTCAACGACCACCAGTAAAAAAACGGCATTGAATGGATGTAGCAAAAAATATTGCCTATAGTCGCAAAACACATCACCGGTTGTAACAAAGAAATGACAGACGGCTGCTGCAAAATCGACCACCGGTTATAGCTTTTGTGTTTGCCGGTTCCAGCAAAAACAACTTCTGTTTCAAGCTCGGGGCTTCTCTGGTAATACAACAGTTGTAGCACAACACAGTCACCGGAGTTCGGCAACCTCATTATAAAGGATGTAACAAATGATAGTGCGGTAGTAGCAAAAAACCAAAACTGTTGTAGCAAAAAGTGGTGTAGAATGATTCCAGCAAAAGAACATGGCAGCAAAATACGAAGACGGTGGTATCAAATTAGTACACTGGTTCCAGCAAAAACAAAAATGGGAGCAAAACCTGGGGTTGGTTCCAACAAAACCCGAAGACACTAGTAGCAAAATTTAGAGCTGGTTCCAGCAAAAAATGGCATGGTTCCAGCAAAAAGAACTCGAGTTGTGCCATGGTCGGAGACCTGCGGCGTTCCCATGGTCAGAGACATGTGGCGGCCACTGCCACGCCGCACCGATTGCACGGTTGCAGCTCGCCGTCGTCAGACGCCAATGGATGCAGCTCCACCGACAAGTGGTTGTGGCACCACCAGCGACTGGTGGTAGCATCTCCGGCGAGGTGGCTGCAGCTCTGACGCCCCAACGGTTGCAGCACCTTCGCGCACAAATCCGCCTGCGGCCGCCTCGCTTGCAGCATCAGCCACACCAATCGCTCGTCGCCTCCGCCGTCTTTCACAGAGAAGAGCAACTGCTAGGCTGGAGGTGGAAGAAAAAGTGCTACGGCGATGTGTGGCCGGAGGAACGAGGGGAAAAGGAAGAGATAAGGTTCAGGGGAAAAGCGGTTCATGCGGGCCCACAATAACACGCGTCTGGTGCGGGATCGTTTTTTGTGTGGACGTGTGAAGCCAGGGTGTCACGCGCCGGCCGTACGGTTCCGCCGGTGCCCCGGCTCGAAAAGTTTACCTATAACAAAAGGACTGTGCTAACGACCAGTCGACTGGTCGTTAGCGACAGATCCGGACGATTCCACCCACCTACGATCCGCTTCTCTCGACGTGGGAATCGATCCACCGCATCTTTTTTTTCCTTCTAGCGCAATAAAAAGAATTGGTAGAAGTTGAAATCGAACCCACCACCTCTTGGTAGACCACAGTAGTTCACAACCACCCGGTCTAGATTGAGCCAGTGAATAGATTAAGGTTAGATAGTATTTGTACTGCTACTTAGCGTGACCTGGAAACGAATAATTTTTCTTTCTTTCCTTTTATATTTTTTATCCTATATAGATGGCTCGGCTGCTCTGTTAATATTTACAACATCATGGTAATTTTAACGTAGTAAAAATTGTTGACATATCATGGTAACTTCGTTGTAAAAAGCATGCCAGGGTACACAAGTTTTTTTGCGAGGGTACAAAAGTTATCAACCATTTGGTGCGTAACTTATCATGCTTTTTATACATAAGTTACCGGGGAATATTTTAAATAGTTTTTCTTGGGTCAGAGATACGGCTGGGTGTTGTACAAAATTATTATACTTTGCAGTCTGTAAAAATCATGATATTTACACAAAAGTTGTCAAGAGATGTTTTAAAAAATCTAGGTCAACGTTATCGTGGTGTTTGTACATAAGTTATCATGACAGTGGTACATAAATTATCATACTATTTACACAGTAATTATCAGGGTACGTTTCAAGCACCCCTCGCGTTGAAATATTACTGTCATATTTGTATTTAAATTATCAGGACTGCAGTGCATAAATTATCATGTTATTTACACAACAGTTACCGAAGTAATTTTTCCAAAGAGAAAATTTTCACAGTTAAAGTTATCAGCTATGTTGCGTGTATATTATCATGTTATTTGCACAGAAATTACCGGGGTATGATTTCCAACAACTTTTATCCTAGGGTCAAAGGAGTTACCACGGTGTTCGTACATGGGTTATCACCTTTGTTGTGTGTATACTACCATCCTATTTACACAGAATTTATCAAGGGTTGTTTTTCAATATTTTTTCTTGGGTCAAATGGTTACCAGAGTGTTTGTAAGTGAGTTATCAACTTTGTTGTATCTATATTATCATGTTATTTACATACAAGTTACCGGACTAGATTATTTAACATTTTTTGGGTAGAAAGGTTACCATGGTGCTTGTACGCGAGTTATCATCTTTGTTTTTCTTATATTACCATGATATTTGCACAAAAGTTACCGGGGGTATTGTTTTGAACAACTTTCATTCTAGGGTTAAAAGAATTACCGTAGTGTTTGCATGTGAGTTATCGGCTCTATTGTGCGTATATTACTATCATATTTACATAAAAGTTACCGGGGTTTGTTTTTCCACTAAATTTTTCCCCAGTCAAAAGTTACCGGCTCTATTGTGTGACCACGGTTGTTTGTTATATTGTCAGATCGTGCGTAAATTACTGTGTTATTTACACAAAATTGATGTGTATATTATCATGTTGTTTAGACAGAAGTTATCGGCATATGTTTCAATATTTTTTTTCTGGGTCAAAATTACCAATGGTATTTATATGTAAATTATCAGATCTACTATGCATAATCGTGCTATTTATCCATAAGTTATCACGGTCTTTGCATCATAATTTACTAGGTCCGCATGCGTCAAATACCATGCTATTTACACACAAGTTTCCGGTTTTGTCGCCTGAGAGAAACAGATCGAGTTGTTTTTCCTTTCCACTATCGTACGTGCCTGTTGCAAACCACCAGTCGACTGGTGGTTAGATTTCTCGATAACAAAAAACTACCACTTATTTAATTTTTTAAAAGTATACCATAGTTTTGGTCGGCGTAAATTCCAGCGCCGCCACAGCCGTACAACACTACCACGGTTGCCTTGCTACTCGGGAATAGGGCAACGGAGCACGATGACACAGGGAGGAGCAGCCGCAGTTGCAAGCAGCAGCGGGTGGCGGCGGCGGCGCAAACAGCAAGCAGAAGCACGGCGAGCGATGGCGCAAGCAGCAAGCAGCAGCGGCGGCGGCGGCGCGCGATGGCGCAAGCAACAAGCAGAAGCACGGCGAGCGGTGGCGCAAGCAGCAAGCAGTAGCACGGCGGGCGGCGGCGGCGCACGGTGGCGCAAGCAGCAAGCAGAAGCACGGTGAGCGATGGCGCAAGCAGCAAGCAGCAGCAGGACGGGCGGCGGCGGCGCGCGGTGGCGCAAGCAGCAAGCAGAAGCACGGCGGGCGGTGGCGCAAGCAGCAAGCAGCAGCACGGCGGGCGGCGGCGGGTGGCGGCAAGCAAGCCGAGCGGTGGCGATTCCTTCCGGCCGCGCACATACACAGAAACTAGCAGAGGCACCTGATCGATTTTCATTGGAAGCAGAAGCTAGCAGAAGCACGTACGCATCGGCGATTTCTTCCGGTGAGCATCAGCAACACGGCCGGCCGGCCGGCGCCGCTAAGGGACCCGATTGCTTTTTATATAAAAGTTCAGGGACCTGATTGCTTTTAAAAGAATTGGCCCCACCTGTCATAACCTGTCAACAGTCAACCTAATGGTCAAAGCTAACGGTCAACCTGACGAGTGGACCCGAGCTGTCATAGTCACACCTAAACTTAATTAACATAGTCATCAGTGTGACATGGTAGTTTTTTGAAACAGCAAACCAAAATTATGGTAGACTTTTGAGAAATTAAAAAGTGATAGTTTTCTATAACGATAGCCTGTAATGTGGAAGTTTTTTGCTATATACGCCTGGAAAAAGCAGGCAGTAGCCGAGCAACAAGGAGCCTGAAGTGAAGTTTCAGATGAACAAACTGAATTTGTATTTCGCGAGGAATCTATAACTTAGATTGAACTGACATTGTACATTAATGTTCTTAATTTAAGAGCAGATCACTGTTGGGCTATAGCTGATTTTCTTCAGCTCTGTACCGAGGTGCTAGGGGCTGTCTTTCTCTCTTTTCTACTAACAGAAAGTGCCTATAATTGATTCTGTCCGTTTGTGATATGGGATGGAGTATTTAAACTCTCTCTTTCTTTTCTACTAACAGAAAGAGAATATAATTGTTTCTGTCCATTTGTGAGCATATCAGTGAATTATGAATCATTCTAATATAGTGCTGGTGGCGAAAGAGATCAATTAAATTATCAATGTGAACTTAATTGATCTCGGCAATAATTTTTAGTACGTTTTCGACAAAGATTTTAGTACGTTGGAGGATCTTCATTCCCTTCAAACTATCAACTATCTATATACAACCTTTTCTTTTCTTTGTTTTTTTAAGAGAATGCCTTTTGACGCACTTTATTTATAATCAAAATAATAGTAGTAGATCGTTCACCCCATCTGACAAAACAAAGCTGGAGGTCATCGTCCCAATACAAAATTTGGTTTGAACTAGTATGTTTAACCTAGCTAGGTTGCGCCGCAACTACCGACATGTAGCTTAACTCAAACTTCGGGCGGGAAAAGCCAGGTTGGAGACCATGGGCCCCATAATCCAGGAACCGACAATGCCGATGTCTCTGAGGGCAGCCGCGCCACCGTCTGCTCTTTCATGTTGTACACACCGGAGTGGAGAAAATCCTGGGGAATATTACGGATTCCGACCAGCTCGCTCATGAAGTAGATGCAGTCTTCTCGAGCTCCCCCGCATGACTGGCCGTCGGCAAGCACCGAGCGAGAGCAGCTTTGGCTGACGAAGAGAGCATGCCCCATCAGTGTGTCGACCCTGCTCCACCGTCCACGGCCGCCGCTCAGGTCCACCGCCTGGAAGACGTCGAAGCGCGTCATGCCGACGGGCTCCGCGTCGGCGATCCGTCTCACCAGCAGCAGCCGACCGCCCGACGGGACGAGGTAGTAGTAGAACTGATACACCTCTCCATCATCCCTTGGCGTTCCGGGGATGCATTGGACGGACCTGATGCCCTCGTCGCCGACGTCCAGGACATGGAGCTCCGGCTGATGGTCAAGTTCTGCGGTGAGGACGTAGAGCTTCCCTTGGAAGGTCGCAATGTCAGCGGCATGGCTGTTCGCAGGCGGCGCCCACTCCATGGTGATGGTCCCTTGTGGCCCGCCGGCAAAGACGGTGACGTTCTTGGAGTTCCTCTTGGTTCTGGTCAAGACGGTGACGACGCGACCGGTCACCACCTTGCGGATGTCTCGTAAATTCCTGAGGTCCAGGTGGTCGGGGTTGATCGGGAGAGGGGTGATCTCCCCGGAGAAAGGGTCCGTCAGGGAGCACCACCTGCCTTCTTGATGGCCGTGCCCGTGCACCAGGAAGAACATGCTGCCGGTGGACACGCGGTAGGAGACGTGGTCGTAACCGGGGACGGGCAGGCGGTGGACCGTGCCGTCAGCAATGCTGAGGAAGGTGCCGTCGCGGAAGGCGAACCACGGGAGCAGCGGGGGCGGTGGCTGCAGCTGCGCGCTGGAGCGCCACGAGCGGCAGACTGCGCGGAGGTGGACGCGATCGGAGTGGGACGGCGTGCGCGCGAGCACCAGGCCCAGCAACTCCGGCGGGAGGTCCGGCCATGGCGATTCCTTGCTTGGCGCAGCGTGCCGAAGCAGCCGCGGGACCCGGACCGCCATCCCTGCCTTCTTGCCTGGTCCACCGAGGCGGAACCAGAGCCACCGAAGCACGGCCGCCATCGCCGTCCTGCTAGAAAGCGCTGCCATGGCCGGCTCCTTCGACGGGAAATTGAAAGAGCGAGACGTGGATTCTGGTGGAGGGGGCGTTTCCTTGCGGATCTGGGCGTTCGATTGGTTTCTCTCCTCTTCCTCGCATAGATATAGGCTCCGATTCCGACCATGCCCCCGACGCGCCAACACTGTCGCGTATTTCATACGAAGCCGCGTAGCGTAACTGAGGAAGACTAGCTGGCCTCGAGCATCCAGGCAGGGATCCGTGCGTAGCTCCGACGCCATCTTGCTCAGCTCCACCGGACCCCTCCGTGCCATCGCCCTCTAGCCCTCCCTTACGCCGCCGCCGCCGCCATATCAGTCAGCAGATCCAGGTGACTGGCTCCACGACGTCTCCTCGGGATACCGACGCAGCGCGCCGTGGCCTAGTTACATTTCTGTCGCGACGTGTTTCTCTTTACAACCTTTTTTAGAAAAAGACCATAGCCTGATTTTATAAATAAGCCCACGAAAACATTTAAGACAGATAAATGATCTAGCAAACAGAGCAAGTTCAAAAGCTGCTCCAGCAGCAGAAAATGCTCCCTCCCTTTTTAGTCTGCATATAAGTTTTGGCTTGAAGTTAAAGTATATCTATTTTGATCAAACTTATAGAAAAATAAATCAAGATTCGCAATGCCAACTCAATATTTTTAGATTCAATATGAGATCTAGTTTCATAGTATATATATTTGGTATTGTAGATGTTGATATTTTAAATATAAATTTGGTTGACTTGACAGAAATCTAATACGTGAAGTAAAAAGGATTGGAGGGAGTACAGTCTTAAGGGACATACAGGCATGCAGGCCAACCACTTACATACCAAGGAACAGAAAGAAAACGCCTCTGCAAAGCTTCAGGCCAACATAGAGTCCTGGTCTCGATTGGTAAGTTGGTCGCCGTGGGCTTCACGTGAGAAATCAGGAACTCCGTCGCCTCTTGTTGCCATCTTTAACGAGCGGCTTCCACTGCTGTAAAAGGTTATGCAGTTGATAAACACAATCGAGAACTAAATCTTTCATGAATCCCGCTTTCTGAATAAGCGGTGTGACGAGAGATCTAAATCTTTCATGATGAGTTTGATAGTCGTTGCACCGTGGACGTCTTGGCACCTGAATATCTTGGTGTTTCTTGCATCCCATATCTTCCAAAGGACGGAGAGAAGGATGAAGAACCAGCAGGACTGGTCGAGATCGGTAGGTAACTCATAGTCCCACCGACCGTCAACTGTGGTGGTGGGGAGGATGCTTAAGCGTTGCTAAGTTATGTATGAGGAGTAGTCAACGAAGATGTGTGGGCTTTGATTGCGTGAGCGCATCTTGGGCACACAGGGTTACTGACAACATGCTTGTGATCAAGGTTTGCCCTTGAGTTAAACTGGTTGCGAAATAGAAGCCAAGCTAAGATCTTGACTTGTCTGGTACCCTTTCGTCCAAATGGTTCACGCTAAGGAGTCGACTTTTGGTTCATGCATGGAGATTTCGTAGGATGTCTGGGTGGAGAAGTCCTTCCGCCAATGAGGAAGCATGCAACCCGGTCCTTCGAACGCAGGAAATCCTGTAGAACATAAAGAAACAAAACCAACTCGATCTTGTGAAGCAACAGTGGTTAGCCGATTCCGCAGGTTAGACCGTGAATCAAAATGTTAAATGTTGGCCACTCTGACAATTTGGCAAGTGGAGTGGGTGAAGAGGTTTGGCTAAGTGGTAGCAAGAGAGTTTGGAAGTAGCCAAGCTTCAAGATATAAGTAGGTGTAGGAGCCATTGTTTGTTAGGACGAAGGGTAATTTTTGTAGGGCGGGAAAGTTGTGTTGGATTTGGGAGCAAAAATAAGCATTTGGGTGTTGAAGCTTTACCCAATCTAGCATGGGGGAGTGAATTGACAAAGAATTTCATAAGAATGTATTTGTTTTGTTGGTGTAGGTTCTTAATGCTGGGGAACATAGCATCGATTTCAAAAATTTCCTACGCTCACGCAAGATCTATCTAGGAGAAGCATAGCAACGAGAGGGGGAGAGTGCGTCTACGTACCGTCGTAGACCGAAAGCGGAAGCGTTTGATGACGCGGTCGATGTAGTCGAACTTATTCTTGTTCCAACCGATCAAGCACCGAACGTACGACACCTCTGAGTTCTGCACACGTTCAGCTCGATGATGTCCCTCGAACTCTTGATCCAGGAAAGTGTCGAGGGAGATGAGTTCCGTCAGCACGGCGGCGTGGTGATGGTGATGGTGAAGTGATCCACGCATGGCTAAACCTAAGCACTACGAAGATATGACCGGAGGCGTAAACTGTGGAGGGGGGCGCTGCACACGGCTAACAATTGTTCGTGTGTTCTAGCGGTGCCCCCCCTCATATATATATAGGTTGGAGGGGAGGAGAGGCGGCCAAGGGGGCGCCCCAAGTAGGAGGAATCCTACTTGGGCGCCACCCAATTCGGTCTCCCCCCTTCCATATTCATCCGGAGGGGGAAGGAAGGAGGAGGGAGGAGAGAAGGAAGGGGGAGACCGAATTCCTCCCCTTCCTTTCCCTCTTCTCCTCTTTCCTTCCCCCCTATTTCGTCCTACATGGCGCGCACCAGCCTCCTAGGGGCTGGTCTGTCCCCTTCTTGGCCCATTAGGCCCATGTAGTTGCCGGGGGGATGCCCGGAACCCCTTCCGATGACCCGATATGTACCCGGTACCCCGAGAACACTTCCAGTGTCCGAATATCATCGTCTAATATATGAATCTTTACCTCTCGACCATTTTGAGACTCCTCATCATGTCCGTGATCTCATCCGGGACTCCGAACAACATTCGGTCACCAAATCACATAACTCATATAATACAAAATCGTCATCGAACGTTAAGCGTGCGGACCCTACAGGTTCGAGAACTATGTAGACATGACCGAGACACCTCTCCGGTCAATAACCAACAGCGGAACCTGGATGCTCATATTGGTTCCTATATATTCTACGAAGATCTTTATCATTCATACCGCAATGACAACATACGTAATTCCCTTTGTCATCGGTATGTTACTTGCCCGAGATTCGCTCGTCGGTATCTTCATACCTAGTTCAATCTCGTTACCGGCAAGTCTCTTTACTCATTCCGTAATACATCATCCTGCAACTAACTCATTAGTCACATTGCTTGCAAGGCTTATTATGATGTGCATTACCGAGAGGGCCCGGAGATACCTCTCCGATACTCGGAGTGACAAATCCTATTCTCGATCTATGCCAACCCAACAAACACCTTCAGAGATACCTGTAGAGCATCTTTATAATCACTCAGTTACGTTGTGACGTTTGATAGTATATAAGGTATTCCTCCGGTATCAGGGAGTTGCATAATCTCATAGTCGAAGGAATATGTATTTGACATGAAGAAAGCAATATCAATAAAACTGAATGATCAACATGCTAAGCTAACGGATGGGTCTTGTCCATCACATCATTCCCCTAATGATGTGATCCCGTTCATCAAATGACAATACATGTCTATGGTTAGGAAACTTAACCATCTTTGATTAAGGAGCTAGTCTAGTAGAGGCTTACTAGGGACATGGTGTTTCTTCTATGTATCCACACATGTATCAAGTTTCCGGTTAGTACAATTCTAGCATGGATAATAAACATTTATCATGATATAAGGAATTATAAATAACAACTTTATTATTGCCTCTAGGGCATATTTCCTTCAGTCTCCCACTTGCACTAGAGTCAATAATCTAGTTCACATCGCCATGCGATTAACACCCATAATTCACATCGCCATGTGACTAACACCCAAATAGTTTACTAGAGTCAATAATCTAGTTCACATCACCATGTGATTAATACCCAAAAAGTACTAAGGTGTGATCATGTTTTGCTTGGGAGATAGGCTTAGTCAACGGGTCTGTCACATTTTAGATCGGTATGTATTTTGCAAATTTATATGTCTACAATGCTCTTCATGGAGCTACTCTAGCTAATTGCTCCCACTTTCAATATGTATCCAGATCGAGACTCAGAGTCATCTGGATTAGTGTCAAAGCTTGCATCGACGTAACCCTTTACGACGAACTCTTTTTCACCTCCATAACTGAGAAACATCTCCTTATTCCTCTAAGGATAATTTTTGACCGCTATCCAGTGATTCACTCCTGGATCACTTTTATACCTCCTTGCCAAACCCTTGGCAAGGCACACAATAGGTATGGTACACAGCATGGCATACTTTATAGAACCTATGACTGAGACATAGGGAATGACTTTCACTCTCTCTCTATATTCTGCCATGGTCGGGTTTTGAGTCTAACTCAACTTCACACCTTGTAACACAGGCAAGAACCCTTTATTTGACTGATCCATTTTGAACTTATTCAAAAATTTATCAAGGTATGTGCTTTGTGAAATTCCAATTAAGTGTCTTGATCTATCTCTATAGATCTTGATGCCCAATATATAAGTAGCTTCACCGAGGTCTTTCATTGAAAAACTCTTATTCAAGTATCCTTTTATGCTATCTAGAAATTCTATATCATTTCCAATCAACAATATGTCATCCACATATAATATTAGAAATGCTACAGAGCACCCACTCACTTTCTTGTAAATACAGGCTTCTCCAAAAGTCTGTTTAAAACCATATGCTTTGATCACCTCATCAAAGCGTATATTCCAACTCCGAGATGCTTGCACCAGTCCATAAATGGATCGCTGGAGCTTGCACACTTTGTTAGCACCTTTAGGATCGACGAAACCTTCTGGTTGCATCATATACAACTCTTCTTTAAGAAATCCATTAAGGAATGCACTTTTGACGTCCATTTGCTAGATTTCATAATCGTAAAATGCGGCAATTGCTAAAATGATTCGGACAAACTTAAGCATAGCTATGGGTGAGAAAGTCTCATCGTAGTCAACTCTTTGAACTTGTCGAAAACCTTTTGCAATAATTCGAGCTTTGTAGACGGTAACATTACCATCAGCGTCAGTCTTCTTCTTGAAGATCCATTTATTCTCTATGGCTTGCCGATCATCGGGCAAGTCAACCAAAGTCCATACTTTGTTCTCATACATGGATCCCATCTCAGATTTCATGGCCTCAAGCCATTTCGCGAGATCTGGGCTCATCATCGCTTCCTCATAGTTCGTAGGTTCATCATGGTCGAGTAACATGACTTACAGAACAGGATTACTATACCACTCTAGTGCGGAACATACTCTGGTTGACCTACGAGGTTCAGTAGTAACTTGATCTGAAGTTTCATGATCATTATCATTATGTAACATCCCAAATTTTCAATTTGGAATGTTATACATAGATCATTCATGCATATCATATTTTATTGCATTTTCGTTTCGCAATCCTCGAAATCCTAAGCAACTCAAGGACCCTCAGAGAGAGTTGGGGACTTTCCCGGTTTTCATATTTGATTTTTATCAAATATTGAAACGAGGATTTTGGTTTGAATTATTTTTCTCTCCAAAAATGTTTCATAAATAAAATATATGAGATGAGATAATATGACTTCTCCGAAATAATTGGAATATTGGAGGAAAAATATTAAAATCAAATATTTGATTTTATTCGGATTTTATTGCAATTTTATTTGCATTAGAAAAATTGCACGTTTTCAAAATTGCATTTTAGGGCCAAGAAAATGTTCATCTAGTTCTAAATATTTTAATTAGACGGTAAAATTTTGTTTTGGCATTTTTAGATTTTTATTTTATTTTCTAGGATTTATTTTCTGTTCGGTGGAATTATTTAAAAAAAAAACTTCAAGCACCGACTAGGCCGAAACCCAGCCGGGCCGGCCCATCTCCCGCGCGCGCCGTCTCCCACCCGGAGACCGAGCCGCCGCCGCCTCGGACGGGGAGTCCGGCCGGGACTCCTCCTCGCCACCGTCTTGGCCCCTCCTCCAAGCCGTCCCCCCCCCTTTATATGCCGCCCCGAGCCCCGCCACCACCACCAAACCCCGCCGCCGCAGCCCTCCCTCCCGAGCCGAGCGCCGCCGCCTCCAGCCGCCGCCGGCCATTGCCTTTGCAAGCCCGCCCGCCCGCCGCCAAGCCCAGCCTGCCGGAGCCCGCGCCTCGCCGGATCCGACAAGGTAGCCGCCGCCGCCGGTTTTCTCAGTTTTTTTTAAACCCTAGTTTGTTTTTTTCTTTTTTAGATCGGTTTGCCGGTTTTTTTTCTGGTTCTTCTATTTAGCGGACGTTCGTCCGTACGTTTGTTTCAATGAACGGTTTTTGCTCGTTAGTTACAGATAACGAACGCTCGTTCGTTAGCCTGTTCGTCAGTTTTCTTTTTCTCGAATTTATCCGCGATTATTCTCGATCGCAATTTCTCATCCGATTTTTGTTTCAGTTTATCTTTTCGCTCGTTTATCGGAAATAGGCGATTCAAGCGCCTAGATCTTCGTCTCGAGACCCTCTTTCTGTTTAACCAACTCAAACAAGATTTTGGTACTGTAAAATATGACTCTAGTTCAGATTAGTAAATGGATCTTGTTTCTTTCGCCGTTTGAGTTTCGTTGCTCCGTTTGATTTGATTCTTTTCACAAACCGGAGTTCTTAAGTTGAACTTTCTGGTTAATTTTTTTATTTGAGTTTTGTCCGTGCATCTTTGTTTGATTGCTTATGTATGCTATTGTTTGTTTGCGATAGAATTCCCGGAGTGCGATGCGTACTACTACGAGTCCCTAGGTTTCGCAGATCGTCAGCAAGGCAAGTAACACATTGATCATACTCTTTCCATACCCAGTTGAGGGAGTTCCGGACTAGGGGGTGTCCGGATAGCCGAACTATCATCATCGGCTGGACTCCAAGACTATGAAGATACAAGATTGAAGACTTCGTCCCGTGTCCGGATGGGACTTTCCTTGGCGAGGAAGGCAAGCTTGGCGATACGGATACGTAGATCTCCTACCTTTGTAACCGACTTTGTGTAACCCTAGCCCTCTCCGGTGTCTATATAAACCGGACGGCTGTAGTCCATAGGGAGAAGAACAGTCATACCGTAGGCTAGCTTCTAGGGTTTAGCCTCTTTGATCTCGTGGTAGATCCACTCTTGTAACACACATCATCAATATTAATCAAGCAGGATGTAGGGTTTTACCTCCATCAAGAGGGCCCAAACCTGGGTAAAACATCGTGTCCCTTGTCTCCTGTTACCATCCGCCTAGACGCATACGATTCGGGACCCCTACCGAGATCCGCCGGTTTTGACACCGACATTGGTGCTTTCATTGAGAGTTCCTCTGTGCCGTCACCATGAGGAAGGATGCCTTTCCCCATCTTTAAAGACGACGCCGTCGTCAAGGGAGCTTTGGCTGCCGGCCAGACTATCCGGCTAGGCGGTTTTCTCATGACCGCCTGTTCGGCCACCGCCCCGACAATGACCTCTCAAGTCATTGAAAGTGATCTTCACGTCAGCTCGAATTCGCCGAGAAGCTAGATCCGATTGAGCTCTCCTCCGTAAACGAGCTCTTCGATCGCATCGCCGCCCTGGGATTCGCTACCGACTACGATCAGATTGGGCTTAAAACCGATCTGAGAGAAATTAACTCTCCCCAGGTTACCCACCACGTTGTCGTGGTAGAGGAACAATGCGGCGACTCTTCTTCTATGTTAAAATCCAACTATGTCCGGATTCCGGATCCCTCTATGCCGGATTCCCGCGGAGGGACGGACGCTAATCAAATACTGAACCTAAAGTCAAGCATCGAACCAGATTTGTTGGGAAGCGCTCAGCAAACCAAGCTTCCGAATCCGGAAGCTTCTTGGGCTTTGAGCCTCAGACTGGGCGGGGTTCCGAACTTAATTCCACCCGCCCACCCAAACATAAGCGATCTATCTCAAATACGGCAA
The DNA here is from genome assembly GCA_021605205.1 of Aegilops longissima. NCBI lineage: Eukaryota > Viridiplantae > Streptophyta > Magnoliopsida > Poales > Poaceae > Aegilops > Aegilops longissima. Next base: position 520,982,578 of record CM038681.1, read on the forward strand.
GAGCCCGATGAAACAATACATCATTACTGGGCCAGATTCCTCCTGGTTATGAACATGATAAAGGACTGCCGTGAAGAAAGCGCGATTTCAATCTTCTGCAACAATTGCACGGACAATGGAATCATAAATGCCATCAGTCGTCGCGAAGTTTCACGCCTCGCCGACCTAGCGACCATCGTACAAAAATACTGCGCGATGGAGAGTGCCTGGAAAACCGAAACTAGGTTTTGGGACAATCCGTCCCTGAATACAAACCCGATCCGAAATAAAAGGGTACTTCATACTCAAGCACAGGGTTAAAACCAAAAAGCAAAAACCCCTAAAGTGCGGAACCGTCTTGGAGGGATGGCTCAATGCAGACCTGCAAAATCCACAAGACGGAGGGCGCCACTCCAACAAACAGCCTTCGGCGTGTTGGATACTACGGCAGTGGCCAAAAGTGGCGAGGCTTTTTAGCCCCGGCAACCAACCCAGCAGTACCGAAGACGGTATTAACAGTCTTGAGACTTTCGCATCAAATAACATGCGGAAACGAACAATCCGCAGCATCGCCGAAGTATACCAAGTAGCAACAACAAATCCATGGAGCGACACGGCTATGACCTTCAACGCCAGCGACGAACCTAAATTTCGAATAGCTAGAGCACCAGCCGCATTGATCCTCAGTCCGATAGTGGACGGTTTCCGTCTTACTAAGGTACTCATGGATGGCGGCAGCGGATTAAACCTCATCTATGAGGAAACCCTTCAAAAAATGGAAATTGACTGGAGCCGCATTGAGCGCAGCAGCACAACCTTCTGAGGGATAATCCCTAGTCGAGAAGTATGCTGCACAGGAAAAATCACACTAGATGTAGTGTTCGGCTCACCGGACAATTACAGGTCCGAGGAGGTCACGTTCCAAGTGGCCCCATTCGGCAGCGGATATCACGCTTTGTTAGGGTGAGAGGCATTCACAATCTTCCAAGCTATACCCCACTACGGGTACATGAAGCTCAAAATGCCCGGACCCAATGGGATAATCACTCTCGCCAGTGATCCAGATACAGCACTCCGCGCTGAAAATAAGACAGCCGCACTTGCCCTAGAGGCATTGTCCGAAGCCCTAGCGGCAGAGGAACTAACTACGCTGCGCTCCACGGTGGATAGGGACGATGTGATACTCGATAAGAGGTCCAAGTCCACCTCTTTTAAACCAGCAGACGAAATAGTCAAATTTCAGGTCCATCCAACGGACCCCAAAAAGACGGCCTCCATTGGGTCACAATTAAGTCCCGATGTCGAAGCAAGACTACGAGAATTCCTTCGGAAAATTGGGACATTTTGCACGGCACCCTTCGACATGCCAGAATCCCACGCAGTGGCGAGCACAGCCTAAATATCCTAAAAGGATTCAAGCCACCAAACAAGCTCTTGGCGATTTTCCGAACCCAAAAGACAGGCAATGGGAGAGGAGCTAGCCAAACTCTTAGAAGCCGGATTCATCGAGATATAAAACATCCGGACTGGCTAGCCAATCTAGTAATGGTACCAAAAAGGACAAATCTCGGCGCCTCTGCGTCGATTTTAAAGACCTTAACAAGGCCTGTCCAAACGACCCTTCCCCCTCGCATCGATTAAATCATCGATGCTACCGCGAGGCACGATTCATTGTGCTTCCTCGACGATACTCCGGATACCATCAAATCAAGATGGCGGAGAAAGATCAGGCCGCAACGGCATTCATTACTCCATATGGGCCATTCGCTTCAAAGACAATGCCCTTCGGACTCAAAAACGCCGGCGCAACATATCAGCGCATGGTTCAAACATGTCGGCTACCCAGATAGGCAAAACAGTAGAGGCATACGAGAGCGATGTGGTCGTCAAGACCAAACACGTCGGAACTCTAGTAGAAGACTTGAGGGTGACATTCGACAACCTCCGAGCATATGACATTAAGCTCAATCCGGAAAATGCGTCTTGCGCATCACCGGAAAGCTCTTGGGCTTCATCGATCCGGTAGAGGAATTGAAGAAAACCGGCCAAAATCCGAGCTCTGTCACAATTGGATATTCCAAAAGACCTCAAGCAGATACAAAACTAACCGGATGCGAGCGGCCTTAAGTCGCTTCATCTCCGTTTGGGAGAAAAGGCTCGCCCTCTACCGCCTCCTCGGCAAGACGAACATTCGAATGGACGGATGCTGCCTGGCCGGACTCGAAGAAATAAAGGCCATACGGCAACAATCCGGTTCGGCGCGCCCAACATGGGCGAACCTATGTTATTATATATCGCAGCAACACATCAAGTTGTCGGTGCGGTACTCGTCGTTGAACGAGAAGCGAAGAGGCACAGATTCCTCTTCAAAAACCAGTGTACTACGATCCACTGTTCTAACTCCATGCAAATCCGGTACCCACATTATCAAAAGATAGCGATCACGGTGTTCATGGCATCCCGGAAGCTGCGACACTACTTTCAAGAGTGTTCAATAACGGTGGCCTCCGAAGTACCTCTCAACGATATTATAAACAATCGCGACGCAACGGGCAGGATTGCAAAATGGGCTATCGAGCTCTTACCACTTGACATAACCTACAAACCACGGCGAGCCATAAAGCTTCTAATATTTGATTCGATCTCATCCATCCTTCTGAGAAGGTGGTCAGGACCCTTAGGCGCAGCCATAAGGTCAAACAAGCAAATAAGCACACAAAAGAAGGCAAGCGAAAAGAGAGGAGGAGAAGATCCAAGTTTAAGAGAATTAACATCAAGCGAAAGTCTATCAACGTTCCTAGCCAAATCATCAACTTTGAGCAATTTTTCTTCAAGCAAAGCATTAAAATTCTTTTGAGAGATCATAAATTCTTTCACACTATTCTCAAAATCAGAGAGCATCTTATTAAAATTACCATAAGAATTATTGTAGGAATTTCCATAATTATTAGAGGAATTACTAGGGAACGATCTAGCATTAAAATTTCCTCTATAAGCATTGTTTCCAAAACTATTCCTACCAACAAAATTCACATCCATAGATTCATTATTATTCTCAATCAAGGAAGACAAAGGCATATCAATGGGATCAAGAGGAGTATTTTTAGTAGCAAACATCTTCATAAGTTCATCCATCTTTCCACTCAAAACATTGATTTCTTCTATAGCATGCACTTTTTTACTAGAAGATCTTTCGGTGTGCCATTGAGAATAATTAGCCATAATATTATCAAGAAGTTTTGTAGCATCTCCTAACGTGATTTCCATAAAGGTGCCTCCCGCGGCCGAATCTAAGAGATTTGTAGAAGCAAAGTTCAAACCGGCATAAAAATTTTGTATGATCATCCATAAGTTCAAACCATGAGTAGGGCAATTGCGAAGCATCAATTTCATTCTTTCCCAAGATTGGGAAACATGCTCATGATCAAGTTGTTTAAAATTCATAATATCGTTCCTAAGAGTGATGATCTTAGCGGGAGGAAAATACTTAGAGATAAACGCATCTTTGCACTTGTTCCAAGAATCAATACTATTTTTAGGCAAAGACGAAAACCAAACTTTAGCATGACCTCTAAGTGAAAACGTAAATAACTTCAATTTGACATATTGTTATCCGTATCTTTCTTCTTTTGCATATCACACAAATCAACAAAGTTGTTTAGATGAGTAGCGGCATCTTCACTAGGAACGCCGGCGAATTGATCTTTCATAACAAGATTCAGCAAAGCGATATTGATTTCACAAGGCTCATCATTATTAAGAGGAGCAATCAGAGTACTAAGGAAATCATTATTATTGGTATTCGAGAAATCACACAATTTGGTATTATCTTGCGCCATGGCAACAAGTAATCCAACACACAAGCAAACATAAAAACGACGAGCAAAAAGAGAGAGGAGATTGGGTAAGAGAGGGCGAATAAAACGGCAAGGGTGAAGTGGGGGAGAGGAAAACGAGAGGCAAATGGCAAATAATGTAAATGCGAGGGAGATGGGTTTGTGATGGGTACTTGGTATGTCTTGACTTGAGCGAAGACCTCCCAAAGAACGGCGCCGAAATCCTTCTTGCTACGCCTTGAGCTTATGCTGGTTTTCCTCAAGAGGAGAGGGTGATGCAGAAAGTGTAGCCTAAGTATTTCCTCAGTTTTGAGAACCAAGGTATCAATCCAAAGAGGAGGCTTCTCAAAAGTCCCACGCACCTACACAAACAAACCGAGAACTCGCAACCAACGCAATAAAGGGGTTGTCAATCCCTTCACGACCACTTCGTAAAGTGAGATCTAATAAAGATAGTATGATAATATAAATATATTTTTGGTATTTTATAATATAGATGCAAAAAGTAAAGATGCAAATAAAAGTAGATTGAAAGCAAATATGATAAGAGATAGGCCCGGGGGCCATAGGTTTCACTAGTGGATTCTCTCAAGATAGCATAAGTATTACGGTGGGTGAACAAATTACTGTCGAGCAATTGATAGAAAAGCGCATAGTTATGAGATTATCTAGGCATGATCATGTATATAGACATCACGTCCATAACAAGTAGACCGACTCTGCCTGCATCTACTACTATTACTCCACACATCGACCGCTATCCAAAGATGCATCTAGAGTATTAAGTTCATAAGAACGAGTAATGCATTAAGCAACATGACATGATGTAGAGGGATAAACTCATGCAATATGATATAAACCCCATCTTGTTATCCTCGATGGCAACAATACAATACGTGCCTTGCAACCCTTTCATCCTCGGGTAAGGACACCGCAAGATTGAACCCAAAGCTAAGCACTTCTCCCATGGCAAGAAAGATCAATCTAGTAGGCCAAACCAAACTGATAATTTGAAGAGACTTGCAAAGATAACTTAATCATACATAAAAGAATTCAGAGAAGATTCAAATATTATTCATAGATAAACTTGATCATAAACCCACAATTCATCGGATCTCGACAAACACACCGCAAAAAGAGTTTACATCGAATAGATCTCCACAAGAGAGGGGGAGAACATTGCATTGAGATCCAAAAAGAGAGAAGAAGCCATCTAGCTAATAACTATGGACCCGAAGGTCTGTGGTAAACTACTCACAACTCATAGGAGGGGCAAGGATGTTGATGTAGAGGCCCTCCGTGCTTGATTCCCCTCCCAGTGAGTGCTGCAAAGGCTCCAAGATGGGATCTCGCGGATACAGAAGGTTACGACGGTGGAAATTGTGTTTCGTGGTTCCCCTGGATGTTTTCGGGGTACGTAAGTATATATAGGAAGAAGAAGTATGTCGGTGGCCGCCCGAGGGGCCCACGAGACAGGGGGCACGCCCTATAGGGGGGGGGGGCTCCTATCTCGTGGCTTCCTCGGAAGCTTCTTGACTTGCACTCCAAGTCCTCTGGATCACGTTCGTTCCAAAAATCACGCTCCCGAAGGTTTCATTCCGTTTGGACTCCGTTTGATATTCCTTTTCTTCGAAATACTGAAATAGGCAAAAAAAACAACAATATGGGCTGGGCCTCCGGTTAGTAGGTTAGTCCCAAAAATGATATAAATGTGTAAAATAAAGCCCATAAACATCCAAAAGGGGTAATATAATAGCATGGAACAATCAAAAATTATAGATACATTGGAGACATATCAGAAGGCGAAGACTAGGATCATCGAGCTGGAAGAAGAACTCAACTTTACACGTGATGGATACGAGGAGGAAATTAAGACACTATTGGAGAAGAATGACGACCTGATTAAGAAGATCGGAGTATTCATGGGAGATCCAGCGCCGGGAAGAGAAGACGACGATTCCACTTGCCTGGACACTACATCATCATCGACGACACCGACTCCGACCCAAGTGATGATGACTTTGAAGACGAAGCTGGAGCAGATATCATGGAGTCTTCCACCGATCAAAATTTCTAGATGACCACCAAATAACTAGTAGTATTTCCCCCATGTATTTAGTAGTAGTTGAGACTTTTTCGATAGTTCTAGACCGCTTGTATGCCCTTGCTTGCTTGATTGAGTGAAATTTTCGTGTTTGTCTCATGTGCATATGGGTAGTGCTTTCTCGCTAGACCCCTTTTCTATTCTAATCTCTCCCATCTACGCCCATCAGATGCCTCCGAGACGTGACACCGGATTTGCATTCCTGCCAGAGCTCACTCAGTTGATCCAATAGCAGAACACCTTGATGCAATTGCTATTTCATAACCAAGGCAACAACAACAACAACAACCCGCCTCGAGTTGACAACCTAGCCCGTTTTCTGAGGTTGCAGCCGCCGGTGTTCTCCAGTAGCACCGAGCCTATAGTTGCTGATGATTGGCTACGCCGTATTGGAAGGGAGTTGACCACCGCAGGTTGCACCGATGCTGAGAAGGTGCGCTTTGCCGCACATCAATTGGATGGACCAGCAGCCTCATGGTGGGAGAATTACACGACCACCTTCCCCATAGCCAATGTCACTTGGGACCAGTTTCAACAAGCTTTCCGCACCACCCATGTCTCAACTGGAGCTATGAATATGAAGAAGCGTGAGTTTCGCAACTTACGCCAGGGGAACCGTACCGTGGCTCAGTACGTGGATGAGTTTAGCAAGTTATCTCGCTATGCCCCTGATGATGTGGCCACAGACCCCGCGAAGCTGGAGAAGTTATGGAAGGGTTGAATGATGAGATGAGCATGAAGTTGATGGTAGCAACCTTCAACAACTACCAGGAGTTGGTTGATAAGGCTCTTATGATTGAAGGGAAGCAACAACAAATTGAGAGCCGTAAGAGGAAGTATGGACAAGGGAGGTATAATTCAGGAGCTCAGCAGAAGCCTCGCCTAACCCTAAACTCGGGAGGACTTGTTCATAATCATGGAGGCCATAACCACACTGGAGGAAGTTCGCATAACCACAATGGTTCTAAGAATGGGAATGGGAACGAAACTAACAATAATCAGAACCGCCCCAATCCAGCACCCGCCAAAAGAGATAAGTCACATTACTTGCTATAAGTGCGGGAAGACTGGACACTATGCCACGGAGTGCCCTGAAGGGAAGAATGGAAACGGAAATGGGAGCGCTGGGAAGAAGTCCAAACCATTCAACAAAGGACAAGTGAACCACGTTAACGTGGAGGAGGTTGAATGTCACGCCCAATATGCGACCCTATCTAAAAGGAACTCGACGGTCCCACCAAGGATAGACCCGCATATTGAAACGCTTTTGCAAGGTGGATATCATTACATCAACATTACATAATAGATGGGGATACATACATAAGGCACAAATGCCACAAGAATACATCAACATCATATACAAGAGACAACATCCGACTACGGATGAAACATAAACAGAAGCTCAAACGACATCCACCCTGCTAGCCCAGGCTGCCGACCTGGAACCTATCCCCTGATCGAAGAAGCAGAAGAAGAACTCAACGCAAGCAAGCATCGCTCTCACGTCATGATCATCGCAAACCTGCACCTGCAACTGGTGGTGTAGTAAACTGTGAGCCACGAGGACTCAGCAATCCCATTACCATGGGTATCAAGACTAGCAAAGCTTAATGGGAAAGGAAGGGGTAAAGTGGTGAGGTTGCAGCAGCGACTAGGCATATATGGTGGCTAACATACGCAAATGAGAGCGAGAAGAGAAACAAAGGAACGGTCGTCAACTAGCAATGATCAAGAAGTGATCCTGAACTCCTACTTACGTCAAACATAACCCAGAAACCCCGTTCTCCTCTCGATCAACCCCGAAAAGAGACACTCACGGTTACACACACGGTTGGTGTATTTTAATTAAGATCAACTTCGGGTTTTCTACAACCGGACATTAACAAATTCCCATCTGCCACATAACCGCGGCACGGCTTTCGAAAGTTCAAACCCTGCAGGGTGTCCCAACTTAGCCCATGATAAGCTCTCGCGATCAACGAAGGATATTCCTTCTCCCGGGAAGACCCGATCAGTCTCGGAATCCGGCTACAAGACATTTCGACAAGAATAAAACAAGTCCAGCAAAGCCGCCCGGCGTGCCGACACCCGATAGTAGCCACGTATCTCGTCTCGAGCCACGACCGGATGAGCTAAGCGTCACAGTACCGACGTAACCCAAATTGCCAAGGGATGGTCCCGCACGGTGCTCTAGTTTGGACCAACACTTAGACAAGCATTGGCCCGGGGGGGCTGAATAAAGATGACCCTTGGGTTAATTACTCCCAAGGGAAAAGTAGGTGGTGGTGAGGCAAATGGTAAAACCAATGTTGGGCCTTGCTGGAGGAGTCTTATTCAAAGCGAACTGTCAAGGGGGTCCCATAAATCACCCGACCGCGTTAGGGACGCAAAATCCGGGAACATAATACCGATATGACGGAAACTAGGGCGGCAAGAGTGGAACAAAACACCGGGCATAAGGCCGAGCCTTCCACCCTTTACCAAGTATATAGATGCATTAATAATATAATATATATTGTGATATCCCAACAGTAAACATGTTCCAACAAGGAACAACATCTCCATGTTCCGACAAGGAACAAACTTCATCTTCACCTGCAACTAACAACGCTATAAGAGGGGCTGAGCAAAGCGGTAACATAGCCAAACAACGGTTTGCATAGGAAGGGAGCAAAAGGTTAGAGGCTGACATGGCAATTTGGGATGGCTTGATAAACAGGTAATGGGTAGCGCAACATAGCGATAGAACGAAGCAACTAGCATAGCAATGATAGTAGTGAGATCCAGGGTAGCGGTCATCTTGCCTGAAATCCCGCAAGGAAGAAGAACGAGTCCATGAAGAAGATGAACGGATGAAGCCGAACCAAGCGTAGACGAACGAATCCTCACGATCGCAACGAAACAGGAACTAACAAGAAGAAGCACACAACATAGTAAACACACCACACATAGACAAGACATGATGCACAACAAGCATGATGCATGACAAAGATACATGAAGCTACTCATGGCAAGAGATGATGCAAACAAGAACACCACGTCAAAGCAAGTTTAAATGAGGCCGGGAACAACATATAACAATTCTGGTAAGTCCTCATATGCAAATTTCGAAATTGGTCCAGATCTGAATAAACCTTATGTTCAAGTTGTTAAACAGCAATTTAAGATGCACCATGATGATCTACACGAAATTCTAGTCAAGTTACATATAAAGTTCATTTAATTCGGAGCTACGGCCTAGAAGATATGAGCAAAACAAGATAAACATGGCATTGATGCAAAATGCATACAAACATCAAGCAAACACCTCAAAACATGGATGCAACATGATAATATGAAACTTCATGCAAAATCAGGCAAGTTTCATATAGAGCACACTCAAAACGGAGCAACGGTTCAACACATACACCCTATACAAGTCATGACAATAATCTGTCCAAAACAGCAACTAGGCATATTGCAAGCATCAAAACAACAAGCTACAGCATCTCAATATGAAAAAAAGGCATGGGCATGATGTACAGGTAAAGCATTACAAAACATGAACACTGAACTATCTCCAGAAACCACTAGAACATGCTCAAAATGACATGGCAAGATTGCAAATAATTACAGTTTCAGACTTATCAGGAAATAACATCAGGTTGCAATGTTTAGAGCTATGAAACAACATGTTACAGGAACATATCATGGCAAACAAAGGCATGGCATGAATCTACTAATTGCATAGAACAAAAGTCCCTTACTGACCATAAGCCAAAAAGGATCAGAAGATATGATGGCACCCATGTAAACATGGCAAGTTATATTACAGATTCATTCATGGCAGAAACAACAACAAGTAGGCATGTTGGTGAGCTTGAACCACTCACCACAGAGCAATACATGGCATGGCAAGGCAACCAACAGTAAGAAGACATATCATAGAAGCTATACATGGCAAGAACAACATCATAGCATACACGGATCAACTACAACAACCTTGGCAAAATTGAATAACATGTAAACAACCTGCCAGGAAACATTTTATAGCAAAAGTAGAGCTCGATTGACTCAAGCTATGGCACTCCATAATTGCAAACAAGGGCATGGATGGATAGAGCAAGACATGTATAACAAAACATCCTTACTTAAGTATCTCAAAATATGCATGGATCTCTCGGTAGCATCAAGTTAACATGGCATAAAAATAACAGCAAACATGGCTGAAATCAGCAACATCAGGACACTTAGTTTGCATGCTTGTGCTAGTCACCACATAGATCACAAAAATACATAGCAAGCACCACTGGAAAGATGGCATGGCATATTACAAAACACATGTAGGACTCAAGTTCATAGGGTGCACACATCAATCATGGCAAAATGACAAAGTGCATGTTACATTAAGAAACGAAACTAACATCACATAGCACTCTTCTAACAGCATTTAGGGCATCAAGATGAGCTCAAATGAAAATGATGCAATGAGGTCAAATGATCTACTCTTCGAGACAAACATTTTGACATATTACACGCGCAAAACGGAGCAACGATGACAGAGTTATGGCATGACGAAAATGCAACAAAATATGCAACAATTCCGGGGACTTAGAGAAATTTCGGAGGGGGAAGAAAGTCAACCGCGCGGATCTCGCCGGAGTTCGGCCGGAGAGGAGGGGGATCGCCGGAGACGGAGAGGAGGGGGCCGGCCAGGGGCTCGCCGGAGATGGGGAAGGGCGGCGCCGGCGGGCGGGCAAGACGGATCCGGCCGGATCCGGCAAGGGCTGGGGACGAAGCTCACGGAGCTCATGGCGGCGGCGAGGTGCGCGGCAGCTCTCGACGAGGCGGGACCGGAGGCGAGGAGGCGCCGGGCAGGGAGGCTAGGCGCTGAGCCGCCACGGCGGCGGCGCCGGCGAGGGAGACGGGCGCCGCGGAGGCGGCGGTTATGCGCGGCCGGGCGGCGGAGGCGCCGACGGCGACGGCGGCCTTCGCCCAGCGGGCGGCGACGCGGATCGGGCCTGCTGGCCCCGGATGGGCTCCGCGGCGCGGGCGGCGGAGGGCGGCGGAGCGACACGTGGCGGCGCGGGAGTGGCGGGCGCGGCGGCGCGGGCGTGTCCGGGCGGAAAACGGACATGTCCGCATGGCAACGAGGACGAAAGGGACTAGGGTTAGGTGGATTCATCCGCGAATTTTTGGAGGGGAGGCAATATATAGGTAGAGGGAGCTAGGAGAGTCCAAATGAGGTGCGGTTTTCGGCCACGCGATCGTGATCGAACGACGGAGAGCATGGAGGGAAGTTTGCTGGGTTTTGGGCCAGTTTGGAAGGGGTGTTGGGCTGCAAACAAAAGAGGCTTTTGCGGTTACCCGGTTAACCGTTGGAGTATCAAACGACCTCCAAATGGCACGAAACTTGACAGCGGTTCACGGTGCTATGCCAAGGCCGCTTGGCAAACCTCGGTCCATTCCGAGACCGTTTAACACCCGCATACCTAAAAGAGGTAAAAGGGGCGCCGGGAGACATAGGAGTGCCGGATTGCAAAACGGACAACGGGAAAAATGCTCGGATGCATGAGACGAACACGTATGCAAAATGAAATGCACATGCTGACATGATATGAAATGCAAATGATGACATGGCAAAGTGCAACACGCAAGCACATGACATGGAAACGACGGCGAATAACTGGCAGACACCTGGCGCATCGAATCCGGGGCGTTACAACACTCCTCCACTAACAAGAGATCTCGTCCCGAGATCTTAGGACCGAGACGGAAGAGAAAAAGGGATGAGGTGAAACAAGAACTCAAGAGAAGAATCAAAGAATCGAGAGCACTCGAGAAGAAGATAGGAACGACGAGAATGACGAGAATCGAAAGCTCACGGAATCAGATAGACTATGAAAGCACTCCGTTTAGAACGAGATAAGAAACGAATAAGACTGAAAGGATTTAGGCAGCACACCGGCTGAAAATGGAAGGATTAGAACGTGAACTTCAGAGGATGGAATGATACTTGACGAGATAAACAACGCAATGCCTCCGGAAGAATTGGAAAAAATTGAATGAAAAGAACTTAGAAGGAAGGATTGAATGGAGTTGTTGAGAAAATCAACAACGAAAGAAATAGCTTGTTGTGGACTTATGGAAAACATCTCAAAATTATGAGGTGATAACCAACCACAATCAGAAAAGATTAAATAGCTGAGAAGAACGAAGAAATGCAAAACTCCAATTCTAAAGAATACGGAGAATTAATTACACTTAGAGATGCAAGAAGAAAAGATATTTGAATTCCACCAAAATATTGATGAAACTCTTGAAGAAAGAATTAAATCATGAAGAACCACCATGAAGCACTCCGGTGACAAAAGGATGATGAGATAGAATGAAGGAAGAAAGAATAGGATTAAGTCTTGCGGTGATTTAGATGGAGTTTCCGACGAGATGGCCGAGGAAATTGAACTCCGGAAAAGAAAAGATGAAAACACTTGGGACTAGAATTTATTCCTCAAGAACAAACTCCGAAGAAAAAGATTGTTCACTTGGGTGAAATAAGAATAAGATTTATTGTATGCTTATCCTTCATCAAATTAAATTGATGACCAACAACTGATTTCGCATCTTACTTATTCTTCTTGAAAAAGGATTGAGAAGGGACAGCACAAAACTTGAGAAAGTCTTCATGAACCACCGGTAGGATTGAAAAGAACGAATGGATTAAAACGATAATCAAAGAAAAAGAATCTTGAATGAACCACCGTAAGAATTCGAAAATGACTGCCGAAAGAGAATGAATCACCGGGAAGAATTAGGAGAACAAATATGCTAGAGGGGATTTAGATACAAGAGAACGGGAAGAACTCGAGCTGATTACAGAACACTTGAACGAGGCACCGGGATAAATAGAGAACGATAACTGGAATAATGGCCTCCGGTGAAAAGAAATGAAAAAAAAAACAACTCCTGAAATACTCCGGATGGATGAAAAGAATTGCACAACTGGAAACAAATTGATAGGATAACATCGAGCTAGCATCACAAATCTTCGGGAGAACGAACAAGATTTAGGGAAAACTCTACTTCGGTCTTCAAAGGACGCTGATAAACACCACCAAAATTGATGAGATACTCCGGAAGGAAGAAAAACAGAGAGGTTGAGCCAACAATGAAATGATTCGAAATCGATCTTGAAAAGGCATCTGACTGATGAAATTCATTCTTACGTCAAACTCCGAAAAGAATTGAGAATAACTCCGGGGAAATTAAAAGAGTCAGGTAAGATCCTGGGAAAAGACCTGTGGGTTAGGGCCCACTGAAGAGAAAAACACCGTTGGAAAGGGATGTTGAACAGATAGATGATGCACCGGAAGAACTAAAATATTTGACTGAGGTGACAACCTCGAATTAGTTGGAACACAGACGAATCTTCTGAGATGACTTGAGCACTCCGGAAGGATAAACTGGCGAGAGGCGAACGAGCAGGAAAAGCACTTCGAAGGAAAAGAATATGATTAACCCGAAAAACTTGAATTGAGTGCATCGGAAAAAGAAAGAGTTGAAGAATGTCAAATGAGACGAGAATTCACCGGTTGAAATAATTGAGGGAAGACTCAAGATTCTCCACACGAATGGAATTGATGGTCGGAAGAAACTCGAACTCCGGGAATAATAGGGTGGGAGGGCGGGAAAACAAAGACAACTTGGAAGGGGAAACCGACGAATATCTTGAAGAGAAAACACAGGTTGAAATCATTGAGGAGAGAGAGCAAAAACTTCGCACGAGTAGAATGGATACTCGATTACGGACTCCGGTTCCGAGAAGAAGAACAGGGAGGGCGGGTGGAAAAAAAAACAAGGACAACTTCGGACAAGGAAAACAACGACGTCGGCGGAAGAACTGAGGATTGAACTTGCAAAGATGAAGAGGCTCGAGTCGACTTGACGAGAAATGCACCGGACAAAAGAGCAGAGGAACAACGATCGGAAAACCAACTGCGTGATCCTAAAGAATATTTTTGAAGGGGAAGAGGAGTAATTCAAAACACCTACGTCAAGATTCCTGACCAGAGCGACAAAGGGGCTGAGGAGTAAAAAGAATTCCTACTCTCCGATATAACTAGACTCCGAAAACAGTTTTCTTCTAGACTCAACAACGGCCAAACTACACGATCAATCAAGGGGCTCCTAAGGTCGGTCGAGGCTCTGATACCAACTTGTCACGCCCAATATGCGACCCTATCCAAAAGGAACTCGACGGTCCCACCAAGGATAGACCCGCATATTGAAACGCTTTTGCAAGGTGGATATCATTACATCAACATTACATAATAGATGGGGATACATACATAAGGCACAAATGCCACTAGAATACATCAACATCATATACAAGAGACAACATCCGACTACGGATGAAACATAAACAGAAGCTCAAACGACATCCACCCTGCTAGCCCAGGCTGCCGACCTGGAACCTATCCCCTGATCGAAGAAGCAAAAGAAGAACTCAACGCAAGCAAGCATCGCTCTCACGTCATGATCATCGCAAACCTGCACCTGCAACTGGTGGTGTAGTAAACTGTGAGCCACGAGGACTCAGCAATCCCATTACCATGGGTATCAAGACTAGCAAAGCTTAATGGGAAAGGAAGGGGTAAAGTGGTGAGGTTGCAGCAGCGACTAGGCATATATGGTGGCTAACATACGCAAATGAGAGCGAGAAGAGAAACAAAGGAACGGTCGTCAACTAGCAATGATCAAGAAGTGATCCTGAACTCCTACTTACGTCAAACATAACCCGAAACCCTGTTCTCCTCTCGATCAACCCGAAAAGAGACACTCACGGTTACGCTTTACGGTTGGTGTATTTTAATTAAGATCAACTTCGGTTTTCTACAACCGACATTAACAAATTCCCATCTGCCACATAAATCATGGCACGGCTTTCGAAAGTTCAAACCCTGCAGGGTGTCCCAACTTAGCCCATGATAAGCTCTCGCGATCAACGAAGGATATTCCTTCTCCCGGAAGACCCGATCAGTCTCGGAATCCGGCTACAAGACATTTCGACAAGAATAAAACAAGTCCAGCAAAGCCGCCCGGCGTGCCGACACCCCGATAGTAGCCACAGATCTCGCCTCGAGCCACGACCGGATGAGCTAAGCGTCACAGTACCGACGTAACCCAAGTTGCCAAGGGATGGTCCCGCACGGTGCTCTAGTTTGGACCAACACTTAGACAAGCATTGGCCCGGGGGGGCTGAATAAAGATGACCCTTGGGTTAATTACTCCCAAGGGAAAAGTAGGTGGTGGTGAGGCAAATGGTAAAACCAATGTTGGGCCTTTTTGGAGGAGTCTTATTCAAAGCGAACTGTCAAGGGGGTCCCATAAATCACCCGACCGCGTTAGGGACGCAAAATCCGGGAACATAATACCGATATGACGGAAACTAGGGCGGCAAGAGTGGAACAAAACACCAGGCATAAGGCCGAGCCTTCCACCCTTTACCAAGTATATAGATGCATTAATAATATAAGATATATTGTGATATCCCAACAAGTAAACATGTTCCAACAAGGAACAACATCTCCATGTTCCGACAAGGAACAAACTTCATCTTCACCTGCAACTAACAACGCTATAAGAGGGGCTGAGCAAAGCGGTAACATAGCCAAACAACGGTTTGCATAGGAAGGGAGCAAAAGGTTAGAGGCTGACATGGCAATTTGGGATGGCTTGATAAACAGGTAATGGGTAGCGCAGCATAGCGATAGAACGAAGCAACTAGCATAGCAATGATAGTAGTGAGATCCAGGGTAGCGGTCATCTTGCCTGAAATCCCGCAAGGAAGAAGAACGAGTCCATGAAGAAGATGAACGAATGAAGCCGAACCAAGCGTAGACGAACGAATCCTCACGATCGCAACGAAACAGGAACTAACAAGAAGAAGCACACAACATAGTAAACACACCACACATAGACAAGACATGATGCACAACAAGCATGATGCATGACAAAGATACATGAAGCTACTCATGGCAAGAGATGATGCAAACAAGAACACCACGTCAAAGCAAGTTTAAATGAGGCCGGGAACAACATATAACAATTCTGGTAAGTCCTCATATGCAAATTTCGAAATTGGTCCAGATCTGAATAAACCTTATGTTCAAGTTGTTAAACAGCAATTTAAGATGCACCATGATGATCTACACGAAATTCTAGTCAAGTTACATATAAAGTTCATTTAATTCGAGCTCGGCCTAGAAGATATGAGCAAAACAAGATAAACATGGCATTGATGCAAAATGCATACAAACATCAAGCAAACACCTCAAAACATGGATGCAACATGATAATATGAAACTACATGCAAAATCAGGCAAGTTTCATATAGAGCACACTCAAAACGGAGCAACGGTTCAACACATACACCCTATACAAGTCATGACAATAATCTGTCCAAAACAGCAACTAGGCATATTGCAAGCATCAAAACAACAAGCTACAGCATCTCAATATGAAAAAAAGGCATGGGCATGATGTACAGGTAAAGCATTACAAAACATGAACACTGAACTATCTCCAGAAACCACTAGAACATGCTCAAAATAACATGGCAAGATTGCAAATAATAACAGTTTCAGACTTATCAGGAAATAACATCAGGTTGCAATGTTTAGAGCTATGAAACAACATGTTACAGGAACATATCATGGCAAACAAAGGCATGGCATGAATCTACTAATTTCATAGAACAAAAGTCCCTTACTGACCATAAGCCAAAAAGGATCATAAGATATGATGGCACCCATGTAAACATGGCAAGTTATATTACAGATTCATACATGGCAGAAACAACAACAAGTAGGCATGTTGGTGAGCTTGAACCACTCACCACAGAGCAATACATGGCATGGCAAGGCAACCAACAGTAAGAAGACATATTATAGAAGCTATACATGGCAAGAACAACATCATAGCATACACGGATCAACTACAACAACCTTGGCAAAATTGAATAACATGTAAACAACCTGCCAGGAAACATTTTATAGCAAAAGTAGAGCTCGATTGACTCAAGCTATGGCACTCCATAATTGCAAACAAGGGCATGGATGGATAGAGCAAGACATGTATAACAAAACATCCTTACCGAAGTATCTCAAAATATGCATGGATCTCTCGGTAGCATCAAGTTAACATGACATAAAAATAACAGCAAACATGGCTGAAATCAGCAACATCAGGACACTTAGTTTGCATGCTTGTGCTAGTCACCACATAGATCACAAAAATACATAGCAAGCACCACTGGAAAGATGGCATGGCATATTACAAAACACATGTAGGACTCAAGTTCATAGGGTGCACACATCAATCATGGCAAAATGACAAAGTGCATGTTACATTAAGAAAGCGAAACTAACATCACATAGCACTCTTCTAACAGCATTTAGGGCATCAAGATGAGCTCAAATGAAAATGATGCAATGAGATGAAATGATCTACTCTTCGAGGCGAACATTTTGACATATTACACGCGCAAAACGGAGCAACGATGACAGAGTTATGGCATGACGAAATTGCAACAAAATATGCAACAATTCCGGGGACTTAGAGAAATTTTGGAGGGGGAAGAAAGTCAACCGCGCGGATCTCGCCGGAGTTCGGCCGGAGAGGAGGGGGATCGCCGGAGACGGAGAGGAGGGGGCCGGCCAGGGGCTCGCCGGAGATGGGGAAGGGCGGCGCCGGCGGCGGCGCACGGATCCGGGCCGGATCCCGCCGGATCTGGCCGGATCCCGCGAAGGGCGCGGGACGAGCTTCATGGCCGACGAGGTGCGGGCAGCTCCGACGAGGCGGACCGAGGCGAGGAGGCGCCGGGCAGGAGGCTAGGCGCGGGCCGCCACGGCGGCGCCGGCGAGCGGAGATGGGCGCCGCGAGGCGGCGGCGGCGGCGCGCGCCGGCGAAGCGGAGCGCCGGGCGGCGAGGCGCTGACGGGCGGCGGCGTTTTCGTGTTCGGGCGGCGGCGCTGACAGCGGCGACGGCGTGAGATCGAGCCTTGGGTTCCGGATGGAACTCCGCGAACGCGCAGCGCGCGGAGGGCGGCGGAGCGACACGTGGCGGGCGCGGAGTGGTTCTGGCGGCGGCGGGCGTGTCCGCGGAAAACGGACATGTTCAGTGGCAATGAGGACGAAAGGGACTAGGGTTAGGTGGATTCATCCGCGAATTTTTGGAGGGGAGGCAATATATAGGTAGAGGGGCTAGGAGAGTCCAAATGAGGTGCGGAGCCGCCACGCGATCGTGATCGAACGACGGAGAGCATGGAGGGAGTTTGCTGGGTTTTGGGCCAGTTTGGAAGGGTGTTGGGCTGCAAACAAAGAGGCTTTTGCGGTTACCGGTTAACCGTTGGAGTATCAAACGACCTCCAAATGGCACGAAACTTGACAGGCGGTCTACGGTGCTATACCAAGGCCGCTTGGCAAACCTCGGTCCATTCCGAGACCGTTTAACACCCGCACACGAAAAGAGGTAAAAGGGGGCGCCGGGAGACATAGGAGTGCCAGATTGCAAAACGGACAACGGGAAAAATGCTCGGATGCATGAGACGAACACGTATGCAAAATGAAATGCACATGCTGACATGATATGAAATGCAAATGATGACATGGAAAAGTGCAACACGCAAGCACATGACATGGCAACGACGGCGAATAACTGGCAGACACCTGGCGCATCGAATCCGGGGCGTTACATTGAAGAGCAGCCAGACGCGGTTATAGGTAAGTTTTTGGTGAAGTCATTTACCGCTCCTGTTCTCTTTGATACTGGTGCATCACATTCATACATATCAAGGGGATTCGTGGATAAGTTTAAACTACCAACCCAAACCATTAGGACCCCTCTATTAGTGAGTTCACCTGGAGCAGAATATATGGCTAGTCGATGGTGCGACTAGATATCCCTAACCATTGGCACCCATGTTTTTCCGTCCGACCTAATAATCTTGGAGTCACAAGGATTGGATGTGATATTAGGTATGGACTGGATGTCAAAGTATGGAGGAAGCATTGACTGTGCTAGTAAGTCGATTTATCTCACCAACCCGGAGGGAAAAGGGATTAAGTATGTATCTAGGCATGTGCCTAGGAGGAGCCAAGTGAATACCCTCACGGGAGTTGTTCAGGAGGAAGTGCCTGTAGTGAAGGATTACCCGGATGTGTTTCCAGAGGAGTTACTAGGCATGCCACCGGATCGAGACATCGAGTTTTTGATAGAGCTATTGCCAGGTACAGGTCCAATATCCAAGAGACCCTATCGATGCATGCGAATGATCTTGAGGAGATTAAGAAACAGATCAAGGAGTTATTAGAGAAAGGTTACATTCGACGGAGTTCATCACCATGGGGAGCCCCAATGCTTTTGGTTGAGAAGAAGGATAAGTCCCTAAGAATGGTGGTTGATTATCGGGCCTTGAATGAGGTGACGATCAAGAACAAGTACCCACTGCCGATGATCAATGATCTGTTTGATCAGCTGCAAGGAGCTAAGGTGTTTTCGAAGATCGATTTGCGATCAGGATACCATCAGTTGAAGATTCGAGAGAAGGATATACCCAAGACAACATTCACCACACGGTACGGGTTGTACAAATATACGGTCATGTCATTTGGACTGACTAACGCCCCTGCCTATTTCATGAGCATGATGAACAAGGTGTTCATTGAGTATTTGGATAAGTTTGTTGTTGTGTTTATCGATGATATAATCACTACAAAAAAGTACACTTCCGTGATGATATGTGTTTGTCACAGTAGGTCGCGTTTTTTGTCATGCATGTACATCCATGACGATTTTATGACAGAATCAAGATAGTCATACCTGTGCTGTCGTAGAAGTGTTCCATGACATTACCAAAATTATCATCGGAAGTGTCCACTTCCATGACGATAAATCGCGCGTCACGAAGTGCTTTTCGTCAAGGGTGACCAACACGTGGCATCCACCGTAACGAACGCCGTTAAGCTATCGGGTCGGGTTTTGGATCCGATAACCCATTAATGACCCGACCAATGGGGATTTTCCACGTGTAAAATCATCATTGGTTGGAGGAAACACGTGTCGGCTCATCGTTGGGACAGATGTCATCCACTCATTGGACAGAAGGCGCCTATGATACGTCGACGCGTGGCACGACCCATCAAGTTTAAATGGGCCAGCCCAACTAAAGGCCCACAAGATTTTACGGACCATAATGGGCCGACCCAGCTAAAAGCCCACGAGATTTTGCGGACCATAATGGGCTGGCCCAGCTAAAGGCCCACAAGATTTCGCGGGCCATAATAGGCCGGCCCAAGTAAAGGCCCACAAGATTTTTGTGTGCCATAATGGGCCGGCCCAGGTAAAGGCCCACAAAATTCTTGCGGATCATAATGGGCCGGCCCAGCTAAAGGCCCACGAGATTTCGTGGACATTAATGGGCCGCCCACCAGAGGCCCACAGATTTTGAGGACCCTAGTAGGCGGCCCATTGGCGGCTGCCATGTTTTGGGCCAAAGGCCGGCCCATATTTGATCCGGTCCATTAATGGCCTGCCATGTTCTGGGCCTAATAATGGCCCATATAAGATCTGTCCCGTTAAAAGCCTCCCACTTTCTGGGCCAAATGACGGCCCAGATCAGGTCCGGCCCTTTAAGAGGCTTTGGGCTCAATTATGGCCCATATCAGATTCGGCCCGTTAACTGGACGCTATGCTTTTGGGCCCACTTGCTAAAGGCACATTTAGTAATTCGGCTTGATATTAGCTTCGGCCTGTTAAGGGCCCGTTTAACATTTCGGCTCTATATTAATTTCGGCCTGTTAAAAGCCCGTCATATAGTTGGGCCTAACTACGGCCCGGTTTGCATCCGGCCTGCTTGCAGCGGATATCTAATTGGGCCAAACAAGGACCGAGACAACTTTGGCCTGTTAAAAGCACGTGAATTGATTCGCATAATCATGGGCCGGGTCCATTTCGGGCTGCCGCCGGCCCGTGAGCTATTCGCACGCTTTGTGCCCAACCTACTTCTCACCTCCTAAAGCCCATTGAGTTTTCTTGCCAAAGAGGGCGGGGTTACTCGGCCTATTAAAGGTCCGAATCTCTTGGTGGGCGGTTTGATGGGGCCCATGATGCGGATCATACATCGTGATTGCATGATGACCGATTATGTACCGTAATTTTACGGTTTGGCGGTTTATTGCGAAGACAGGATATATATACAATAAAATAACTGCAGCATCGTGAATAAGAAAAAACCTAGACTATACAATAAAGAAATTACGACTTATTACATCCTTTGGGCAAAAAAGTTCGCCATATGATAATAAAGCACAAGCGAGACAAAGAGATGACATACACTGGGCATCAAAGATCGCCACCGATTGCAAATAAACACGCCGACAAAATAATATACAAAACCGACAACACTTCAATAGAGTTCAAGAAAGGTTAGCCCTCTTTGGGAGCTGCAGCAGCAAGCAAAGTGAGCAAGATGATGAGGCTAAGCTTGTTCAACACTTATATCTTCCTCACTCGAAAGATAAACAAGCGGACAAATGACAGGTTTTGCACATAAAAGTATCAAGTCTTGACAATTCATCACATTTCTTACTAACGAATAAAGTGACACAGTTTAAAATTGCATTAACACAATATGGTATTGTTCAGGTCAAGACATGGCAGGAAATGACATTGTGAAGGAGTTGGCAGCTTCACGACACCATTGGATAACAGATCAAGAACTCGTAAGTATCAATGGTTAGTGTCTTTGTCAATTTATCCCATTTCAGATTGGCAAATAAAGAGGCAGTTTAAATAATAGTAGAATGATATGACATTGTTCATAGTTAAGACATTGCAGAATATGACATTGTCTTTGTAGTGGGTAGGTTCACCACACCACCGGATTACGGATGAAGAATGAAGCATACATGCAAAGTGCAAAAGAAGATCACTTGCTCAGATAGTTTAATTTACATGGTATGAAGAAGGAACTTGGTTGTACAACTGAAAACTTAAATTGATAAGGACAAACTTTTGTTTATGTACATAATAAACTTTAAACATGCAATTTGATGCAAACACCAAAAATAAACAGCTGTTGCAGTCATGCCTAACCAAATATACACAACAAAGTTTGAAGGATTGAGAAGGACAAACTTACATTACTGGTGAAGACAGGCTCTATAAAGCCTTTGTCCATGCTGATGGGGGGGTAATTCAAGAAGTTCAGCACAGAATCTTCTTCATAAGCATTGCCTTTATTCTACATTTTGTTAAGAGTAAATATAGATGTGATAATATACGGAAAATGGAGAATATTTAAGATAAGATGAAGAGTGATGCTACATAACCAAGTAGCTATAAATATATGTGTAGCGATACAGGAAAAAGGCACAACCAAGAGTAATGCATAGCTAAACTTCTTCAGTACCAACCTTATGGTAAGAGTAAATATAGATCTGATGTGTACAAAATGGAGGGCAAAGGAAAATAAGCTGCAGAGTGATGGTACATGAACAACTACCTGTCAATATAAGTACAATGATAAAGGACATCATGTACTTACAAGAACAATGCAGAGCTAAAAAAATTCATTGTCATTGGATATATTCTACACTAATGTAACCATTCATACAAATCAGATAATTTGGAGCGAACAATTGATAAGCAAGCTATCATGCATACTGCTGTCACATAATGAACCAGGTATGTATGCAAGTACAGTGATACATGACAACAAGTACTAACAAGAGCAAAGCAGCGGGTAGCATATTTGCGATATCCTGTCGTTCTTTTCAAACCGGAATTCTTCTTCGAGCAGATTTCCTGCAAAAAAAGATCCGTAAGGCACATGCGGAAGAATAGAAGTTCAAATTGTCATGTGATTTCATAGACAGTACCTCATCCAGGAACGAGACCGATTGCATAACAAGGTTTTTCCATTCAATGTCTTCTAAATTTAGCACAGGAGACTTCACCGAAATTCGCTTATAGACTTGCCATCAAAGTGTGATTTCCTCAGTAACACCGACATCGCTGCAATGCTTCCTTGAAAAGCACAAGCAAGCTTTGCTCGTCATGACTATCCAGATTGACCTCGCCTAGTTACAACAATGTAATGTAAAACATTGATGTGTTTGATCAGCGAAAACATGAAAATAATAACCATGAATAATAGCACTTACACGTAAGTTGGACAGAAGATGTGAAAATGGTGTTTGTCTTCACTATAATCTTCCCATGATGGGAATATATGCACGTAGTCCCTAACAACATTGAAAGCATTGTCTTTAAACTGGAAATAAATGGAATGGGGTTCCAATCTCAGGAATTGGCCGCCTCAGTAGTTGGGATAGGTCTTCGGCGGTGGACTTGCTGTACTTTTATTTGGAGTGGGATTTTTCGTGGTACGGTTGGTGCTATGGCAAATGAAATCGGTATACCTTTTGGCTGGAGTGCAGGTCCTGTGTGGTGGGGCTAGTGGTGTGGCCGGTGAAGTATGGGTACAGTCTGCTGAGTCGGTCCTATGTTTTGTGTCTTTGGTTGTACAACCAATATAAGTGGGCGCTGTCTCGATTTCTCCGCACCACCATGTTTTTCAAGGACTTTGCTGGTGCTCCTTGGTTCGGCAATCACCCTCTTCCTTTTTGATGTCTGATGCACAAGAACATCATTTCAGTGAAAAAACATGGTATGATGATGATGGAATATGTATTGATAATGGATGGGCATGGCATCTCGAGTTATATGATGAGTAAACTAAGCAGATGGCGGTGAAACAAAGTAGAAGAAATGCAAGACAACATATGCAAGATACGCGCAATCAATAAAACCTTGCCAAATTAGAACAAGCACCTTGATGGGTGAACAGGACAGGCCATCCGCTTTGACTCTCGAGGTTAGAATAGTCATTAGGATGATATTCGAACAAGAATCAAAAGGTGGGGGCGCGACGAGTTTCATTGCTTCCGAATGGAACTCAATGCCTTGGTGCCAATTTTGTAAGTCATTGCAGTGTTCCACAATATTCTTCCGATGCGCGGATTCGATATTCACTTTGTAATTGCGTATAATATCTCGAGAACCATGAAAACATAAATAGTTGTGAGATTATCTTTGTAATGCAGATGATATTCAAATAAAGGCGCCCAGTAAACACTTATGTGCTATCCTTTGGATTCGATGAGAGAGCTCATGTGTGCTGTAATATGGTGCGTGCATTTATATAATCTGTCACAAGTACACAAAAATAGGCTCGTAAGTAAGGATAGCTGGCAAATGATAGGTTCATAATATATTGTATAGAGAGTTTATTGCCAAACCATGATAACAAGAGCACACAAGAACTAGGCAGATCATAGTGTACATAATAGGGTACACCATAACCACGATATATAAATCGGGAAAGTGGAACTGGCTTGAAAATACGGTGTTGTATTGCCGCTAGTAATTGAAAGCCTATCGATCACGTCTGAGCCAGCTCTATCGAACATGGTAAAGAAGAGCAAGCAGATTTTGGATAATAAAATGTTGGTTGCGCAGTGCCACACATGATGAACCAGAGCGCATTAAGAATGCAACTCCCAGCTGTCTCTAGACCATTTCAAAGCGGTTGGATGAAGATCCCACGCCTCCTAACCCTTCTTCTTCCTCGTCTCGATTCTTCCCATACAGAACACCGCACGGGGGCCCGGCAGACCACCGCCCCCACTGCATGTTCCTCCACCACCCCACCCCCACCCGCTCCCCAACCCCCACCCGCCGAGTTTTCTTCGCTCGATGAGGCCCCACAACCACCCGAGCCCCTTCGATCGCACCGGCGAACTCCGGTGAGCTCTGAAAAATCGACCCAATTTTGAAATTTTGTCTACTGTGATTTAACTAGTGGTGGAATATAAAAGGGGAAAACCATAAGCATTGGGAGTATAGTGTTGAGTGTGCCATGGCGGATCTGAAGGTGCAAACCGACAAAGGCAACTTCGCAACCAAGACAAGAAATCAGAGTAAAGCAGTGGCGATCTATTTTTCTTGCTGCGATAAATAAGTTGAGCAGAACTGAAGAGTACCGCCTACGGTGTGGCGCCTGCACGATCTGCTGAGAATTTGACGGTGCTGTGGTAGCGATGGCTGTCGGCGGCGTGGAAGCAGATCTAGGAGGGTAGACGGTGGCGGCGGGCGCTGTGGACTAGACGGTCAGAGGAGCGGTGCGGCAAGGTGGACGACGGCGGGGATGAAGCGAGAGGACGGGATGCAAGGATCCCGGTCCGAAGGCGTGGATGAGAGAGGTCGATCTCTTGTAATGGACGGTGGCGTCGGGGTATCAGCTCCGGCATGGTGGAGGAGGACGGCGGTGGATGGTTGGTGGACGGCGGCAGATGGAGGAGGGTGGGGTGGAGAGGGTGTTTTGGCGCCCACTGTAACACCCCAAAAATTTAGCCAAGTTTTCAATATTAAAATTTTTGCCAGGAGTTTTAAATTTTTTATTTCTGTGGATTTTCAGACCTCTTCTTTTATTATTAAGGAGTTTTGTATTTTTCCCAAGTGGAGATTTCCAAAATATATTGGACTTCTTTGCCATCTCATTAAAACAATTTCTAAATCAGTAGATTTGTTTATTAAATTATTTCACCCTGAGCTTTAATCATTAAAATGGCTTGTTTCAAATTTTTGAGCTCTCTTTGTACTACAACCATTTGATAAAATCACTTAAAATTCCAACCAAAATTTGGAGATGTCAAGTGATGCCCCTAGATCACTTTTGGGTAATAATAAAACTATTTCATTGCTTATTTTGAGTGTTACACCTGTTTTTCAAATCTGGTCCAGTGGACACTTTTGCACTATAGCCTAATTAAATTTTTCCCTAGAGTATCCACAAAAATTATGGGATATCAGTAGTAGCATGCCATCCAACTTTATGCAAATACATAGTGATGTTCTTTGAAAAATTTGAGTGCATTAGCCTCTTCTTCATTCTGGACCAGACTTGTGTCTTCTACTGCAACCCTGTTATTTCTTGCTCTAGTGATCTTGTGTGTTCTCATGCTTGTAGTCAACCCTGCAAAACCCCTAAGTCCAGGAGCATGCTCTATTTGGAACACTTTTGGTCCTTGTAATGATGCCATTTACTCACTGTCCATGAGTGTAGTTTTGCAAAACTTGCACTAGCAAGTTTCTCCTTTTTGCAAACCAACTTCACCACCCTCTCCTACTTCCATAGAGACACTGATATGGAGAATTTGGCCACTCCAAGAACTACCTAGGTGCCTTTGGCATTTTGTCAAACACCCTGTGTGCACAACCAAATTTGACATGACTTCAAGTTTACTTGGTGAACTTGAGCTCCTGGCCTATCCATCATGTCCCTTGATCCCCTTGCTAACCTTAGCCTAGCCTTGTTTATTGCCAGCCCCAACCACGACCTCTAGGATGCCCTGGCATTTCGTCGAGCATGTCCCGGGCGTGCTCTGGGCGCGCCCAGAGCATGCATTTGGCACCCGCATGCACCCGATCCGCCGCGTCACACCCCGCACTCAAAATCCGGCCCCAGCCAGCACGTCGTGTCCCCTTGCACCGCCACGCCACCCCGACCACCCCTGGCACCCCACAGCGCCACCTCCAGGATGGCCGTGGCGGCTAGCTGCCGGCCGCTAGCAGGCCCCGACCGTGTCGGCGCCGCCAAAGCCACCGCGGCTCGCCACCTGCCTTTGTGAACAGCGCAAGCTCATCCCCTCGCTCGTCGGCTAGCTCCCGTCGTCGCCACGTCCCCCTGCTGCTACAGAACGTCGGTTCACCGTCGTTCTTATCTCCGGCCGCCTCGGGCCAACCTAGCCACGCTATATAAGGAGACCCCGATCTCAATCTCGCATGGAGGTAGCCTCACACCATCCCACTCGTGCCCCCTTAGCCGCCAATTGAAGGGGAGCAGGTCATCTTCGACCTCTCCGGTCAGTTCGGCCACCGCCGCCTCCCGGCTCTGTTCGATGCAACCAGAGCTTCCCCCTCTCCAATCTCTTCACCAGAAACCCTCTCATCCTCCCCTGAACCCTTCCCCCTACTCCATTTCGATCGGGAACCGCCGCCGCCCCAAAACCACTTCGCCCCCGAAGCTTTCCTCCGCCGCGAAGCTCGCCGCCGGCAGCTCCCGCCGTCCCCGCCAACCCAGCGACCACGGTAGGACCGCCCGGTCTTATGGGTCCATCCCAACCTTCGAACCCGCGAGGAGCCGCTGTTCACGGCGGCGATCGCGGAGTTCCGCCTCCGCTTCGGGACAGAGGGAGAAGAAGGAGGGCGGACTAGTCAAACTCGACTAGTGGGCCACCTAGGACCAACTGTCGGTGACCATGCACGTCCACGCGGAGTAAGTGGAAGCGTATTTCCAGATTACGCTTTTCGGCGTATGCGTATCTAATCGAACCGTTTTTGTTTTTCTGCTTTTATTTTAAAATCAGATTTGACCGTAACTTTGACTGTTTATAACTTTTACATACAACTCCAAATGAATTGATTCTTTTTGCTACCTCTCTCAAATATTGTCTAGTTTATTTTAAGACTTATTTGAAAAAATTTCAAAACAACTTTTTGTGCTGTTTTTATTTTGTGTGTTAATTCAAATATATTCTTTTAAATAGGATTTTTGAAGATTTCAAGATGTTTTGGATGCACCCTTCTTTCCCATGACCTAAAGGCAAGCATACTGAACCCTGGTGAATTTTTGTGTGTGTTGCATAGCACGGTGGCAACACCACCCCGACATATACATGCGTCATTTTATGTGAGGATGTGATCCTATTTATGGGTGCATATTAATGAGTTTATGCTAATGAAGTTGACAAGATTTGTGATGGACATCACTGTCATACGTCTTTCATGCATACTGGAAGGAAAGACGGGAAGGCCTCTGTCTTGGGTAGACACGGGCTTGCCCCTAGTCCTCCGTCGAGACGGTCGTGTCCGGTATGACATGAGGGGTATGTCGCATGATGTTTCCATCTATTGTTTGATATATATATGCATTGTTATGCTAATCATGCAGGAAATATTGCAACCTCCTAAGTCGACCATAGATCGAGTCTTGTGCCAGTAAACCCCATACTTGCTTCGTACTACCACTCGTCTCTACATTTAGTAGAGTACGGTTCAGTAAGTTGTCAACCCTTTCCAAGCACACACCGTACAGAGAGGCTGTGGTGGAAGATACTGGAGGCATCCGGTAGTCATGCCACCGGGTCCGGAGCATGGGTGTTTGGTTGTAGCGAAAGGGGTAGCTCCCAGTTTTATGCCATGTATAAATTTTGTGATCCCATGTTACGTCGAGGTTGTAGCCTCCCCACTTAGAGTTTCGCTTAACAGGTGTCGTGGGTGATTCCAGACACATGTGAGTTAAGCTGGTGTGTGCAAGTTAGGTGTGTTTTCAACAAAAAGACCGTAGACGGAATTAGTCCCGATGGACTAAAGGAATCCGTTACTCAAGGGTAAAGAGTACACCTCTGCAGAGATTAAACCTATTCGAATAGCCGTGTCCATGGTTAAGGATTACAGTCTGGGACGGGTCAAGTGTCGGTCTTAGTGTCGGTCTTCGGAGGCGAAACTGTTAAACTGTTAACTGAAATTACAAATTGTGGATTGTGATAATTATGATTATTATTATTATTGTTGACTAACCCATGATTTTATTGGTATGATCGAATATCCCTAGGATGGTTCTACCTCCTGGATATTCACTGTGTTTATTTATAAGCCCTTTATGTGGTGTCGCTTAGACGCCCGACTGTGGCATTTCTTTTAAAGCCCTTTATGCGGTGTCGCTTAGACGCCCGACTGTGGCATTTCTTTTAAAGCCCTTTATGCGGTGTCGCTTAGACGCCCGACTGTGGCATTTCTTTTAAAGCCCTTTATGCGGTGTCGCTTAGACGCCCGATTGTGGCATTTCTTTTAAAGCCCTTTATGCGGTGTCGCTCGACGCCCGACCGTGGCATTTCTTTTAAAGCCCTTTATGGGTGTCGCTCGACGCCCGATCGTGGCATTTCTTTTAAAGCCCTTTATGTGGTGTCGCTCAGACACCCGACTGTGGCATTTCTTTTAAAGCCCTTTATGCGGTGTCGCTCAGACGCCCGACTGTGGCATTTCTTTTAAAGCCCCTTATGCGGTGTCGCTCAGACGCCCGACTGTGGCATTTCTTTTAAAGCCCTTTATGTGGTGTCGCTCAGACGCCCGAATGTGGCATTTCTTTTAAAGCCCTTTATGCGGTGTCGCTCAGACGCCCGATCGTGGCTATTCTTTTGAAGTTCTTTATGTTATTTATTTCATAATTTTAATACTACCATATTATTGCATATCCATAAATAACATGCTTGCACGCATCAGAGTTTTATTTATCTTATGTGACTAACGTCTTGAGCATAATATATTTTTAGCACATCATTGTTAAATCATGCCTGTTTTCATTGTGTTTGCGAGTACATTCGAAGTACTCACTGGCTTGTCCCTGGCTATTGTCTTGGCCAGATTTCATGCTTGGAGAGGAGCGTTGCGATGACAATCCCAGAACCTAGGCAACGGTGATAACAGCCACGCGAAGATAGGAGTTAACCTGGTCAGCTGTTCCTATGGGAAATGGAGTCCCATAGATGAGGATATTTCATAACCCGCTTCCGCCATCAACCTCGAGAAACCTTTTGTTGTACTCACAGGCCAGAATGGTCTTGTACTACATAAATTGTATTTTGCTTAGATTTTCTGTATCAAGTTAGTGCCTTATCAGCTAACAGTTATCCTGGGGCTGGTAAGCACAAGGGCCATTTTTCTGGGATTAACACCCGGAGAATCGGTCGCCACAGACTTGGTCCAGAGCCAGGCTGACCATTGGCTAATCCTATCTTAGCCAGTTCAATAAACTTAGGCTAACAACCCACTGAGCCATAACCAAAACCCCAGCCAAGCTTCCCGTGCAAGATAGCCACACAGTGACCCGACGCTTTTTGCAGTCGGTGCCCAACCTACCAACCTAGCCCGTCTATCTCGCACCAGTGACCAGCACCCAAGGTGTCTCATTCGCAAGCGTGCGAAGGAAGACTCCATCCTTTTTCTATAAAAAGGACACGCTCGCCTCAACCCAGCCTAGCACAACCGCTACCCCAAAACCAAGCCACAATGCCTGGTCCCGTAGTGCACCATGAGACTACAGCAACCAACCTTGGAGGTTTTTTGACCATACTCGCAAACCTTACCCGTCGTGCCTATGCGTTAGAAGAGCCACCCGAATATGTTGTGTACCAAGGACCCATTAGTGGTGAGAGTCGTCAATTCTGGGCCACTGTACATATATACGGTAGGGGTCTGGCACCGGAGCGCCCCTACAGGTTCACCGGAAGAACAACTTCCTTTGAGCCACAAGCCATCCAACTAGCTGCTCGAGAGGCTATAATTCATCTCAGGCACTGCCGCCAGAGTTAATCGTCGCTCGTTCCACTACTACCCCAGCGTGAAGGGTATGGTAGACCACCCCAAGTTGCCAGCGGAGATCACGAGACGGACCTGCATTACTGCACCTAGTGCGCTATGTAAGTGCTTTGGAGGACCTATTCGATCAAATCACCATTGATCTGATCACAGCTCGTGGAGAGCTGGTTCGTCGAGCCCAATGAGAGAGGAGATCGAGCCCAACGCCGACAACCCGGTCGTGCTGTTTGGACAACCGATCGAGACCACGAGGTCAGCCCCACCGTCGACCAAGGTGCTTTGATGACCCGAAGTGCTTCGCCGCCTCACAGGAGCACACTCCAGCGGGTTGTGGTCAACAATCCCGCGATGGTCATCATCACTACCCGTGCTCGCAGCCCCTCAGCCTTCTCCAAAGAAATTCGACGGTGAGAACCGTGGAGAAGCCTCGACATCCACAAGGGACGCCCGTTTGGATGTAAACGAAGTAGACTGAGTCACTCGAGTAGTGGCGAGTCCACGTGTACACTCGCTTTGAAATCCCGTGATCCCTTAAATTTAGCGCAGCCTGGCATCGTGCATCTGTTTTATAAAATAGACTTGCATGGATGTATTGGCATGCAGTGTGTTTTCTCTATCCTTGGCGCAACCACCAAAAACCGCCCCGACAACCCCCACAGTGATACGTCACTTTAGTAAGATGTGTGTATCTGTGGTTGACCCCGAGCTGAGCCGGCCAATTCTTTACTTTTTACCACGATAAAAGACCCAGCCCCGGTGCTATAAAAAGGCCACCGAGTGACCTTGCCAAGCACCCTCACCTTGTGCACCATTCCCACAACCATTTCTTGCCATGCCGAGTCCTAGTATTTATCTGAGGACTCCAGATGCTACCCCAGGTAGTTTTGTCAAGATATTGTGGGATTTTACAGTACCATGGGCGCTACCTAGCCACCCCAGTACGAGCTGTTCAAATCGAGGATCACCCCTTCCACCTCGAGATATTGGGCAGCCGTGCACATCCCGCCCGTAAACCCAAACCAAGACCCCACATAAGTCTCCTTCATGGGGAAATCTATGCCAACCCCGCACATGGCCGTAGAAGTTGCTGCGTATGAAGCACTTGCTCGCCTTCGATTCGCGGTACCCTATGCCAGCGAACGAGGGTATTATTATTTTCTGAGCCGTGCAGCACCCGGGGGAGTAACATCTTTTCTAGGTGGACGTATTGAGAGAGACCCAGTCTTGGCCAACCTTGTCCAGTACGTCATCGCTGAAGAACGTTTGACCCAACATGTGATGGGTTATCTACAGAGCCTCTCGGATTTAAACCCTCAGATCGCCATCGGCAGATCACTGAGGCCCGACCAGGAGAGACACATTCATAGACTAGTCAATCCCCTCCCTCCGATAGAAGAAGAGTGTATCCCCGTACCAGAGACATTTTCTCAGGACCCCGTCCAGTTACCGTTTTCAATTTAGATGCACCGCTGTATTTATTGTCACAATTTTTATTTATGCGTTGTAACTTATGCTTAGTACCCCGAGTTTCGCAGCGAGTATATCATTAATGTAAGCATCTCTGTCGCGATTTGACTCTAATGTGTTACGGTTTTCTCTTGCGAGAAATCCTGGAGTGAGATTTCTTTTTCCTGAGTTGCCGCATCGTATTTTTTTCTCACGGCACAGATTATTTATTTCACACAGCACCACGGCGATAGACTCACCACCACGATTACACGAACACATACACTGCTTGCAAAATTTTGCAACTGTGTTGCGTCTAGCTAAGCACTTCCCAACAACAGTTATCACCCGACACACCCCACCTACTCATCGTGGTCACCGCTACCGCGGAGAGCCAGCAACCGAGCAGCGGCATCGCGACGATCGTCGAGGATCATCGCACACATGAGCGCCGAGAGTCCCAGCACTGCTGCCAGCCCTCCGCACAGCAGGATCACGTACCAGTCCGGCACCACCTCCGCCATTAGCGCCTCGTCTCGAGCTCCGGCAAGCGGAAACAGAGGAGAAGGAAGGAGAAGGAGGAGCGATGCCAGGTGTGAGGAAGAAGAGGACAACGCCGCGGTCCTTTTATAAGCCCGAACTCGGTGTACGGTGGGCGAGGTCCACCAGCGACGCTCGTCGGCCGACCGCCGGTGTTCGGAGGCGAATCCGTGAGCAGTGCCGACAGCGCACTGGCCCGCGAGGTGAGTGCACGCTGCACCGGCAGCTAGCACGCCGCGCACTACCGCGGTACGGCCTAGGTGCCCTACGCGCTAGGCATCGCCGGTGGAGAAAGCGCGAGAGAGCGCGTGGGAGAGAGGAAGAAGAGAGCCGGAGGAAGAAGAAGAGGCTGACCGTGGGCCCGGGTCCACCAGTCAGCCAGAGAGAGCACTGTGCTCTCGGGTGCGACCAGCATATTTCTTAAATTTAGAATTTATTCTAAATTTATGTCCAGTGTAGAAATCGCTAGTTTTCCCCACAACCGTGGATCTTCCCCACACGGCGCCAGTATCCCACACTGTATTTTTTTGCATCACTTATTGCTCTCACTGTAGCCGCTTTTGTTTTAATTTTATTTATTCAAAATTTAACTCTTTGCAAATCTCGAGGAAGAGATTTTTCCTAAGGGGGATAGTAGCTGTAACACCCCAAAAATTTAGCCAAGTTTTCAATATTAAAATTTTTGCCAGGAGTTTTAAATTTTTTATTTCTGTGGATTTTCAGACCTCTTCTTTTATTATTAAGGAGTTTTGTATTTTTCCCAAGTGGAGCTTTCCAAAATATATTGGACTTCTTTGCCATCTCATTAAAACAATTTCTAAATCAGTAGATTTGTTTATTAAATTATTTCACCCTGAGCTTTAATCATTAAAATGGCTTGTTTCAAATTTTTGAGCTCTGTTTGTACTACAACCATTTGATAAAATCACTTAAAATTCCAACCAAAATTTGGAGATGTCAAGTGATGACCCTAGATCACTTTTGGGTAATAATAAAACTATTTCATTGCTTATTTTGAGTGTTACACCTGTTTTTCAAATCTGGTCCAGTGGACACTTTTGCACTATAGCCTAATTAAAATTTTCCCTAGAGTATCCACCAAAATTATGGGATATCAGTAGTAGCATGCCATCCAACTTTATGCAAATACATAGTGACGTTCTTTGAAAAATTTGAGTGCATTAGCCTCTTCTTCATTCTGGACCAGACTTGTGTCTTCTACTGCAACCCTGTTATTTCTTGCTCTAGTGATCTTGTGTGTTCTCATGCTTGTAGTCAACCCTGCAAAACCCCTAAGTCCAGGAGCATGCTCTATTTGGAACACTTTTGGTCCTTGTAATGATGCCATTTACTCACTGTCCAGGAGTGTACTTTTGCAAAACTTGCACTAGCAAGTTTCTCGTTTTTGCAAACCAACTTCACCACCCTCTCCTACTTCCATAGAGACACTGATCTGGAGAATTTGGCCACACCAAGAACTACCTAGGTGCCTTTGGCATTTTGTCAAACACCCTGTGTGCACAACCATATTTGACATGACTTCAAGTTTACTTGGTGAACTTGAGCTCCTGGCCTATCCATCATGTCCCTTGATCCCCTTGCTAACCTTAGCCTAGCCTTGTTTATTACCATCCCCAACCATGACCTCTAGGATGCCCTGACATTTCGTCGAGCATGTCCCGGGCGTGCTCTGGGCGCGCCCAGAGCGTGCGTTTGGCACCCGCATGCACCCGAGCCGCGCGTCACCCCGACTCAAAATCCGGCCCGACCAAGACGCCGTGTCCCTTGCACCGCCACGCCACCCGACCACCCTCGCACCCCAGGCGCCACCGCCAGGATGGCCGTGGCAGCTAGCTGCCGGCCGCTAGCAGGCCCCGACCGTGTCGGCGCCGCCAAAGCCACCCCGGCTCGCCACCTGCCCCTGTGAACAGCGCAAGCTCATCCCCTCACTCGTCGGCTAGCTCCTGTCGTCGCCACGTCCCCCTGCTGCTACAGAACATCGGTTCACCGTCGTTCTTATCTCCGGCCGCCTCGGGCCAACCTAGCCACGCTATATAAGGAGACCCCAAGCTCAATCTCGCACGGAGGTAGCCTCACACCATCCCACTCGTGCCCCCTTAGCCGCCAATTGAAGGGGAGCAGGTCATCTTCGACCTCTCCGGTCAGTTCGGCCACCGCTGCCTCCCGGTTCTGTTCGACGGAACCAGAGCTTCCTCCTCTCCAATATCTTCACCAGAAACTCTCTCATCCTTCCCTGAACCCTTCCCCCCTACTCCATTTCGATCGGGAACCGCCGCCGCCCCAAAACCACTTCGCCCCCGAAGCTTTCCTCCGCAGCGAAGCTCGCCTCCGGCAGCTCCCGCCGTCCCCGCCAACCCAGCGACCACCGGTAGGACCGCCCCGGTCTTGCGGGTCCATCCCGACCTTCTGGAACCCGCGAGGAGCCGCCGTTCGCCGGCGACGGTCGCCGGAGTTCCGCCTCCGCTCGGGACAGAGGGAGAAGAAGGAGGGCGGACTAGTCAAACCTGACTAGTGGGCCACCTAGGACCCACTGTCAGTGACCATGCACGGTCCACGCGGAGTAAGTGGAAGCGTATTTCCAGATTACGCTTTCGACGTGTACGTATCTAATCGAACCGTTTTTCTGTTTTTCTGTTTTATTTTAAAATCAGATTTGACCAGAACTTTGACTGTTTATAACTTTTCAAATACAACTCCAAATGAATTGATTATTTTTGATACCTCTCTCAAATATTGTCTAGTTTATTTTAAGATTTATTTGAAAAAATTTCAAAACAACTTTTTGTGTTGTTTTTATTTTGTGTGTTAATTCAAATATATTCTTTTAAATAGGATTTTTGAAGATTTCAAGATGTTTTGGATGCACCCTTCTTTCCCATGACCTAAAGGCAAGCATACTGAACCCTGGTGAATTTTTGAGTGTGTTGCATAGCACGGTGGCAACACCACCCCGACATATACATGCGTCGTATTATGTGAGGATGTGATCCTATTTATGGGTGCATATTAATGAGTTTATGCTAATGAAGTTGACAAGATTTGTGATGGAAATCACCGTCATACGTCTTTCATGCATACTGGAAGGAAAGACGGGAAGGCCTCTGTCTTGGGTAGACACGGGCTTGCCCCTAGTCCTCCGTCGAGACGGTCGTGTCCGGTATGACATGAGGGGTATGTCACATGATGTTTCCATCTGTTGTTTGATATATATGCATTGTTATGCTAATCATACAGGAAATATTGCAACCTCCTAAGTCGACCATAGATCGAGTCTTGTGCCAGTAAACCCCATACTTGCTTCGTACTACCTCTCGTCTCTACATTTAGTAGAGTACGGTTCAGTAAGTTGTCAACCCTTTCCTAGCACACACCGTACAGAGAGGCCGTGGTGGAAGATACTGGAGGCATCCGGTAGTCATGCCACCGGGTCCGGGAGCATGGGTGTTTCGGTTGTAGCCGAAAGGGGGTAGCTCCCCAGTTTTGCGCGCGGTATAAATTTTGTGATCCCATGTTACGTCGAGGTTGTAGCCTCCCCATTTAGAGTTTCGCTTAACAGGTGTCATGGGTGATTCTAGACACATGTGAGTTAAGCTGCTGTGTGCAAGTTAGGTGTGTTTTCAACAAAAAGACCGTAGACGGAATTAGTCCCGATGGACTAAAGGAATCCGTTACTCGTGGGTAAAGAGTACACCCTCTGCAGAGATTAAACCTATTCGAATAGCCGTGTCCATGGTTAAGGATTACAGTCTGGGACGGGTCAAGTGTCGGTCTTAGTGTCGGTCTTCGGAGGCGAAACTGTTAAACTGTTAACTGAAATTACAAATTGTGGATTGTGATAATTATGATTATTATTATTATTATTATTGTTGACTAACCCATGATTTTACTGGTATGATCGAATATCCCTGGGATGGTTCTACCTCCTGGATATTCACTGTGTTTATTTATAAGCCCTTTATGTGGTGTCGCTTAGACGCCCGACTGTGGCATTTCTTTTAAAGCCCTTTATGCGGTGTCGCTTAGGCCTCGATCGTGGCATTTCTTTTAAAGCCCTTTATGCGGTGTCGCTTAGACGCCTTGATCGTGGCATTTCTTTTAAAGCCCTTTATGCGGTGTCGCTAGACGCCTCGATCGTGGCATTTCTTTTAAAGCCCTTTATGCGGTGTCGCTCAGAATCCCGATTGTGGCATTTCTTTTAAAGCCCTTTATGCGGTGTCGCTCGACGCCTCGACCGTGGCATTTCTTTTAAAGCCCTTTATGTGGTGTCGCTCGACGCCCGATCGTGGCATTTCTTTTAAAGCCCTTTATGCGGTGTCTCTCGACGCCCGATTGTAGCATTTCTTTTAAAGCCCTTTATGCGGTGTCGCTCGAGGCCTTGACCGTGGCATTTCTTTTAAAGCCCTTTATGTGGTGTCGCTCGACCTCGATCGTGGCATTTCTTTTAAAGCCCTTTATGCGGTGTCGCTCAGACGCCCGATCGTGGCTATTCTTTTGAAGTTCTTTATGTTATTTATTTCATAATTTTAATACTACCATATTATTGCATATCCATAAATAACATGCTTGCACGCATCAGAGTTTTATTTATCTTATGTGACTAACGTCTTGAGCATAATATATTTTCAGCACATCATTGTTAAATCATGCCTGTGTTCATTTTGTTTGCGAGTACATTCGAAGTACTCACTGGCTTGTCCCTGGCTATTGTCTTGGCCAGATTTGATGCTTGGAGAGGAGCGTTGCGATGACAGTCCCAGAACCTAGGCAACGGTGATAACAGCCACACGAAGATAGGAGTTAACCTGGTCAGCTGTTCCTGTGGGAAATGGAGTCCCATAGACGAGGATATTTCATAACCCGCTTCCGCCATCAACTTCTAGAAACCTTTTGTTGTACTCACAGGCCAGAATGGTCTTGTACTACATAAATTGTATTTTGCTTGGATTTTCTGTATCAAGTTAGTGCCTTATCAGCTAACAGTTATCCTGGGGCTGGTAAGCACAAGGGCCATTTTTCTGGGATTAACACCCGGAGAATCGGTCGCCACACCCACAGAGTACGAATGGGGAAAAGGGAGGTAGAGAGGAAGGGGGAACCATGTATTCTGGGCGCGCTTATCTCAAATGCGAGGAAATTTACAAACTTAGCCCCCGTTTCAAATTTCTACTACATCACAACAACATTAGTCGGTTGGGGATAGGACGGTAATCTCGCATACACCGAATATTTGCCGACGAGAGTTTGTTTTTGGCGCCCATCGTGTATGAATATGAATCAGGGAGGGAGTCGATTTCGGCCGAGGACACAC
This sequence comes from Aegilops longissima, assembly GCA_021605205.1. NCBI lineage: Eukaryota > Viridiplantae > Streptophyta > Magnoliopsida > Poales > Poaceae > Aegilops > Aegilops longissima. Next base: position 521,020,292 of record CM038681.1, read on the forward strand.
TGTGTTTTGCGCCCACCGTGTATGTATCCGGGTGAGAGGCGGTTACGTCACGTTTGGGTGAAATTACAAACCTACCCCTATCGAAACCTATAGAAATCCAGCAGATAGGCTTTGCGTGGCGAGGATAGGCAGTAGTGATTTCCATCTCGCAGATTTTGGTTTGGTGATTATGCGACTTTCCCCGCTTCGTTCAAATTTTGCAGAGTGCACGTTTACCGTGCCAACTCAATTTGAATCCCATTTGTATTCTATTTTTTTCGGGCGGGATCCATTTTCAATTGGAATTACATTCTATATACATCATTTTTATATATACTTTCAAAAGCACAACACCATTTATACATAAATATGGTTTACAAATGGCATGGTCTCAGATTCATAAGGTTGTATCCATCAATTTGGATTTTCAAATATTTTAAACCACATTATGTTGAAATCCAATGTATGCATTACTCGCTAACTGTCTCCAATTAATGTGTGTTTCATGTAGGGTTTTTTGAACTTATCAAACATGTATAATGTGTTTCACACACGCAACATATAGTGTAATCCTGTTTAGACATTAATTGCATATAAACCATGCAATCTTTGTAATTAAAGAATCTATGGATCACCAATATTGATAAACTATATAACATTACACGTGTGCCCAAATTCAAATGAATATGCATGTTTGATACACCAATTTGCGTTATGATATTATCGATGTCGTGATCTCCATTTTAAATATTTGAATTCCCTTTAATCCATATATTCGTCTCATATAGCTATCACTCATGCTTATATAGGACTATCTCTCTGGACCTATACGCGTTCATCATCTCTCAGGTATCTCTCGTGCTACCTGTATGTCGACAATGATCTTTTATCTTTGTAACACACTGACGGTACTCTCTCCCTCGACCTTCATCACTCTATCTCTCTCTAAGTATATCTCATTCCCTGCTATGTGTCTCTAACTATGATTCTCCATGTGGAATCTCTTTCTCACACACAAACACAAAACTTTGTCTCCCGGGGTCTCATTTCTCTCTACTATTCCCATGTGTGCCACTCGCACACCCCTCATACAGATATGTCTTTCGCTCCTTAGATATGAGAACCTACGACTCTTCCTCTTCAATATCTCTTTCTCACACACAAACACAAACTCTGTCTCCTGTGGTCTCATATTTCTCCATTGTTCTCTTGTATGTCGCCACACACACCCTCTCTCCCTAGAGATATCTTGCGTTCCCTCATATGTCTCTCTAGCTATCACTCTCGTTGTGAAATATCTTTCTCTCTGAGACACAAAACTCTGTCTCTCTGGATCTCATTTCTCTCTGATATCTGTTTGTATGTGACTCACATTCACCCTCTCTCTATCTCTCTCACACCCACACACATAACCCAGCCTTCTGATCCACTCGACTCCTATCTCTAACGCACACTAGCTAGCATCTTTATCTTTCTATTTATCTGTTTCTCCATCAACCTTCTTTCTCGCCCTCACTCTTGATTCCTATCACGCACACTACATATGTTTCTCTCTACATGCAGTCAAGTGCCCTCTCACACACATATATAACTTCACCCTTTGAACCACCCAACGGTCATCTCCAACACCCAAACTAGCGGATGTCCCTCTAGCTAGCATCTCCATCTCTGTATCTATCTGTAGTTTCTCCATCAACATTTCTTTCTCGCACAGAGTCTTGCTTCCTATCACCCACACTATATATGTCTCTCCATACATATGCATTTATAGGTTGATCTCTTTTGCACAATCGTTGCGCCTCACCCCCTCTACTCGCCATAGATGCATGCTCCAGCCCACGCCACTATCTCTTAAAGACAAAAACACATGCTCAATTGTCGGGCCTTCTTCCATGCATTCTCACATGCATGCATATTGTCATACCGATCCGTCTCTCCCATGTCGTTGATCTTATGACTTATGTCTTCTTTCTTTTATCTCAATCATGCGCGCGCGCACACACACACATCCCACGTATACATGTATACCTATCACACATGCACGTTCAAGGTCTCTATGTCTCCATACGTAGTTAATTACCTTCAATCCTAACGCCACATCGAATCGTTCTCCTCTTTTGTGCACATAGCTTCCGCCTGGATGGGTAAAACACACACTCACAGTTAACAATCTCCTTCTAGCTACCCCCCCCCCACGCCTCTCACTCTTCCCCTATATCCCCGAAACCAATAATACCATCCCTTTGTTTAATTCCCGGCTACATGCACCATCGATATATAGTATTCTTCCTCGGTGTCTCTCAAACAGACACGTTCTCTCGATGTCGACTCCTCTCACGCGCACACACCTTCTCTTCCCTCTCCACGGGCATTTTCTCTCTCGCACCCCATCGTTGGTGGCCTCTGCCATACACATCACCTCTCTATGATGAAGCCATGCACACTTAAATTACATCAGCCACAAAGGACCCCGCGACACACACACACACACGCACACACACACACGCACGCACCCCCCACACACACACACTAAGACTCCATCTCTCTCTCTCTCACACACAAACACACACGCACGCACCCCCCCACACACACTTAGACTCCATCTCTCTCTCTCTCACACACACACAAACTAAGACTCCATCTATCTCTCTCTCTCTCACACACACACACACACACACACACCCCACACACACACTAAGACTCCATCTCACACACACATGCTCTAGGCGGAGCATTTGTTCCTACCACCCTTCATCCAACCTTACCCGTATGATAAACAATAACCTTTATTTACTTGCATAACATGGACAAATTCCACTTTACTTTAGTAGTCAGCAAACTTATCATCTGTACCCTTATAAAAAAACGAGTTGGCGATGATGGTGTGCCTGCCATCTTGTAATACAGACCGTATGATCTATATCTGACGGATAGAAAGCAAAGTATGATAATTTTACAAAATATACCCGCACCTCTCTCTACATCATTATCTCCCGCAACCTCATTGCTCAGCAACTAAAAAAGGAATAAGTCTCTGGAACAATCTACCATGCATGGTGGCTGCTGCTGCCTGCCGGCGCCATCCATCCCCATGCCTCCGCCCATTCCGACCACCAGTCACCACCTCGCTCCAGTCCTCCTCACCTTATCTCTCATCTTTCATTTTTTTATGACATTCTCGAGATACTAGTTTTCCGATAAAATTCTCGAGATATCATTAGTTTTTACACATGGGATTACTCCTGCATGGGTCAATCACAACAGGTGTTTTGTAAAAAAATGCATATTGATGTTCCGTGCAATGCACGAGAATCTTGCTTGTAATTATATAAAAAAAATCACGAGCAGGAAGTGACATTTTTTGACACAACCACGTTAACATGGCCACGTAAATCACTAGCTAAAGTAAATACCATTATACTTATATCCCGATGCAAAAGGTTGAGTACATGTCCGAAGAGTAGAGTCGCACACATGCACTCTGTCTCTCAGAATCTCTCTCTCACACACACACACACCAGTTACGTGACGCTCACTTAAGCAGACACGAGTATGTTACAATTTGTGCACCCGCGGGTACACGTGATGCTGTGCATACATTTAAGCCGGAAGGCGAACCCAAACAGTAGCTGCATTCATTCCCCTCCCGCCGGCTCTTCTCTGGTCGGCGTCGCCCGGTAGCCATGGGCCAGCCGAAGGAAACAACATACGCCATACTCCCGCCGGAGTGGCGCTTTAATATGGAAATTTTAGTGGTCATGCATGCATCTTTTTGTGCTAGCACTCCTATATAAGGTTGACGGTCGCTTCCCATGGACGTCTTGTGGCGGTGGAAGAGGAAGGAGAAGGGAAGAGGGCCGTGGAGTAATGTTTTTTACCATAATTTCTTAGGAAACTGAGTGCAATAATTGAGTAGTTTTGCAAACTACCAGTACTACACCTGAAACGGTTCAAAACCTATACTCCCTTGCCGCCGCGACGCTTCCGCGTGAAACGGTCGGCGTCATACTCGAGCGTCGATGCCGCATTAATGCCCGACCAGAGCGGAGGCGACCTCTCACTGGCGCCGGCTTTGAAGTGGCGCGACGGCCGAGAGAGCGCCGCTTCCCGGGGCACGCGACTGCTCCGCGTCGAGACTGGCCATAGGCCCTGTTTGGTTCCATGGGTTAGAGTTAGTTTGAGCTAGTTGGGGCTCAAATAGCCCTAAAGTATCCAAGCATGAGGGTTTAAATTGGAGCAAGTTGCACCGAACCCACCAAAAAAAACTATCCCACCCAAGAGGTGCTAACTGGGGATAGTTCTCATTGGGACCACTGAAAAATCACTTTTCTCTCTCCATGAAGTGCATTTATTGTCAATCTAACCCTGTCACCCAAACACCTCTTTGGCTACAGTTAGTTCAGGGTTAGTCATGAATTAGTCTAACCTCTAGCTAAGTTAGAGTATCAAACAGGAGAAGTATAGGATATGCAAGTTGCTCAAAGCATACAGGCAAATTCATACTTGAAAGGATTTTTTTCTTTTTGAAAACGAAACGTGAAAGGAATTTTTTTAGAATGCTCTTGGCATGTCGCTAACATGTGATAGTTAACCGACCTCAATAGACGGCAGAAACGCCAGCCCGACGCACTTTGATAGAGAAAAGGAGGGAGAAGCGATACAGGCTGCTGGATTACTAGAGATATGTGTCACACGGAAGCCAAGAAATATGGTGATAGCATGGGTTAGCCATGTACTAGTATGATGTAACTACACTGGGCTGCCGTGTTTCGTACTCTTCCAGTCCACTATGGAGATGATTGGTTAATTTTATATCGCTGAATAATATTAAATATTGTGAGTGCAGACGCTCCAGCACGAGGTTCCTTGCTCCTTATCGGTCGTCCGGAATCTATGTTCTTCCACTCTATATTTTTTACGTGAGCTTTGTTCATCCTTTTGCCAACACGCGAGACATCTAGCATCAAGGTGCACGTGTTATGCAAGGATTGTTCCATCTATATGAAGAAAACGTGGGACTGGAACTACGAGACGGACATGTACCCAGGAGTGGACTTACGAACCTGAGTAATGTAGCGCAGTAAGTGAAGTAGAAAGGCACAAATGGTATGAACATGCGTGGCATATAGGGTGTGTTTGGTTGCGTTCTCGTCTCAGCATAGTTGTTCCCTCTTCGTGCATGCTCAACTCAACACCCCTCTTCATGCATGCTCTCTTCATGCATGCTTCTAGTGTATTTGTGCTAAACTAGTGTGGACTCATGCACCCTCCATACACTCTACCAAACACCCAAAAGTAGGTCAAGAAGGGAACTCTTAGGCGGTATTTGTCTCTTACTACGTACTACCACTAAATGTTGTACGTGCAATGCACGGTGATGTTATGGAGTACGTGCCTAAGTACTCTACTACTACTATATTAGTTGGAGGCACATATTAACTTTTATATTTGTTTACGTGTATGCCCCGAGACCTTCCAACTAGACGTGTCTTTCTCTCCAGGTGGCACTTTGTATCGTTCATACCACCAAGTACTACTACGTGTGGTCTCCGACCCAGAAGTGGAAGAAGTGAGAGCGCTCTACCACGCTGTTTTTTTCTGTTGGGCTCTACCACGCTGTTCATGTCCCACTTTCACGACGCGTGAGACATCCAAAGACGTGTCGTGTTTGGCACCCTTTGTCGTAAGAGTTGAAACGCTAGGATTCATCAGAAATAAAAAATAATTATAAATCACCAGTGATACTATTTTTTTGCGAACCAATCAGCAGTGATACTATACCACACGGTTTCCTTGCTCCTCGATATCGGAAAGAATACTTCCGTTCGCCAACATGTGGGACGTCGACCATCCTGGTTCACTTGCCATGCACGCAGAACTCCAAGGGAGAGTCACCCAGGTCATCGTGCTGCAGTAACAATGACTAATGAGCCATCAAATTGTAGGCCCACTTCCCAATTTGAAGTTGCTCGGACGAAGGAACCATCATGACTTCGTTGAATTCCGCTTCTTGAAGAAAACTACTGTACCAGCAGTACTGCTAGCTACAGTATTTACTCCGCATTCACGCCCGACGAACCTACTCGGCGCCCGATTGTCCATCCGTTCATCGCGGCTCATTGCCATTCGCCCGCTATATTAACTTGAGCCCCAGCTCCCAGCCATAGCCAAAGACCCACACTTATTCTCCTCCGGTCCCTTCCTTCTGTTGGCACCACTTCAACCATGGCCTCCTGGCGCTCCGAAGCTCTCTTGGACGTACTGTCGCAGGAGCAGACGAGGGACATCGCCGGCTCCGCTCCGGGCACGCTCCAAAGCTCTCTTCGACGTACTGTCGCAGGAGCAAACGAAGGAGATCACTGGCACCCCCCGGCCGCCCTCCGCCGCCACGACCATGAAGCCGGCGCGCGTGCGTGGGCGCAGCCGGCAGCGAGGAAGAGTAGTACTGTCACATCCCTAGTTCTGGCCTGCTCTGGGTTAGCTAGTCTTGTGTTGCATCATGTTTAAATTGCTCTTAAATTTGAAATGGGGATTGTTTCAAACCCTAGCATCAAAGGAATTCAATATGTTCAACTAAAATATTTTTAGTGAACCCAAAATGGCTTTCAAAAATGTTCATCATTTTTGGAAAATGCTGGAAACAGTAACCATAGATGATGCACATTTTTCCATGACATTTTGGATTTTTGAAATAACACATATTGTATTTGAGTTGGAGCAAATATATATATATATATATATATATATATATATATATATATATATATATATATATATATATATATATATATATATATATATATATATTTAATGCTTCAATTATTCGATATTTTGTGAGGGCTCTAGAATATTCCTTTCGGTCCTGCAAAAATTATTGGAAGAAACAAAAATGGTTTAGTGCTTGAACTAAATCAAAACAGATTGAAATAAATAGAAAACAGTAATTAAAATAGAAAAAGAGAAGGAGGAGTACATTACTTACGCCCGGAGAGAAGCCAACCCACCAGGCCCATGCGCCAGTCATCCTCAACCTCGTGCCAGTGGGCACGAGGGCGTGTGGCCACCGCGCGCCGGCACACGCCCGAGCCACCTCCTGCTTCCGCCGCTTCTGGAGCCAGCCCTGAGTGCCACGCACTCCCCATCGCCCCCGGACTCCTCTCACTCTCCCCCGTCCTCACCCTCTCCCCTGGACCTCTCTCTCACCCACCCGAACGGGTTCGTTGCCGCCGTTCGCCACCACCGTGGCCACCGCCTCCCCCTCGCCTCTCCTACATGCCCAGAAGCTCTGCCACCATCGCCTACGCCTCTCCGTCGACTCACGCGACGCCAAACGCCCCGAAGCACGGGCCCTGACCTCTTCTTCCTCCTCGGTGTCGCCGAGATCGCCACCGTTGCCCTGCTCGCTTCGGACCTCCCCCGCGCCCACTAACCTTCCCATCGTGCTCGCGGTGAGCTTCTCTTCCTCCTCCCCTGAACCCCGTTGCTCGCCGCCTCCTCTAGGCCGTAGTTGCACAGATGCCGAAGCTCGCCGGTGCCGTACCTCATCGCCGCGGCGGCCACAGCCGCGCAAGCTCACAACCAAGCGCGTCACCGTGCTCAGCACATCACCAGGAGGCCGTAGCACCCAGCCGTTCGCCCCGCCGTGCCCCACAGCACCATTACCAACCTCGCCCGAGCTCCGACCGCCGCATTCGTGCTCGCCGCCATCGACTCAGACCACCCCAGCCCCTCCCTCTTGGTCTACCAGATGCGCGCGAGCCCCAGCTACGCGTAGGACCAAACCGCGGTCGATTTGGTCGACCGTGGGCAAATTCCGAGCCCCTCCGCCTTCTCGGGCTTCACCGGCGACGAGCCGTGGACCAAGTCCGGCGGGTTTGACCCCGCTTGACCAGGGTTTGACTTCCCCCCCGACCCACTGACGTGTGGGCCGCTCTTGTTAATTATTAGTTAGGTTAGTTTAGTGCTAATTAACCTAGAATAGTGCTTAACCTAACACTAACTAAATGTGTTAAGTTAGTTATGACACTGACACGCGGGACCCACAGGTCAGGTTTGACCTGGACCGCCCCCGTTGACCTGCTGACATCATCATGATGTAGTGCTGACGCTATAAACCCCTTTTCCGGATTATTTTGATTTTAGAAATATCTAAAAATTCCAGAAAATAGCCAAAACTTCTAAAATCATAGAAATTCAACCGTAACTCCAAATGAAATAAATTATATATGAAAAATGATCAGAAAAATCCAATATATCCATATGTACCATTTTCATGCATGTTAGAACAACTTATAGCTGTTGTTTAGCATAAATCATATTAATGGCATTTAAATATCCACATATGGAGTTTGAATTAGAATCTTGGATTCAAACCAACTTCATTTAATCTGGTTGCTAGTTGCATTAGCTCAAACCACAGCATATTGCCATGTCACACTCATGCATCATATTGTTGCATTGCATTGATTGTGTTCCTTCTCTGTTGCCGGTGTTTGTCCCCTCTCAGTAGACGACGTACCGACGATGAGTTCGATGACACCGATGAAGAGCTATACTATCTTCAGAAGTGCCAGGCAAGAAAACCCCCCTTGTTCATTCCGATACAATCCCACTCTCTCGCTCCTGCTCTCTACTGCATTAGGACAACAACGATTCATTTGTTATTTGCTGCGGTAGTTGAACCCCTTTATCCTCTGCATGACCTGTCATTGCCAAAGTAAATAGATGAAACCCACTAGCATGAGTAGGAGTTGTTTGAGCCCTGATGTGCCTACTCATTCATGCTTGTTTGTCATGCCTGCTATTGCTTAGAGTTGTGTCAGATCTGATTCATCGTGGATGAATTGGAATGTGGTGAACATGTCCTATTGTTGAGAGCTAAGTGTGTGAACACGATTTGGTAAAGGTAGCGATGAGAGGCCATGTAGGAGTACATGGTGGGTTGTCTCGTTGAAACCTCCCTCAGGAACTGAGTTTTGTGTTTGTGATCCATGAACAGTTACTAGCACACATTGGGTTCCGGTAACTCGACCCCTCTCGACTTATTAATCAACATGATCTCTATCCAGGAGTTGCAACTAGTTTCTGGTGTTTGTAGGTAGTGTTAGTAGTCTACCAAGTGGCACAATGCAGTGGGCTTAGGACAGACTAAACACTGATGGGTCGGTGTACCAAGTGGCACCGGATGGTGGACTTGGGAACCACACACATCGTTTGGGGCCGTGGCGACACCCGGCGGATCTCCTTGCGGATGGAATCCGAATAGGCGATAAACCGGGACGAGAGACTTGTGTGGTTAGTCGGTCGTGGCCGACACCCTCGCCAAAGCTTCCGCTTGAAGGTTGCCGAGATACATGGCGTGTACATGGCGGTAAGTGGCGAGCGTGTGTGAAGAAGTACACCCTGCAGGGTTAATATGATCTATTCGAATAGCCGTGTCCATGTAAAGGACTTGGGTTGCACATGCGGTTCATAGACAAGTGAAAGTGGATACTCTAAAACTCGCAAGATAAGCGTGAGTGCTATGGATGGCGTTCTCGTAGGGAGACGGGAGCGGATCCATAGTGGTGTATTGATATGGTGAATATGTGGACTCGTGTGCGCCACCTCAAAAGAGTTACTTGCAATCGTAGTTCAGGATAGCCGCCGAGTCAAAGCTGGCTTGCTGCAGTCAAACTCCACCACCCCCTTTGTTGATACTGATGCATATGTAGATAGTTCTGATGTAAGTCTTGCTGGGTACATTTGTACTCACATTTGCTTAATTTATGTTTTTGCAGAGAGACTTCAGTCTCGCTAGTAGTTCCGTGAGGACTTCGACGTTTAGCTTGTTACCTCAGCTACGATCTTGTACCCTTGGGAGGGTCTTGTAGATAGTCAGGCCTCTCAGCCTTCTTCATTTGTAGTTGTCTGTACTCAGACAAGTTAAGCTTCAGCATGTGCTTGTTGCTTGTATGCTCTGTATGTTGGGTCACGAGACCCATGTTTGTAATATATTGGCTCCTCGGAGCCTAATGAATAAATACTCTGAGTCGTAGAGTCTTGTTGTGATGCCATGTTGTATTTGCACATATCGAGCATATTGTGTGTATGATTGAAATGCTTGGTATGTGTGGGATCCGACAACCTAGTTGTTTATCCTTGGTAGCCTCTCTTATGGGGAAATGTAGTCTTGTGCTTCCATGAGCCATATTAGTCCGCTTCTGCCAGTTCACGAGTCCTGCTAACCTAGCACTCTTGCTCGGAACACTGATGGCGGCATGTGATTCACTTCGTTCCTGTGTCTGTCCCTTCAGGGAAATGTCACGCGGTGACAACTGGAGTCCTGCCTAGCCTACTATAGCCCGGGTTCCCGGAGTCCTGTTAGCCCAGTGCTACAGCCCGGATTCGCACGCTGTTGACCGACATGCTCGATGTTGATTCATATATGCCTGTCCCCGTAAGTTAGTGCCACTTTGGGTTCACGACTAGTCATGTCGGCCTGGGTTCTCTGTCATATGGATGCTAGCGACACTATCATATACGTGAGCCAAAAGGCGCCAACGGTCCCGGGCCATGGTAAGGCGACTCCCGTGGGAATACCGTGCGTGAGGCCGCAAAGTGATATGAAGTGTTACAGGCTAGATCAGTGTGACTTGGAATCGGGGTCCTGACAAGTACATGGTAGGTCGCCGTCGCTCTGGTCCCGGGAAGGCCACCTCTACTCCACTCAGTCGACGCCAAGCTTGGTGGGGTAAACATCGGCGGCCGATTAGCCGCTTGACGGCGACGTGGAGGTGGAAATCTTCAGAACCTTGTGCTCCGGAGGAGGAGGTTATCGAGGCGGATGAGGAGGAGGCAAAGGCAATGGCCGGCTTTCTCAGGTTCATGGCCGGACATGGTGGTCGGGCGCCGACGATCGTTTAGATTAGGTTTACAGTAGGTTTTAGTACGGTTTGTGCAAAATATGTAATGAATTTCGTCCAGTTTGTAGGAATTTTTTTCGAAATGTAATGAATTTCATCCGGTTAATTTGAAATTTGCTTTGTTTGCATGAATTTCGTCCGGTTAGTTCATATAGTTGTCGAAAGGTATGCGGGCAGCATCGGATGGCATCCATCAGTGTCCACGGACATATGCCGGTGTAAATTTTTGGGCCAGCGCTGGAGATGCCCTAACTATCATGCTATAATCGCTAACAATCCTCCATTATTTGGCAGGGAACAGTTATGCCTCGATCAAAATCAGATCCGCGGTGTTTAGCACTCCTCCGCGTAAAGTGTAAATCTTGCTTACATAAAAATGGAGCAAGTGGGCGGCCTTGTAGCACGTCATATCACTCGAACTAGCCGCCTAACGGCGGGAAAGCACCGCCCTCGTCATTTTGTTCTAGATTTCTATCGATCGATCGGCGAAAATGTTACGCCGCCAAGTTCTAAAGGAAAATGTGGCACACTTACGACTCGTCGCGTCCACAACCCGACGATCGGCTCGCACGCCGCTCACGGAGGGACACACGTTGTCTTGCAATTTCAGCGACATGTGGGACCGTAATTAAATAAACGATCGATAGCGAAATCTAATCGCTCGGCAAGGCGTCGGTGAGAAGAGAGAAGCGGGGAGGAGAAGAGATCGCCCGCCCGCCACGCACGGACTCCAAGAAATATATGGTGATAATGTGAGGCGGGCCATGCTGGAGTCTGGACCGCTTCCGGAGCCCGCTCTCACTGCCCTGGCCCGTCAAGACACCAGCTGCCCGCTGCATGCATAGCAAGTAGTCCCACTTATGTGGAGGGGAGAGAGAGGCATTGACAAAGTCTAACAGTGGAGACAATAGCTTTCATAAAAAATAAACAATGAATACTCGTTGCTCGTCCTCTATATCGGAAAGAATACTTCCATTCGCCGACATGTGGGACATCGACCATCCTGGTCCACCTGCCATGCACAAAATTATCCTGGTCTACCCGGTCGTATCGCAGGCCCAACCTTTCCCCTTGTAAGTTGTTTGGACGAAGGAACCATCATGACTTCGTTGAATTCCGCTTCTTCAAGAAAACTTCTGTACCGCATAATCTTGCTACCACACGCGAAGTTGGATGACACTGTACCACGTCATATCTTTGAAACCCACTAGGCCAAACTAGCCAGCCTAGGTCATCTATTTTGGAGCGGAGGAGTATGTCTCTACACTGCTATGATTTTGTGTTGCACGTTCTCGTACTTTTGCTACGATTTTCCTACCCTATGAACCAAATGAGGCCTGAATGTATGTCGACTATTATGCGGCGATCGCTAAGCCTACAATTTTAGGAGCTAGGGCTATTGGTCGATCGACGAGGATAAGTATAAGCGTACCACGAGCTCATCAGCCCTAACGTTTCTCTTTGGTGAGTGTTTTGCAAGTACTATAGCTCGCATACGATAGCTAGCCTACTAACACCAAGAATCATCAAACAAGCCTGCTGATATGATAAACAGTTCAAACTTACATCTAAGCATGCCATATATTACATCAAAAGCTGGTGAGGATACATCATTTCCATAACTTCGGAGAGGGTTCGCATGATTCATCGCATGATTCACTATCAAACAAAAGTAGCAAGATCCGCCCACACAAGGCAGTGCACTAGCCCTAAGATGGTTTGATAACACGCATCGTTACGGTAATTAAACATGGGCAATGCAAACTACCACGAAGGATTAGCGCGACCAACTATTTCTTGTCATCGATCTCGGGTAATGACCACAGCCGCAGACGGCGGCATGGGAATCGATTTACGGGCGATGTCCACATGGTCGACCACGACATCGAATTGATCTGCGGGCGATGTCCACAGGATGGACATCGACATCGAATCGATCTCGGCGATGCCAACAGGGCGCGCCACGACATCGGAATCATCAAGGACAACCACGGCACTGCACAACCCTAACATATTAGCAAGCACATTGCAAATAATCAAAAACCACAACTATGGTAATAAGCCATTATTTTTACCTTGTGCAGCTCACGGGATCTCATCCCTCGGAGGCCATCTCCTCGTCCTCGATGGGGCCATCACCTTGCCGAGAATCTGCTTCTCAGCGGCGACTATCTCCTCAAACTTCGGTCTTGAGCCTCACATAGGTGGCAATTAGAGTTCTGGGGTAGGCACGGTGGGGCCCTTGCTGTTCTTCAACTTTCTTTGAGGAGTTAGTCATAGCGTCCTCAACTCTTTGGCGGTGCTTGTTTCTTGGAGTTCTTTGTCTCCATGGGTTGGCCCGCCAACATAGTCAACTCGTTGGTCGGTGCTTGCTTCACAGTGACCGCTGTCTCCGATGGGTTGTCTGCAAGCAACTCTTTGCCTAGTGCTCGGGATCCATCAATGAACCGACAAACAAAAAGCAATCGAAAGGAAACCACCGCAATGAAAGCGATAAAAGAATAGGATGTGAGAATCGATTGATTGCCAAAAAGAAGATTATTGGAATGAAAATATAGCAGCATAACTTATTAGCCCACCTTTCCTTCGTCGATACGGAAGAAAAATGGCGAAGTGAGTAGCACAGGTGAGGTTTTCTTCAAGAAAGGAAGAAAGGGCTTGAGCAGCGTTCAATGAAATGATGGTTGCCGTCCAGTCCAACTTGGAGGCCACCTTACCACTTCTTTGGTAAAGATGTGGATTTTGTGATATGATGGTCATGATGGCCACACGGGGTGACAGGTGAGTCTCATTGTAGCACCTCTTTGTGATTTGGTGGATGGCACGCGGGACGGGATGCTTTGAAATGTCCGCATGTAGATAGGCGGCTAGTCATATAGGAGTGCTCAATATTGTGCACGCGACCAAAGCGGAGAGGAAAGCAGAGAACTCGTAATTAATGCATGAGTTTAATTAGGGTAGTTTTGTAAAGTCTGAGATACATTCCTCAATCATAAAATGCCTTGGTTCATGAGATTTGAGATTTGAGCCCTATAAACCGGAAGGAGAAGTCTTGCACACGGTGTAGTCTAGTCACTTGTTGAAATCTCTAGAAAGGCAAATACTCCTTTCGGTTTACAGTCTATACTACTCCCTCCGTCTAGGTGTGTAAGTCATCTTATGAAAACCAAATAGTCCCAAAACACTTAGGTGCGGTGCATTAACTTCTACCTTGTTTCTTGTTTCTTGACATATCAACCAATAAGAGATGAGAGGTGTGCATGCTTTTAATGACTTGCAATGGCTAGTTCATTGCATGCAATGCTATTAATTAGCAAATAAACATTGGTGACCCCAGGAGGAAATGGTGCTAAGCGCGTGGACCTATGCAGAATGAGTATCAACCAATGGATAATGGAGTTTAATTGTTAAACAATACTCCCTCCTTTGCGGTTTATAGGGCTTATCTCAAAATTTTATGTTTTCCATTTTATAAGGCTCAATTTGGTTGTTTTCCATCACATTTTCAGATTCCAAGGTGCATTAAATCATTGGATGCAAGTATTAAGAGAAAATTGACCAATGCATGTACTTTATGCATGCATGCATTGCAACTAATGCATTGATAAACATAATTTTTTGAGGAAAACAAGGGCATTAATTAGGTGCTTTTGCAAAACTACAAACAGTATTCCACCACTCACCATCTACATTGATTGGTGAGATTTTTGAATTGAGCACTATAAAACGGAAAGGAGGGAGTAGCAATTTTGTCTCATGCAAGAGCCTGGCTAGTATATGCATGCTCCAAGGAACCGCACCACACGAGCGTTCGCAACTGCCATGTTCGGGTTGCGCTTGGCTCTTCGCCTCTTCAAGAAGACGAACAATGATGCTACTCCTACTTCTACAGTATCGAATCCACTGCTGCATGTCCGTCCACCTCGTGCGGGAGGGATAGCGTGTAGCAAAGCTTTACTTACTGCTCCACGCCTTTGCGTCTCTGACAGGTGGGCCCAACAGGTGGTTGGCCCTCTGTCATGTAGCCAAAGGCGAGTGCGATAAACACCGAGCTCAGTCCATGAGGAGAGGCGTCGTAGTAATCAAATTTCTCGGTCTTATGCGAGTTGGCGTGACACATCAAAGCACTGCACTCGATAAAAGTCTTTTTACACATTTGAATGGGCTACTTTGTATGTAGGAGTAGACATATTCTGCTCGTATGTAGTCACTTGTTGCAATCTCTAAAAGACTTATATTTGGAAGCGGAGGGAGTACAACGCATGCATGCATGCCGTGACTTTCCTTTGATACTTGCATGTGTTGATTTGATGCACCTTGCCAAATTTTGAATATAAATTTAACTAACCAAATTTTCATGCACGTCACAAAAAATTACGGGGCTGTTTGGATTGTGACTATGTTTGTCTTATGTTGCCACATTATTTTTCCCACACTTGCCACACTTGCCTAACCTGAGTTGCTCAAATTGTTAGACACAGTTTGGCTTGCCTAAGGAATGTTGCCACAATTTTGTGTCTATGACATGTGGGGTTCACTGCTAATAAAAAATTCTTGTCTTAGGTGTGGCTAATAAAAAGACTTATATTTAGGAGCGGAGGAGTAGAAAACATAAATAATAATGCATGTTGGGGCAACCCACGTTTCCGCTAATTTTAGCCGTGGGCTTGTTCACAATTTTACGAGGGGGTGGTTGTTCATTTAATGGAGGGACTTGTAGTACCATACTTGAGCGATATAAAGTGCGACCTGGCACACCGTAACACCACTTGGAACAAGCGGGTAGCTATCTCAAAAACAATCAACAACTAAAAAAATCGCGACACGGCATGTAGTAGTACACAATTTTAAGCGATTGTTTTGATGGAGTGAAAAGGAAAACTACCCCACTACTTATATATAGGCCGGAGCCTCCGCGCTTTCTTGCTAGGGTTGCTCTATTCACATACTCTCATTCTCTCCAGATCTAAACAAGATAGCGGTAGTAACACTGTCTTTCTCCCTTCAAAAAACACTGGCTTTCTATCCTCATGCTGGTTACAGATCCAGACGTATCCCCCTCCGCCGGTGAAGGGGAGGAGGGGCAGCGTTTAGGCCGTCATCGACAGCGAGGGATGAGACCCACTGCCGGCCGCACCGTTATCTCTGGCCGAGCGCCGACGCAGGAGGTCCTCCGATCCCTTCGTCATTGCTTGTGGGCGGATCCGGCCTCCCGCCGCCCACCTATCCACATCCCGACGACCTTCAGGTATATCTTTGTTCGAAACCGCCTTAGCTCTACTTCCCTAGCTTGCTACATTGCTGCATGTGCATCATTTTCTACCTCTCAGCCCCTCTCGATCGTATGGTCGAACGTCACCTTTTTTTTCTTCTATTGTTAGAGGTAAAGCTACTTCATGGAGTCGAATCTTGTACTCCGTCCGTCTGAAAATACTTGTCATTGAAATGGATGTATCTATATGTATTTTAGTTCTAGACACATCCATTTTGATGACAAGTAATTCGACGGAGAGTACTGGTTCAAACAAGAAATAAAGTGGGGTGGGGAATTTAGTATGTACATCGGACTTGGTATAAACAGGAAGGAAAGGGGTGAAAGTAGTCTGATGGCAATCCAACCGGTCTCTTGGTGAAAAGCGAAATATAGGGGTAACGCTGTACGGTGGTATGACCAGGACTAGATCTGCTATCCACACATAGGAGTAGGTGGCTAGAGTGAACAAGCAGGACCAACAGATATGTTTCTTGGATGTTTGTTTCTCGGGGCAACAAACTATGAATCACCACTTTATGCCCCTGTTTACGTACATGGTGTTGTCTGCTGGTGCACCTTGTCCCATGCCCTTATACCAAATATTTAGGCTCGGTCGGAATAAAGGGGCAGAAAACATAGATCTTGATGAAAATAGAGGAATAGGGAAGGAATGTAGGTATAAAACTATGGAACAGCGAACGGAGGAAACTCTCAAGAGAATGTGTAGGATGGACTCTGAAATGTCTGATTTGTTCTTTTAGAGTAGCATGCTTGGCGGTATGAGATGTTATTTGTCTATTCAGCTGCCAGTGACTACTCTTGTCCTCACCTCACGTACCACACATAGGTTGATTTTTTATTCCGGCAAACACAGCACAACAACCTGTCTAACACATGGCAGCGGCGCTTTGCCTCGGCTTCCGCCAAAAAATGAGCAGCGTGGATGTTTCTAATCCTATGGAATCAGTACTACCGGACCAGCTTTCCTATTAAACACTATTCACCTTTCTCGTGTTCGAATGGTTGGAAGGAAATAATACCGTAGGAATTGTGTTCCTCTGAAAATCCTGCACCAAACACGAGAAGCGAGCGCAGCCTTAGCTGTTCTTAATATAATGTCCTGGTAAAATGAAGCCATGCCACTGTTTTTGCCTGTAATTGTTTGAGACTCGACAAGTTTAGCCAAATGTTTGTGCCTGTAATTGTTGTAGACTCGATTTGTTTCTCTGTGCCATTTTGTGCAAACAGGATATCAATTCACACAGTTCTGTTGTGACCTTTTGGTGCCTTTGCACAAAACTCTTCTTAAAAGAAGTGACTTTTGTGCGTTTAACTAGAATGTCGAATGGAACAGTTGGTTCATTTTGGTGGAACTGCACAAAGGGAGATCTGTGTTCAATCCTCATCATCCATATTGGCGCCATAACCTTCCTTTAGGTAAGAATGATATTTAATGCATGTGTTCATCTCTATTTTCCGACTACCATGAGAAAATAATGTTGTTTTTACTAGTACACTTGTACTCCCTCACTTGACAAAACCAATTCTGAATTAGAAGGCCAATCATGTACTTGGTTTCACCAACTGGTGAGGAGAAAGAAAGCGAGCATGAAGAGGAAGAAGAAGAATAATAAGCAGTGCCAAGGAGATCTTCTTTGAAGCGGAGGCCTCGGTCGAGGCCATTCAAGGGCTCGACAGCGACTACCTTACATGTGAGGCGATCCTCCAGAGGCCCTTCCACTTCTGCTGTCTCACTTAATTAATTAGGAGTACTTAAGTACCACTAATTTATTCTTGCCTAATTTTCTGTTGGAGTTAAACAAATCTTTAGTAGGACCCTATCTGAATCATATGCGTGTGAATGTTTGTCTATGGAGGTGAATCACGTGGTGGAGCAGGGAGGAATATTATTAGTGTCATGACATAATAGTGCTATTGTTTTGCATGCCAATTTATTGCCATTGGTTCAATGAGGCAATGTTTTGCGTATTGTCCATCATGAATTTGATGCTACTGTTTGAGTAATATGCTAATGTCTTCCTATCCTTTCTCACTAAGCTAATGAAGGTTTCACCTTGTTCCTACTTGTGCAAACAGGGAGCATGTTGTGCCAATCATACTATTTAATGGAACTACACAAGATGATACAATGAACTGTATCCCAGCCAGTGCTTTAACTCTGCTGGAAGTTCTTGATAATCTTTCGATATAATCTCAGCACTGGTAAACAAGAGTGATTTCAACCATACATTTGAAGTGCACAAAAATATATACTATTGTGTGATTCCAGTGAGTGCTTTATCATCTCTTATGGGACTACATGAATAAGCTTTTTTCTCAGGTTGGTGCGGGCCTAAGGCCTTCATCCATATTAGTTTCTTTGTCATATCTATTTGTATCGTACTCTTGTCATGAGAAACTCCTTTATCTTTGCACTTTTAAGTTTTGCAACCTATGATAAATGGCAATGCTTTGAGTGTTGAGTTGAGCTAATTGGCACTAATTAAATAAACTAATACCTCTCTTTAAGCAAGACTACTATGTTGCTAACTTTACCCATTAAGATAATGAGGTGCTTCTATTTCTTAGTGTATGTTTCATCAACTAGTCCCACTATTACAGTAATCTCACTCTCTCAATATATGTGCCAATGAGGATGCTTGATTTTGGTGGAAGCGCACAAAAACTTTGGGTGCTTCATTGCCTCGACAGCTTCCGACCTTTCACATTGATCGCTAATCTCCGCTTGCTTTCTTCCTTTCTTTGTCGATCGCTTGGCTTATCTCGGCTTCAGTCAAAGGAAATAGTAATGATATGCTACCTCACACATGTTGGTACTGGTCTTTATCCTGATTATTGTGCCAGTCATATGTATTGGTAATTTGGTATTGTGCTACTGTTTGCTGATTTCATAAAGGAGTAACTTGGAGCCTGAACTCGCAGGCAAATCATTACATTGGGTGGTTTCAGTAGAACTGCACAAAATGATCAGATGGACATGCACTTATGCTGCTGCTATGTACTCCAAAGTTCACTCAGACAAGCATCGATGTTGACAAGAAGTTCCTATATTCATTTGAGTATCAACGGTGTCAACCAATTGTCAAACTCAAGTATTAGGAGAGTGAGCATAAAAATATTGCTTGGTGCATAGCCCGAAAATGAGTCGATCTTTGGTCCCAACTTGTGCCTTTTGGTTATCGGCACATATGGTAGCGAACTATATGGCATGGAGTCTAAAGATTCGAGACAAGTTGGTTGTGGCGTATATTCATCGGCATAATCGTCTCGCACGCCAAGGATGCTCCATTTGGTTGAACTGCACAAAAATTTGGGTGGTTCATTTTCTCAACCGCCTCCTTTCTCGTATGCAATGTAGAATTTTGGCGAGATATAGGACCAAGATGAGCGATAAACTAGTTGGATGAAAGTAGTGACCAAGTTGCTCAAATCTCCTCGACACGAGGCCACTATTTGAGGATAAACCTACAAGCGAGTTCAGATTATGCATGTTGCCTCTTATGTACTCAAAAGTTTACTCGTACAAGAACTAATTTTAGCAAGAAGTACCTCGATTGAACACCATTTACCGATCTGTACCCTAGGTAATTAAAGTTCGTCCATGGATCATATTGGCTATGATCTCAATCATTTGGATGCATAAACATCTTGAACATGTGTATATCGAATCTTTTGTGAATTATGTATGAATATTATCGTGTGATCTATCAATTATTTGGATGCATAGATATCTTTGAGCTTGTGTATATATGAATCATTTGAGTTGTTGATAGTGAATGTTGGCTGTGAATATGAGCGTGTCCTGTGAACCTGAGTTTGATATGAATGTTTACCTTTTACATTGTATTTGTGTGTGAACTTGGTAGTATGCCTCTTGTGGGGTATAAAGCATGAGTCTCTTATAAAAGTAATGATGTGTCAATTTATGTTTTCCTTCTAACCACATTATATATATTTATATTATTACTATTATCGTATATTTTAGAGACTTATATATACATTATAAAAACATCCCACATGTTATTAACTTATAAAAGTGAATGTTTAACGGAAAATCCTGGTTGTTTTTGACTCACAGGCAAGGAAAATTCTGGTGATTGCGTACAAAAGCTTGCGAAGATTTTGAAGGACCAACTTAATAATAACACGCTCATTTTTATTTTGAGCAATAACTCGCTAATTTCTTAATTTTATATATATATATATATATATATATATATATATATATATATATATATATATATATATATATAATGTGCCTCTCGGTTTATTCTTTGATATTAATTGCTCCTTCTAACATAACATTATATATATATGATCCCACCTAATACGTGTATTTCAAGGAAGTGCAAATGGGCTGGGATTTCTTAGAAAATATAAATGGGCCTGATTGGCCTTGAAATTATTTGTACATCCAACCTAGCAAGCGGACTGTACATTCTAGAAAACATGGGTTAAATATATGCCACATTTTGCGGTGACATGTGGGCCAATAGGTGAAGCCTCATGAGGCGTTGTCAACTTGGTCAACAAATGATTGTGTCATCCACAGCCATTGGATTTATATCCAGCGGCGGCATGCACCTTCAATCTCGTCTTCTTCCTCCGGCATCGCCGAGACACTTTGGTCCGGCCTCCGTGACTAGCGGCTCTGCTTAGCGCGCATCGCTGCAGTGCTACCCACCGCCCGCCAGGCTATCCCTCCACCCTCGACACCTCTGTTATTCTCCACAGACTACAGCCCCACGCCGCAACAGAACCAATTATAACCCTTCTCCTCTCAATCTGCGACTCCTTTGCCGCGTTTTCCCATCTCCGAGTCGTTCCCGTCCGGGGCCTCGTCGTCGTCCACCGCCACACTATGTTGGTGCGGCTTGGTCAACAAGCGAGTCATCGGAGGAGGATGTCGTGGAAACTCGGCGGCTGGGACCCACGAGGTCCATGGTGCATACGCAAGGAAAGTTCCTCCTTATTAAGCTGAAAAATGTTTCCTCCACGACAGCTGGGACCCTTGGTTGTATCTTATACGGAAGAAGTGCCTCCTTGTTTTGCAAAAAAATTATTCATCCGTTGTGGTGGGACCCATCAGATTTGGTGGTGACTTGTGGGCCTACTAAGCGGGCGTGTACTCACGGCTTTGTCAACAATCAACAAATGATTCTAGCAGCTGGACCGTTGGATGTTAATCCAACAGCCGTGCTCCTTCTTCAACCTCCGTTCTTGCTCCTGTCTCCCGTGCGCGGCATGCCGTGGCTGTCTTTGCCGCGCGAACTAGTGAAGTTTCCCTCCTCTCCATCTGCGACTCCTTGCCCGTCTTCCCCATCTCCGGGTCGTTCCGATGCAGGTGCGCTTCGACGCAGTGTGGTCAGCGTGGTCAACAACCGAAGTCACGGAAGATATTTGTATGTGAGAGGCGGCGGTGGGGCGCTGCGCCCATGGGCGCATGCATGCAATGGAGCAGCGGCGAGGTCAATGTGGTCGAGAATGACTTCCATCGGAAGTGTCTTGTCGTGGAGAGTCTCGGTGGGTCCACGGCGCAGCAATTAAGTGCCTCCTTATTCGCGGAAAATAATGATTCCTCAAGCGGCAATGAGGACCCTTTGGGCGGGCCACCGTATTTTGCAAAAAACGTTTGCCCCATTGCTGGGACCCACTGACGGGCCACGATATTTGTGAATAAAACATTCCCCGCTGTCGGCTCGGACCCACGGAAGTGCCTCCTTATTACGCACAAAAAGGATACTCCCCTGCTAGCTGGGACCCACCTTGGTGGGAGGCTGACTTAATGGGCCTACTAAGTTGGCGGGGCGAAGGGCTTTGTCAACTTAGTCAATATAAACGATTCTAGCTCAGTGACCGTCGATGTCCATCCAGCGGCCGTAGTGCTTCTTCAACCTCTAGTCTTCTTGCTCCGGCCGCCCAAACCAGCGCGGTTGTGCCTCATGCTCCTGCCTCCGTGGCGGCTGTCTTTGCGGAGGCCTCACCGCCCCTACTATTCCCATCGCTGGCGAGGCCTGCGGCGGCAGCGACCTCACCGTAGCCAAACCGGTGAACCCTCGTACTCTTCTCCGCGGGCTTCCCTGCGCGTCTTCCCGGCTCCGCGTCGTCCCCATCCTAGGCCTCGCCGTCGTCCACCGCCGTGGTGC
This sequence comes from Aegilops longissima, assembly GCA_021605205.1. NCBI lineage: Eukaryota > Viridiplantae > Streptophyta > Magnoliopsida > Poales > Poaceae > Aegilops > Aegilops longissima. Next base: position 521,042,596 of record CM038681.1, read on the forward strand.
TCTCCTGTGGCGTGGTCAGCGTGGTCAAGAGCGACTTCCATCGGAAGAGTCTTGTCGTGGAGAGGTGACAGTGGGTCCACAGCCACAGCCCAGTTTTTTGTGATTTGCCAAGTAAGTCGCTTTGTCGGGCTGTTGGGCTGCAAATCTTTCAAGGCGAGGAGAGCTTTCATTGGTGGCGAGAAAATAGCCCATCGATAATGAGAAATGGGCTGTACATTTTAAAACACATCAAACCGGCAATTAGTTTCAAATATCTTTTCTTCATTTGAGATTTTAAATTACATTAATTTTTATCGTGGAGAATTTGTTGGATTTTATATTGATATACATTTATTTTTAAAATCAGTTTGAATGTGAGTCAAAATTTCGGGATTAAAAATAGTTCGGACCGCACTAAAATATGCAAAATTTCGTATAACTTTTTAACCGTGGCCACAATATGGGATGTAATGCTAACAAAAAGAAAATGGGCTCCAAAAAAACCTTAAGAATTAGCAAATGGGCTGTAAATTATTAGAAATAATGGCAGATGGGTTGTATGCTGTTTTCCATAGATTGGAGGCTTTCCTAAAAAAAAGGTTGACGCACAAGCAGTGACTGTTGGATGGCCATTCAACGGCCATTGTGCTTCTTCAATCTCTGCTCTTCCTGCTCCAGCCGCTCAAACAAGCGCCCGGCATTGCTGCTCCCTCCTCCACTTGGCCGGCTCTGCTGCCCTTGAGCCTCACCGCCCATCGTACTCCCATCGCTGGCCTAGCCATCCCTCTACTCACCCACACTGTTGTTATTCTCCGCGACGGCGGGCGAACGATAAACCCTCGTCAGTCGTACTCCCCTCCGCGTGGGAAACAAGCTGCCGAGTCTTCCCTGCCTGCGTGTCGTTTCCTTCCTAGGCCTCGTTGTCGTCCACCGCCATGGTGCTCTCGGCGCGGCTTGGTCAACAGTAAGCGACCGACATGCATCTGAAGTGGACTATCGTGGAGAGGCCGACAGCTGGGTCCTCGGACGCCGCGAAATGCCTCCTTATTACGCGCAAAATAATGATTCCTCCACGACATCAGGGACCCACGAAAGGGCCTCGTATTTAGCGAAAAAAGCGTTACCGCCCGGTGACGGCTCGTACCCACCAGCTATATCTTCGCGCAAGAAGTGCCTCCTTATTATGCACAAAAAATGAATACTCCGCTTTGTTAGCTGGGACCCGATATAGTGGCAGGCTGACTTGTGGGCCTACTAAGTTGGCGGGGACGGAGGGCTTTGTCAACTTAGTCAATATGCACGATTCTAGCTCCGTGAGCGTCGATGTCCATCCAACGGCCGTAGTGCTTCTTCAACCTCGGTCTTCTTGCTCCGGCCGCCCAAACCAGCGCCGGTCGTGCCTCGTTCTCCTGCCTCCATGGCGGCTGCGATCTGGCGGAGGCCTCACCGCCCTACTACTCCCACTGGCGGGCCATCCCTCTACTCACCCACCCCTGTTATTCTGCGGCGGCGGCCTCACACAGCGAACGGTGAACCCTCGTACTCCTCTACGCATGGGCATCCACTGCGCGTGTTCCACAGCTCGCGTCGTCCCTTCCTAGGCCTCGCCGTCGTCCACCGCCCTGGTGCTCTCGGGCGGCGTGGTCAACATGGTCGAGCGGCTTCCATCGGGCGTGGACTGCCGTGGAGAGGTGACGGCTTGGTCCATGGCGCGGCAAGAAGTGCCTCCTTATTACGTGCAAAATAATTATTCCTCCACGACGGCGGGGACCCACGGACGGGCCACCGTGTTCGCGAAAAATGATTAGCCCCACATTGCTGGGACCCACCAGCTACATCTTCATACGCAAGGAAGTGCGTCCGGGCAAAAATAATCGCCCCCTAACTGCTGGGACCCACCACCTACATTTTTACGCAAGGAAGTGCGTCCGGGCAAAAAAGCGATTCTCCCCGGCTGCTGGGACCCGCCGGCTACATCTTCATACGCAAGGAAGTGCGTCCGGGCAAAAAAGCGATTCGCCCCCGGCTGCTGGGACCCACCAGCTACATCTTCGCCGCAAGAAGTGCGGCGGTCGGGACCCACCTGGTCGAAGCGTCGTGGCGTTGTCATTCAGGTGTGACGTTATGCGTACATCTTGGTCGTTGTAGAAGCGCGCGTGTCATAGTAAGCGCGCATGTAGCATGTACGTCATTACAGCGGCGAGGTGCAAGAAAGAAAATCTGACCCGCGTCGTACATCTTGGGGGTCTCGAGCGCCTACTCGCGCGCGCACGTACATGGCTGGGTCGGAGCGGAGAAACAACATCGTCGTCGTGTTCATGAGGAGCCAACCGGCTGGGTCGGAGCGGAATGCGTGGTCGTGTTCGCCGGGAGGCTTGGGCGGAGCAGGCGATGGAAGCGAGGCTGGCGTGCCGCTGCGGAGAAGCGGACCTCCACGTTGAGCAGGGTCTGTTGAGCGGGAGGGTGTGGCGTACCACAAAGCGGAGAAGCAGACCTCCTACGGTCAAAGCAGGGGTCTGTTGATCCGGGAGGGTGTGGCGTACCGCAAAATGGGCCAAGCGGACCTCCTACGGTCGAAGCAGGGGTCTGTTGATGGGAGGGGTGTGGTGTACCGCAATATGGGCCAACAGACCTCCTACGGTCGAAGCAGGAGTCTGTTCGCCGAAGTGTGGCGTGCCGCATAAGCAGGACTCCACGGGATACTATTCATCTCCACCGTCGACCTCCTCCGGCCTCCACGGGCTACCGTCAACCTCCTCCGGCCTCCACGGGCTCCTGTTCATCCAGCCTCCACCTTGCGCTTCTCCACGGCTCTTGTTCAACCACCCCTCCACCGTCTACTGTTCATCCAGCCCTCCACACCACGGGGTCTGTTCAACCACCCCTCGGCGGGCACCCCTCCACCGTCTCTGTTCATCCATCCCTCCACCACACCACGGGTCCTGTTCATCCGAGAGCACGCGCTACCGCTCCTTGTTCATCAAACCCCATAGCGCTCCTTTGTTCATCGAGGCAGCATCGATCGGCTTGATTAGCGGCGATGGCGAAGAATCGCTCGATAGGGTTGATTAACAGCCATCGATCGATCGCTCGGGTTGATTAGAACCAACGCCTACGCACCTGCAGCGCTTCGTGTATGAGAAAGCAGCGCATCGCTTCGGCCCCGAACTCCCACCGTAACCGGGAACTCCCCGATATTTTCCTCCCCCCGCTTCTACCACAGTTTTTTTCGTCATGGACAGCCCAAAGAATGTCATGCAGCTGCGTCTCCGGTCCGCCCAGGATGAAAAGCCCATTTTCTGTCATGATTTTTTGCCATGGAAGTAGGAGCCCACCACATCTATGATGATACCGGGTTTTGTCACAATTATCATCATAGAAGTGTCATATGTATTAGAAAAAAATTCGTTCGGCCCAAAATGTCACGGATGTGTCTTTTTTTGTAGTGAATGGTATACTCAAAGAATGAAGAGGAGCACAAGGAGCATTTGTGCTTAGTTCTCGAGAAACTCAGAGAACACCAGTTGTATGCCAAGTTCAGCAAATGCGAGTTTTGGTTGAAGGAAGTCGATTCCTTGGACATGTTATATCGGGAGAAGGTATAGCGATGAGCCCACCAAGGTTCGATCGATCACGGAATGGTTGGCACCACTTGATTAGAGATCCATGATTTTCTTGGACTCGCGAGGATACTATCGGAGATTCATTGAAATTTTTCCAAGATTGCGAAGCCGATGACGGAATTATTGAAGAAGGATACAAAGTTTAAATGGACGGAAGATTGCGAGGCAAGTTTCCAGGAGTTGAAACATTTGACTACAGCCCCAGTGCTGACACTGCCAGATATACGTAAGGATTTCCAAGTGTATTGCGATGCCTCTCGCTTAGGACTTGGAAGTGTGCTCATGCAGGATGGAAGAGCTGTTTCGTATGCCTCACGACAACTAAAATCGCACGAATTGAATTATGCCACGCATGATTTGGAGTTAGCAGTCGTAGTGCATGCGTTGAAGACTTGGAGACATTACCTTGTTGGAAACTTTTGTGATGTGTACACGGATCATAAGAGTTTGAAGTACATCTTCACACAGAAGGAGCTGAACCTTAGGCAGAGGAGATGGTTGGAGCTTATAAAGGATTATGACATGAAGCTGCACTATCATCGATAAAGGCCAATGTCGTAGCAGGGCGCTTTGAGCGGAAGAGTTATGCTAACATCCTAGCAAATGCAGGATTACCAAAGGAGTTAGCGAGAGGATCTCGAGGAACCGATTGGAGATTGTTCCTAGAGGTTTTGTGGCAACAATGGAAGTTCAGTCTATGTTGTTGGGCAAGATTCGAGAAGCTCAGAAGGATGACAAAGAGATTGCCGAGATAAAGGAGAAAATGAGCAAAGGAAAGTCCAAGGTTTTTCGTGAGGATGAGCACGATACCTTATGGTTTGAGACCGAGTTTATGTGCCCAATAACTTCGAGAGATCAGGAAGTTAATACTTCAGAGGCTCATGACTCACCATACTCGATACACCGGGAACACCAAGATGTATTTGGATTTGAAGGAGCGTTTACGGTGGGCGGGTATGAAGAAGGATATTGCGAGTATGTAGCCGTATGTGATGCATGTCGGAGAGTGAAGCGAGCATCAAAAGCCAGCGAGGATTATTACAGCCTATGCGATACCGAATGGAAGTGGGATAAACTTAGCATGGATTTTATCACGGATTGCGAGGACCAAATCAGGATATGATTCAATATGGGTAGTCGTTGATCGCAACAAAGTGGCACACTTTATCCCGTAAAACAACTTATTGAGTGCGAAGTTGGCGGGATATATATGTCGAGGATCGTATGTTTGCATGGAGTTCAAGGACCATCATATCGGATAGAGAACACAGTTTACCTCAATGTTTTGGCATCGGTTGCACGGACTTTGGGAGCAGATTGGAGTTGATTACAACATTTCACCCATGAGCGGATGGACAGACCGAGAGAGTCAGCAGATTACGGAAGACATGTTGAGAGCACATGCGTTGGATTATGGATCTAGTTGGGATGACAATTTGCCTTACATGAGTTCTCATACAACAATAGCTACCAAGCGATCGAAGATGGCACCATTGAAGCCCTGTATGGGCGGAGGTCCGGGGCGCCGATGATGTGGGATGAAGTAGGAGACCGACAATTATTTGGACCAGACTTGATCAAAGTGCGAGGAGAAAGTCAAGCTGATTTGAGACAGCACTGAAGATAGCTTAGTCGAGCGAGCAGTTATCACGGACTCGAAGCATAAGGAGGTAGCTTATGAAATTGGAGATAGAGCATATCTGCAGTATCACCCTTGCGAGTGAAACATTTTGGAGTTAAGGAAAGTTAGCCCGAGATTTGTAGGACCGTGTCGTGTTTTGGAGCGTTTGGGAGAAGTTGCCTACAAGTTGGAGTTACACGAAGGACTATCGGGAGTTCACGATGTGTTTCACGTTTCCGAGTTGAAGAAGTGTCATCTTTGAGATGGCGATATACCATTAAGAATCTGATACCCTTGGAAGCAATTCGGTTGGACGGTGATTTGACTTATGAGGAAGCCGTTAAGATTCTTGAGTTTGCCGGTCGAGTCACTGCAGCAAGGTTATTAAGTATTGCAAAGTTCGGTGAAGCCACCATCTGGGGATGAAGCCACACAGGAACAAGAGGATGATCTTCATAAAGACCACCACACCTATTTTCTAGCCAACCCGAATCTAGAGGTGAGATTCATCTTAAGAGGTAGGTTTGTAACATCCCAAATTTTCAATTTGGAATGTCATACATAGATCATTCATGCATATCATATTTTATTGCATTTTTGTTTAGCAATCCTCGAAATCCTAAGCAACTCAAGGACCCTCGGAGAGAGTTGGGGACTTTCCCGGTTTTCATATTTGATTTTTATCAAATATGGAAACGAGGATTTTGGTTTTAATTATTTTTTTCTCCAAAAATATTTCAAAAATAAAATATATGAGAGGAGATAATATGACTTTTCCGAAATAATTGGAATATTGGAGGAGAAATATTAAAATCAAATATTTTATTTTATTTAGATTTTATTGCAATTTTATTTGCATTAAAAATTGCGTTTTCAAAATTGCATTTAGGGCCAAGAAAATGTTCATCTCGTTTTAAGTATTTTAATTAGGCGGTGAAAATTTGTTTTGGCTTTTTAGATTTTATTTTATTTTCTAGGATTTATTTTACTGTTAGTGAATTATTTAAAAAACTTGAGCACCATTGGGCGAAACCAGTGAGGCAGCCCATCTCCATGTGCCGTCTCCCACCCGGAGCCGAGCCGCCCGCCGCCTCGACGCGAGTCGGCGGGACTCCTCCTCACCTGCCTTAGCCCCTCCTCCAAGTCGCCGCCCCCACTTTATATCTGCTTGAGCCCGCCACCACCACCAAACCCGCCGCGCAGCCGCCTCCCGCGAGCCGCGCCTGCGCCGCCACGAAATCCTGCCGCCCATAAACCCGCCGCCCGCTGTCGAAGCCCAGCCCGCCGGAGCCCCGCACCTCGCCGGATCCGACGAGGTAGCCGCCGCTGCCGGTTTTCTCTAGAAAACCAATTCGTTTTTTTGAAAACCCTAGTTCATTTTTTTCTTTTTTAGATCAGTTCGCCGGTTTTTTTTCCGGTTCTTCTATTTAGCGGGCGTTCGTCCGTACGTTCGTTTCAATGAACGTTTTTCGCTCGTTAGTTACAGATAACGAACGCTCGTTCGTTAGCCTGTTCGTCAATTTTCTTTTTCTCGGATTTATCGCGATTATTCGATCGCGATTTCTGATCCGATTTTCGTTTCAGTTTATCTTTTCGCTCGTTTATCGGAATCAGGCGATTCAAGCGCCTAGATCTTCGTCTTGAGACCCTCTTTCTGTTTAACTAACTCAAACAAGATTTTGGTACTGTAAAATTTGACTCTAGTTCAGATTAGTAAACGGATCTTGTTTCTTTCGCCGTTTGAGTTTCGTTGCACCGTTTGATTTGATTCTTTTCGCAAAACGGAGTTCTTAAGTTGAACTTTCTGGTCAATCTTTTTTATTTGAGTTTTGTTCGTGCATCTTTGTTTGATTTCTTATGTATGCTATTGTTTGTTTGCGATAGAATTCCCGGAGTGCGAAGCGTGCTACTACGAGTCCCTAGGTTTCGCGGATCGTCAGCAAGGCAAGTTACACATTGATCATACTCTTTCCATACCCAGTTTTTATGCACTATTGTCAACCCTCAGACATTGCATGATTAGGATGTCAATAACATGTGGGTTGGGAAGTAGTTGATGAGGTAGAACCTATTGCCCTATTACATTCAAACCCTTGGGAGTTACTTCGACGTGTTGGTTATTTTGCTATGCTATGCTCGTAGACGTGGTTTGGGTGAGTGAAATACATGACAGGTGTGAGATTGTTAATTAATGGTTCAACTTAAGGTGGCAACTTAAATACACATCTGGGTGGATTGAGGCACTGGAGAATCGATGTTACTGTATTTTTGGAAATCCGGGGTTAGTGTGATCTTCCTATGGATGCCACCAGGCTCAAAGGGCGAGATGATTCATGCTAGAAACTTCGTGTGCAGCCACAAGCTATTATGGGCTCAAGCATAGTTGAGTAAGTTAAGGAAGCTCTCGAAGAGGTAGATCAGCGAGTAGTGGGTTGTAGGTTTGGTATGGTCTGCGGAGTAGATAGTTAATGTTTACGAAAGGCGTGTCTCGGTCATCCATTTCTCAAACACCATGTAGTGCGAGAAATCCAGCGGAGGCGATCGAGTCTTGTGGGGAAAAGTCATAAACCTCTGCGAGTGTACAATCTAATCATGGTTAGCCGTGTCCCCGATTATGGACAATCCACAGTATCTAGTACTTGGAGTATCTTAAGTATCTCATCACTCTTAATTAATATTGTTGGGTTGTTAACTACTTTATTCGGGATTGAGTTGGAGGAACCTTCTCAATGATGTTTCAACTACCATGATAGTTAATTTAAAATCTATTCCTTTGTTGTAGGAAAAAATTGGCTTTTCGCAAAAAGTATAACCATAGAGCTTTCCACCAGCCAAATATGCATGTAGTGATAGCATTATTCTGTTCTTGCTCTACTATGTTATATTGCGAGCATATTCCATATGCTGACCTGTTTTCGGGATGCAACGTATTATGTTGTAGACTTTTCAGACGAGGAGTAAGGTTCGTTAGGTCGTTGCCATGAAGCTCAGCTATGCCGTTGGAGTTGATGGACTCACTTTATCTTCCAAGCCTTCCGCTGTTATCGTATTAGATGGCCTTAAGCCATATTTATTGTAATAAGTTCGCTTTTGAGACATTCGATGTAATAAGTGTGTGATTGCTACTCTGTTATAAATCCTTCGAGTACTGTGTGTGTCAGTATTACCGATCCAGGGATGACACTGAAGCACAGAGACTTGACCGTTTGAGGTCGGGTCGCTACACATTAGCTTCCTCTCTAGTTGGTGTAGGCATCACGAGAATGGTTTTCTATGATGAGCTACTTTCCAATTCAAGAGAAGGTACAATTACCTCATCAAGTTCTACTTTCCTCCCACTCACTTTTTTTCGAGAGAAACTCCTTCTCTAGAAAGGATCCATTCTTAGCAACAAAGATCTTGCCTTCGAATCTGTGATAGAAGGTGTACCCAACAGTTTCTTTTGGGTATCCTATGAAAGCGCACTTCTCCGATTTGGGTTCGAGCTTATCGGGCTAAAGCTTTTTCACATAAGCATCGCAACCTGAAACTTTAAGAAACGATAGCTTAGGTTTCTTGCCAAACCACAGTTCATACGGTGTCGCCTCAACGGATTTAGATTGTGCCCTATTTAAAGTGAATGAAGTTGTCTCTAATGCATAACCCCAAAAAGATAGTGGTAAATCGGTAAGAAACGGCATAGATCGCACCATATCTAATAAAGTACAGTTACGCCATTCGGACACACCATTACACTGTGGTGTTCCAGGTGGCGTGAGTTGTGAAACTATTCCATGTTGTTTTAAATGAAGGCCAAACTCGTAACCCAATTATTTGCCTCCACGATCAGATCGTACAAACTTTATTTTCTTGTTATCCACTTCGCTCTAAAATTCTTTGAACTTTTCAAATGTTCCAGACTTGTGTTTCATTAAGTAGATATACCCATATCTGCCCAAATCATTTGTGAAGGTCAGAAAATAACGATACCCGCCGTGAGCATCAACACTCATCAGACCGTATACATCAGTATGTATTATTTCCAAAAAGTCAGTATCTCGCTCCATTGTTCCGGAGAACAGAGTTTTAGTCATCTTGCCCATGAGGCATGGTTCGCAAGCATCAAATGATTCATAATCAAGTTATTCCAAAAGCCTATCTGCATGGAGTTTCTTCATGCGCTTTACACCAATATGACCTAAACGGTAGTGCCACAAATATGTTGCACTATCTTTATCAACTTTGCATCTTTTGGCATCAATATTATGATTATGTGTATCACTAGGATCGAGATTCAATAAACCATTTACATTGGGTGTATGACCATAGAAGGTTTTACTCATGTAAATAGAACAACAATTATTCTCTGACTTAAATGAATAACTGTATCGCAATAAACATGATCCAATCATATTCATGCTCAACACAAACACTAAATAACATTTATTTAGGTCCGACACTAATCCCGAAGGTAGAGGGAGTGTGCGATGGTGATTTATCAACCTTGGAATCACTTCCAACACACATCGTCACCTCGCCCTTAACTAGTCTTTGTTCATTTTGCAACTCCTGTTTTGAGTTACTAATCTTAGCAACTGAACTGGTATCAAATACCCTGGGGTTAGTATGAACACTAGTAAAGTACACATCAATAACATGTATATCAAATATACCATTGTTCACTTTGCCATCCTTCTTATCCTCCAAGTATTTGGGGTAGTTCCGCTTCCAGTGACCATTCCCTTTGAAGTAGAAGCACTCAGTTTCAGGCTTAGGTCTAGCTTTGGGCTTCTTCACGAGAGTGGCAACTTGCTTGTCATTCTTCTTGAAGTTCCCTTTCTTTTCCTTTGCCCTTTTTTCCTGAAACTAGTGGTCTTGTCAACCATCAACACTTGATGCTTTTTCTTGATTTCTACCTTCACCGTTTTCAACATCGCGAAGAGCTCAGGAATCATTTTCGTCATCCCTTGCATATTATAGTTCATCACGAAGTTCTAGTAGGTTGGTGATAGTGACTAGAGAACTCTGTCAATCACTATCTTATCTGGAAGATTAACTCCTACCTGATTCAAGTGATTGTAGTACCCAAACATTCTGAGCGCATTCTCACTGGCTGAGCTATTCTCCTCCATCTTGTAGGCAAAGTACTTGTCAGAGGTCTCATACCTCTCGACACGGGCATGAGACTGAAATACCAAATTCATCTCTTGGAACATCTCATATGCTCCATGGCGTTCGAAACATTTTTGAAGTCCCGGTTCTAAGCCGTAAAACATGGTGCACTAAACTATCAAGTAGTCATCATACTGATCTTTGTCAAACATTCATAACGTCTGCATCTGCTCCTGCAATAGGTCTGTCACCTAGCAGTGCATCAAGGACATAATTCTTCTGTGCAACAATGAGGATAATCCTCATACCACAGACCCAGTCCGCATCATTGCTACTACCATATTTCAACTTATTTTTCTCTAGGAACATATCAAATACATAGGGGAGCTACAACACGAGCTATTGATCTACAACATAGATATGCAAAAACTATCAGGACTAAGTTCATGATAAATTAAGTTCAATTAATCATATTACTTAAGAACTCCCACTTAGATAGACAACCCTCGAGTCATCTAAATGATCACGTGATCCAAATCAACTAAACCATGTCCGATCATCATGTGAGATGGAGTAGTCTTCAATGGTGAACATCTCTATGTTGATCATATCTACTATATGATTCACGTTCGACCTTTCGGTCTCCAGTGTTCCGAGGCCATGTCTGTACATGCTAGGCTCATTTTAACCCGAGTATTCCGATT